>OZ036009.1:11588464-11698464 GCA_964035015.1 Corallium rubrum | reverse complement strand
CAAACGCTACCACTTAGTAGCACCTATGACCATGAATTTGCAACCTTAGCTCTCCATCTGAGCCTCAGTGGCTCAATGGTTAGAGCGTCTAACCAGTCATTAGACGGTTGCAGGTTCGAACCCTGTCTGGGGTCTCAGAAATCTCTTCTGCGTAATTGAGCATGACGAACGTCCACCAAACGTCTGCTAATATATTAATTTAACAATTGTATGTGGATTTCAATTCCTCGATAATTATTGACTAACCAGCGCACCATCATAACACTAACTGAACACTACTAATTCAACTAATCAGTTTGATTATTGGAGTAATCGTAAAATTATTCCTGTTCCTTGTTTATAAAGCGACTTAATTTATTCAGGGTAACATGACAGTATTCAGAATACTGTTCACCCAATGGCGCTCACTCCTTGATGGAACTAATTTGTAGAATTAACTGGGGAAGCTACAGTACTGCTCAGAAATAACCTAACAAAAACCGAGGTCACACCTAGGTTTAACCTCAGCTTAATCGTAATGTAACTCTGTTCAGTGTTAGTTAAACTGTCTCCAAATCACTATGAATCAAAATATGGACTGTTTTCTGTATTACTAGAAAATTTTATTGCGCTTTACTAAAGTGTAATACCATTTCTATCATTGTTTAACTTAAACTCAACCGCACTGTTAGGTTATTTCTGAGCAATACTGTATGGTGTTGATTTTAGGGAAGAAGGAAAACCTGAGAAAAATCTTCGAGGCACAGGAGAGAACCAACAACTCTACTTACATGAAGCTAAGGTGGTCACTCATCCAAGTACTAACCCCATTTGACCTGGCTTAACTTCAGCGGTAAGAGGCAGCGCGCTAACAGATTGTGGCACCCGTGCCTCTCATATTAAGGGGGCGATTAAATGGACGGGTTAACCGGGCTAGCCCGCTTTATATATAAAACGCATGTTGTTTTAACATTTCGATTACATGGCAAGCGGGCTAGCCCGGTTTGCCGGGATCCCGGTTGTCGCAACCCGGCTAGCCCGTTTGTAATCGTTTTCATCCCGGCAAACCGGGCTGAAAAACTGTTGAACTCGCTTCGATACGCGCGTTCGTTTGCTTGGCTGTGTGAATAAATAGTGCTGAAAGGAACTGAAATAGAACATCAACGTTGTTTGTGTGTTTCGTGATCAAAGCGAAGATTTAATAAATTAATTAGTCTTCGTGAAGACGCTTTCTTGGGTTAGCTAAGACTTCAACTATCTTTTTATTAACGATGGGCTTACAAAATAAATAATAGACTAATTAGTGTAAAACTGAAGTGAAACAAACGCAACTTTGCCCTTATTTACTTGATAATTGAGAATTTCAGCCTGAAATCATCCCGGCTTATACCGGGCTAGCCCGCTCCATGTAATTGTTTCGTAAACTCATCCCGGTTAACCAGGCTAGCTCGGTTAACCGGGCCAGCCCGGTCCATGTAATCGCCCCCTAAAATGCCTTTGAAAATAAACATTGGTATGCATTAATATTCTGTGACCTTGATCAACTTTATTTTGCATATGATTATTTGCATTTAATTATTAGTAACACGTTAGAGTTCGATTCAGTTCATGTTTAGCATTGTCATTTGTTAACAGTAAAGCAAAAAAAAGAGAAACATTTGTCGTATTGAACACTAAATCTCTCTTACTCGTAATCTTATGTGATAAGCTAAAACACTTGTACTTTGTTATGTATATAGATAGTTATATACCGTAACGTTAAATTTATTTGTTAAACTGTAGCGGGGTATAAGTCGACTTATTCGCGTTTGTTCATGTTCTAATTGTTAATGATAACAATGACAAATATTCATAATAACTAAAGGAGTATTGTTCAAATGTACAGTAAACACCAAAAAGTTGAAGACGACGGATCTCAGCCAAAGAAGAAGAACGAAAAATGAAGAAATCTATCTTGATTTGCCTACTTATTTTAGCTTCATTCAACGCAGTGGTATGTTAACTGTTCAAATTCGTTAACCTTAAAAAGAATTAGTTTATTAACGGAAAATGTGGCTTCATTTCATGCGAAGCTTATTGTTTGTTTTATTCGTTGTCAAATGCTGATGTATTATTATCCATTCAAAGTCTAAGTCAAATCCTTATTGTTACTTGAAGATGCCTTTGATAAACTTGGATAAACTTTTTAATAGGGTATAAACACAATTACTGGTAAACCAGTAGTTTTTATTACGGCCCTTAAACTATCTAAACTATAATTTACAAAATATGACTAATACGTTTTAACAATGTCAAAGTCTTCTTAAATTCATTACTGTAAAGTTCCCAAAGTAACGATGTCGTTACTTTCGGATTTAGCAGCTTCGTATCTGAAGTAAATCATGACAAATATTATCAGACTTTTGGTTTTTTATTGTAACACGATCTCAACAAAGTATTCCGTCGGTATTTACCCCGAGTACATCCTTAATTGTTTTTCTTGAGGTTTCTGTTGTTACCTATAAACTTGCAAATATTAATTAGAACAATAGAACTTTTTATACTAACGTTTCATAATTAACTCGAGTTGTGTATAAATATTACAGTTTAAGATGAGACAATGTAATACATTTATTTCGTATCTTGTTAAAAAACAAGTTGAATTTTGTTTGAAATCGTAACTTTCAGGGGGTCGCTACTTTCGAGGGGTCGTCACTTTGCGAACTTTACGGTATCACTCATAAATTCATTATGTAGTGGATTCTTAAAGGTTTCGAGAGAACTTCCTGTTCTTAACTTCATATCAGTGGAATTCCACAGGCGAACACCACTTGCGTGGAATGTTCTTAAACCAGAGTTATTTCTACATACCTTTCTCCCTTTAACATATTACATTAAATGTATTTAAAGGTACATTTTGTTTCTCTTTTGCAGGAAGTTGGCTGTAGTTACAACAACCAATTGCCCCGACTTCAAAAACCTCCTGTGAAGCAATGTGTGTTTAAGAATCTCAACGACAATAAAGATTTTGGACATATTGCGGTAAGTGCAATTTGTCAATCTACAATGTAGATTACCTAAGTGTTCTATGGTAGTCTAATCCACTGGTCTCAAAGATCAGTGACAGTGGTATAATCTGAGAAAAATCATTAAATTGGCAAGGTTAACACACTGCTCTTGGTGAACAGATCTACTATAGACACTAAATGATATTGGGCATTTCACTCGATTACACAGCATGTTCTAAGGATTTAGGGTGAAGGAAAATTCGAGTGTAGAATATCGAATTTTCCTTCACCCTAAATCCTTAGAACATGCTGTGTAATCGAGTGAAATGCCCAATATCATTTATAATATACCCAATTCTCTCCTGGCATTACCACCTTATTATATATACAGAACTCGCGATCAAGCTCTCGGCAACGGCCTCCGTGGCTCAGTGGTCAGAGCATTGTACTAGAATCGCAAGGTCGTGGGTTCAATTCCTGCCGGAGGGCCTGTGTAGTTGCATTTTTCGCAACTGCTCCCGGTTTGGTCTTAAAATGTATATATTCTACACTCGAATTTTCCTTCACCCTAAATCCTTAGAACATACTATAGACACTGGAGCTTTGCCATAATAGCAACTGTGTGCTAAATTAAGTAAGCGTCTATTGTACACAGTGCTCCGTGTACTCGCTCAAGTTCATCGAATAATGTCTTTGCACATGAACCCCATATAATTAAACCATATATGATCGAGGATAACTTTAAAGTAGAAATCCTCTCTTGCCGCAACAGGCAGGAAATCTAGTGATCTAAGAAGATTCAATTTTTGTGTATATGATCTAATCAATTCTGACACATGGGTCCTCCACTTTAATTACTCGGGCTACCGCACGTAAACGAGTCTAGGTATCGGCTCGGGTTTTTTTCTGTTTTTTTCCCTTCTGTGTCACGCTCTTAACCTACTCCGCAGGCCTCTTTAATCAGAAAGCGCAGGCTCAAGTCAAGTGCGCATTTAACTTATTCCGCCGTTTCGGTCAAGACAAACATAATAAGACTTTGCGAAACTGATGTGTGCATGCCAAATGCTTTCTTTCTTTGCTTTCCTGATGTCTGATCAAGTCTTTCTTCTCTCGGATGTGTTTTGTGTTTTCACAGATATAATTATTGGTCAGTAATGTCGCTGGCAAGTATCTTGATATTATATACGCTTACGATCTCACACGCCGTATACATGAAGCTGTGTTGATATTTAATAGACTTGACATATGAACGCTGTACATGTGTGGAAATAATGCTTTCTTTCTTAGCTTTCCTACTGTCTGATGATCAGAGTCTGATCAAGTCTTTCTCGTCTCGGATGTGTTTTGCGTGTTCACAGACAGTTTGATATTGGTCAGTAGCCCGAGTGAACGCCTGACCAGGTGTCTTGTTCATAATCAATTTCCACCCCTAAGCATCTAGATTCCACTCAAATGTTCTAAGTATTCTATTTCTTTCGTTAGTCGTGTCGTTTTACCAAAGTTGACTCAGATAGCGCTCTCCGAGTTACTTTTCAAGGTGATATGAGAATGATTGGTTGTGGAGGTGCTGGATGTTGTAGTCGATGGTTTATCACCATCAATGGTAAAGAATGTAGCTCGCCAGCCACCATTGATGGTTTACTGTATGCTAGTGGCAACGCTAAGCGTCACGTGCCAGTCACGCTGGATGGGTTCTGCAACAACATATGGAAAGGAAAGATTACCGTAGGTCTCTCGGTCGGAAGATGTAGAACTCACAATCCTGGCAATGCGTACACAGGCTGGAATTCAGTGAGTCGCTTTATTATAGAAGAAGTGCCCGCAATGCAATGATCCGACAGACACAGCAGTGAACTGTAGTTGAAGTTAGAAATGTACTCTCTTATTTGCAAATAGTCTTACAACTAGAAAGATTGGCGTTTATAATTCCTTCATATCTCACTTCGTTCTTGAAATATTAAGCTTTATTATATGGCTGGGTTTGATTTCCGGTCCATACGCAAAACGACGCACGCTGATTGGTTCCTGAGAGGTCGGGATTTTACGATATTGACCTCGGGGTCAATACGCTTTTTTCTCGGCCCTGTAAGTTTTGGCGGGAAAATTTCTGAGTTGATTTGAATACAAATAAATGAGAAATAGGTATCTTTATTCAAATATTCTGAACAATAAAATGTGTTGGAACATCACTGCTGGTTTTCTTTAAAGCTGTTTATCTAAAAACACGACAAATAAAAGCCGAACTGGTGTAAATAAGAAGGCCAAGAAGCGACACGAAAAAGTCAACAGGTAAGCCGTAAACAGCATACTCCGAAGACGAAAACAACGCTCGAAGCTTAAAAATAAAATGAACCAATAGCCATATAATAAATTCCTTATTAACCTCGTTTGCTCGGTCTGTACTGGAAAGTATTTGCCCTCGGTTTTATCGCACAAACCTCGCTCCTTCGTCGCTCGGTCTGTACGTAAACCTCAGGCAAATACTTTTCCGTACAGACCTCGCACTCGGTTAATAAGTCTTTATTATTATTGTTTGATATGAAAATCTAACCTCTTTTCTTTCCCAATAACAAGTGAACGTATTGAAAAAAAGCTCTCACATCTTCACAATCACTTGAAACATTCTATGTTTAATGTTGTGGGAGACACACATATACAAAATTAGTTTCAAGTAATTTCGTTTGAGAATAGCGTACTGTCGAGCTGCTATTAGGAACCTTACGAAGTACGACGGCAACTTCAACGACGACGCCTTTTAAACAAAAAAAAATCTAGTTACGAAACAAAGAGAATGAATAATTTTTCATCCCTAGAGTAATCTCAACACCGTCCTTGTTCTTTATACAATGCCACTTACAGCATTTTCACGTCTTCAGGACGACGTCAACTCACCAAATTAAAGATGAGAACTGTTGCTTAAAGTTGAGGTTATATATATTTTCAAAGCAGCTATTATCTAACTTTGTAAACGTGAAGAAAAAAATGAATTTGGAGTAAAAGCGCGTGACTTACTGGAGGGAGATTCTAAGTACCTCTTGGTGCACGACCGAGTTGTTTAGAAGAATGGGCACTACATAGTGACGTCATACCGGTAAATTGCCAAATTACCGCATTAATATTCCAATGTTCGGGCTTTGGTTTGCCACCTATTTACTCACGCACATGCGTGTATTAGCAGTAGTTTGGGGGCATTTTAAGGTATATCTTCTTCACACTCTGTCAACGAGTCTTCTTAATTGTGTTTGGGTGAGTTTTGCGATATTTAAAGTAGAAGGTGATATAGATGAAGCTACGGCAGCAGATACAATTTCGCAAAAGCAAAACTACAGTTCTGACAAGCTATGTATATCCAGACTTTTGTCAAATCAATAACTCAATAGTTAAAACTAATAATATAGTTTAAAACTCAATAGTTTTGTTTTATCAAGACAAAAATGAATCGTATCCTTCTTCCCCTCCAGGTGACATAGGCCTACTAGGCGTAGTGTTTTTCTTGCGAAAACCCGTTGTACGGCTGTACTGTTTGGTAAACTAAAATACCAAAGCCGTTCTTGATAAGTCGTGGAGTCGAACGTACTTGTGGCCGGGTATCTTTTCGAAAAACTCTCCTGGTTAGCATGTTGACAATGTTGTAGCCTTTTGCCAAAGCGAGCTCTGTTTTACCGGTATGACGTCAAGATTTTGCTAGTGCCAGGCTACTTTTAACGCGGTCGTTGTTTAAATATGGTTCAGAAAAATGGCCAAAACTCGATCTTTGACAGGACATAAAAACTGAACCGAGTGACCGATTTTAATTTTTTCTTCGGTTTTGGAATAAACGTTTTCGAATTTAACAGAAAATAATAACCTCAAAAGGTATAATTGGCCTTTAAGTTTACTTCAATACTGACACTACAACTGATACAATACTGGGGCGTTTTGAAAGTCATCACACTAGCTTCAAATATCTAATACAATTTAAGAACTGGCTCATGGTTTAGCGTGCTCCATCGAGTTATGGATGCACGCGGGAAATTGGGAAAGCACGAAAAAATCGTAAGAGTTGGTCGAGGCGTAGCCAAGACCAACTCTAGATTTTTGAGTGCTGTCCAAATTTCCCAAGGGCATCCATAACTCGATGGAGCACACTAAACCATGAGCCATTTCTTTTATATACATGGCATTAAATCCTTTCACAAGCCGGCGAATCGTTGTGGTTATGTTTTTCTACTTTCGTAGAAAAGTCTTTTTTGTTCACTAAAATCCAACCAAAAGGACAGTTTAAACTCGGTTACCCAGACCCCAGTTTATGTCTTTTGGGTTGTTGTTCTTTATTACTCAATAAAATTAAATGACTTGGTATTTTAATAATATAAAAGGCCATAAAAAGTCAATTTAAAACTCAGTTTTGTTTTGAAATTTTTCCCCGCGCTTTTTTGCCGTGCTCCATCGAGTTATGGAGCACGCACGACAGCCAATCAAAAACGTTGCTATATCAAAGCTATGTTATAAAGTCAGTTAGCCGTGACTTTATTTAATTATAAAATTTATGTTGCTTTTTAACGGCCGTCGTCGTCCTAGCATCGTAAAGTCCCTATTTTTTAGCACAACATGCGGACAAACAGACCAAAATTGACTTTCAAATGATTGCAAATGATCCATTATCTATTGTTCGGACCGCAAGAATTATGGATGAAAGCGGACAAACGTTTAAAATAGTGACGTCACCACGACGGAGCGCTATTGCAAAGATATACAACCTTTTCAATTATGTACGTGTGACGTGGGGGTTAAATTTACATACCAAGCAAATCTTAATTTGTTAAAAACGAACTGAGATATGGAAGAGCTGTGAATTAATTGTATTATTTAAAACCAACGTTAATACACCCTTTCGATAATTACGTCACGGTGCATGAAAACGAGGCTCCCAGGCCAAAGTTTCACAATTTTGATTATCATAGTAATCCCGTCAGATTTGTTTATGGAAGAAGATGGCTAATAACGTCCAAACTATATATGGTAGAAACACATCGTGTACGTATGTTGTTAGGCATTTTATAAGCTTTAATTTGATGTATATTTTAAGTTTCTGTGACGTGTGTAACTTTTTAAAATGTCCAAAATGTTCGCACCATTGCTCGTCAAGTAATAATAATGGATTCCCACAACTGTTGTAGGATTTCGGACATTGTTTTTAAAATACATAACGCACAACTTTGAAACATGTATCAAACAGAAGATACTGTAAAATGCTATTTGTGGTACAACTTTCAAGTTTCTAGTTTAAGAGAAAGTATTTTAAAACTGATGGGAAAACGTACTATTATCTTGGTCTGAGTTGTAAACAAAACAAACTTAACAATTCATCCATCAGACCAAGATAATAGTAAGTTTTCCCATTTTTAAAATACTTCCCCTTAAGCTAGAAACTTGAAAATCTGCCACAAATAGAATTTTACAGTATCTTCTGTTTGACATACATTTCAAAGTTGTATGTTAAATATTTTAAAAACGGTATTCGAAATTCTACAACAGTTGTGAGAAGTCCATATCATATTTATTACTTGACGAGCAATGGTGCGAACATTTTGGACATTTTAAAAAGTTACACACAACACAGAAACTTAAAATATACATCAAATGAAAGCTTATGTATATTTCTATCATATACTTATGTGTGTTTCTACCATATATAATTTGGCCGTTATTAGCTATCTTCTTCCATAAACAAACGTGACAGGACTACTATGATTATCAAAATTGTGAAACTTTGGCCTGGGAGCCTCGTTTTCATGCAGCGTGACGTAATTATCGAAAAGGTGTATTCCGTTTCATATGCACTAGCTTTAAAATATTTGTAGTTTCATAACTGCTTTGTATGGTAAAGAATGTTATTTACGGTTGTATCCGCAAACATTTTAAAATACTTTTCTACCATAGACATAGACAAATGTAATAACTATCTGATATTAATTTTTTTATATCACTATTATACACTGCGTGTGATCATATACCAAGGAAATAAAAGCATTTTTAAAAACGTCTCGCAATTTCCAACCAAGTTCAGGATTTTTCCCCCCAGGGATCTTAACTCTTTCTACCGACGGCGCTCGATTTGACAAGTGAAATCGTCTGGAGTTAGAGTAAAATACTAAAGTCTGCTTCGTTGAAAAGCGAACAGCACGGTAGGCAAAGAGTTAAAGGAGAAGAATTGACTCGCAATGAATAAATAACTGGGGAAAGACATGGCTTGTAGACTGAGTTGCAGAACGACAAAATTAAATTTTTTAAATTTAATTGAGCTTGACGAACGTCCACCAAACGTCTGTTAGAATTATTCAAGTTGGAGAAAATAACAATAAAATAAGGTTTGAGCTTACTTCTTTCGATTGTGAAACTTTAAGGACGAATAATTAAGGGAAAGTATGCTTGCTTAGCGTTTAGAGAAAACATTCTTGACCGAAAACTTTGAGACATATTTTATTCCGCAACTAATGACATCAACAATCCAGATTTTCCAGTCTGACAGTCCCAAGCCTCAAACGTGTCGTGTTCCGTTTTACTGCACTGACCGATCTAACCGTGGAGTCTGACTTAGGGGTCTGAGTCGAGTGATGTCTTCAGTTGTGCAACTATGCCAACTATTATAAAGGTCAACTAAACCTTTTGAAGTTATATTTTCTTCTGAAAGGGTTATCATCTAATTTAGCAAAAGTAAAGAAAAATATGAATTTCGTGGTAAAGCAAAGAATTCATCAGCAAAGCCTTCTTAGGACCTCACGAAGCATGACCGCGTTTCTAGGAGAGTGGGTACTCCACTGTCTTTGACGTCATACCGGTAAAACCCACCAATCACCTTGTTGTTTGTTACTGGTATGACATCATAAGGTACTAGTACCAACCATTTTTTTTCTCATCTTTATTATTTCTTTAATAAGCTTATTTTATTCTCGCTTTTTATTGGTTAAGACCTTTTGTATGTAAAATCAAATATCTAGTTTTACTGTGATTGTACTTTTGTCTCATTCTCGTCCCCAGAGCCTCTCCTGTGCTGGCGCGCGGAAAAGGCTCTGGGGGAATCCATAATCATCGCGATCTGATTGGTTGTTCAAATTCAAAGGCCTATATATACCGGAACTTAGTGAATGTATATAAATAAACAGTATTTGAGACACAAAATCTGACAACGAAGCACAATTCTAATATAGTTATAATCCGAACAATTTAATCGAACGTTTTTCAAAGCAATCAACCCGTTTCCCCTTACATAATTAAATCAAACACAGAAGACAGACAGCAATTTGAAACCGATAGGCGATAGACGATAGACAGCACACTGCAGGCTGTTAGAAGTAAATATACAAGTCAAATATACAAGTCAAATATAAACGAATGGTGCAACAAATTAAAGAGAACTACCTTCACTAAAAGAGGCCGTCAATACGAAGAAATTCCGACACGGCTCTATTGCCAAGCTCTGAAGCGAACTCGTAAATTTTAATGTATTTTGCCCCGTCGAGTAAACGCGGCGATGATCCACACTCGACAAGGACCTTCTTCGAACGGAATCCACCACAATCAGAATTGTTCCAAAGTCAAACGAGTCAATACGAGACAGAATCGAAAACGAAAGGAAAATTATATTCCAAACAACTGTCGATGATCTCGTGTCCAACTCCCAAACCGGGAACTTAAACGCATGCGCTTTAGATAGAACACCAAAGAATCTTGGTGTTCCGCTTTTGGATTCTCCCAGAGCCTTTTCCGCGCGCCAGCACGGGAGAGGCTCTGGGGACGAGAATGCTTTAGTCTGTGAAGATGTTGTACGTAATACAACGAAACGTTAGATCTCAATAAATATTTTAAAAATGCCACTGCTTCGTGTTTTATGCTGGGCTCTTATATTCATCAATAGATTACGCTTTCCGCCTGGTCAATTGGCTACTCTACTCGATATCTATTCGTCAATAGATAGCGAGTAGCAAATTGAGTACCAGTACTCGCGCGGCCATGCAGTAAAACAACATGGAGGACACGAGGAGTGAAAGATTGTTTTGCCTTGGTTTTCGCACAGAAACAATGGTTATGCTTCGTTTTTTGAAATAATTTGGAAGAACTAAGGTACACAAGTTAGTTTCTACTAAAACAATTAGATTATTCGCTCTCAATTTCTATGAGATGATAGTTGACTCGAGCTCCGCTCTCGTCAACTATTTCTGATTTCAATTATTTTTTCGGTTTTAGATTGAACTTTTCCGACTTTAATGCAAAATAGAATAACCTGGAAACGTATATAGTTCCCTTTAACGATTGAGGACTCAATTTTTAGAGGGAAAAACACGGAAAAACAAAGGGAACTGTGGGCTCGAAATTCCATCTATTGTGGCTACACTGGGCCCTGTGGGAAAATCAGATGAAATAATACATACACTTACCATCAGTCCTCGAGTTAGGATGTTCCGTTTAATAATAATTGGACAAACGAGCAGAAGATACTTGAAATGAGGAGTGCGATCTGGGGAGACTGAAGAATTTTCTAAAATCGACGATGGCAAAGGAAGGAGAAAATAAAGCTAAACAAAATAGAATTCAAAATTATCGAAAAAGATAATAATATATAAGAAAATCGGCTAGCATTAAGGCTGGCACAAAGAACAATAAGAAAACAAAAGAAGACGAGATGGGATGGGATGGGACGGGACGGGACGGGACGGGACAGGACGGGACGGGACGGGACGGGACAAGACAAGACAAGACAAGACAAGACAAGACAAGACAAGACAAGACAAGACAAGACAAGACAAGACAAGACAAGACAAGACAAGACAAGACAAGACAAGACAAGACAAGACAAGACAAGACAAGACAAGACAAGACAAGACAAGACAAGACAAGACAAGACAAGACAAGACAAGACAAGACAAGACAAGACAAGACAAGACAAGACAAGACAAGACAAGACAAGACAAGACAAGACAAGACAAGACAAGACAAGACAAGACAAGACAAGACAAGACAAGACAAGACAAGACAAGACAAGACAAGACAAGACAAGACAAGACAAGAGGAGACGAGACAAACTTTATTTATACTGGATAACCATATCTAAAATGCTCCCCCTAGAAGTTCAGAAAGGGCCATCCCTCATTGATCTAGTGTCACTACAGAAGAAAACTAGAGTAAATTAAACTAACTCTATTTATACTGGATAACTCTATCAGTCATATCTAAGTTGTTCTCTCTAAAGGTCCAGTGTTAAGGGCCATCCCTCAATGATCCAGTGTTACTATAAGAGGAAACTGGAGTAACCTAAACTAACTTTATTTATACTGGATAACCTTATCAGTCATATCTACACTGTTCTCCCTAGAGGTCCAGTAAGGACCATCCCTCATTGGTGCAGTGTTACTACAGGAGGAAAGCAGAGTAAACTAAACTAACTTTATTTATACTAGATAACCCTATCAGTCATATCTAAACTGTTCCCCTAGAGTTCCAGTAAGGGTAATCCCTTATTGGTCCAGTGTTGCTACGGGAGGAAAACCGGAGTTATCGCCATAAAAACATTCAAAAAACTAAACTTACCTTAATTAAAAAGAAATAATTCTTTGACCACTGTTCTGAGTTGCGAGGTTCCAGTGCCATCTGACAGTCGGACAAGTATGGTGAAATAAGGTCCTGGGAATTAATAAGAATTTTGATGACTAATTCGACCAACAGCTCGTCACGAAGGGTCTTTGGTAAAGAATGCAGAAATCTCAACAAGACAGGATTGTTGGACCTAAAAACGAGAAAAAAGACGAAAAGTTAGAAGAAACAACAACCCCAACAGCAACAACTATAACACCAACTGCAGGAACAACAAGAGCAGCAGCAGCACTAACAACAACAGCAGCACTAACAACAACAGCATCACCACCACCACCACCACCACCACCACCACCACCACCAACAACAACAACACCAAAAACAACACCACCACGAACAACAACAACAGCAGCACTAACAACAGCACCACCACCACCACCAACAGCAACACTAACAACAGCACCACCACCACCAGCAGCAGCAGCATTAACTACAGCTCCAACAACAGTACCAACAACAACAGCAGCACTAACAACAGCACCAACAACAGCACCAACAACAGCACCACCACCAACAGCAGCAACAGCACTAACAACAGTACCAACAACAGTACCACCAACAACAACAGCAGCAGCACAAACAACGGCACCAACAACAGCACCACCACCAACACCACCACCACCACCACCCCCATCACCACCACCACCATCACCACCACCACCACCACCACCAACAGCAACAGCAGTACTAACAACAGCTCCAACAACAGCACCAACAACAGCACCACCACCACCACCACCAACAACAACAACAGCAGCACCACCACCAACACCAACACCAACAGCACCACCCAACCAACGCCAACATCAACCGTAACAGCAACAGCAAGAGCAACAACAGCAACTATAACACCAACTGCAGAAACAACAACACCAACAGAAACAGCACCAGCAACAACAACAACTACAAAACCAACTGCGGAGACAACAACAGCAGCAGCAGTAACAACAGCAGTAGCACAACAGCAGCAGCAACAGCGTCAACAACAACAACAACAAGAGCAGCAGCAGCAGCAGCAGCAACAACACCATCACCAACAGCAGAAACAACAATAACAACAGATGCAGCAACAAGGACAGCAACAACAACACCACCAACAACAACAACACCACCAACAACAACAAAAGGTCAGCCCAAACAAAAATTTCTCAGGAAGGTGAAATCCTTAGCCCTTCAACCATACCTTGGTGAAAACATGCCAAGTTTGTTTTCAAATGCTATGCCACCCTGAGAGGTACACAGTTCCAGTAAGAAATGGTGTATCCTATCACGGACAGACATATCTTGAACAGACAAACTGTCTTGGTCATAGCTGTACAGTTTTACCAGTTGGAGCAGTGCATATGATGTGAACAATAGAATCTTGGTCTTTTTTAAGAGAGAAGAGTTTTGGACAACCTAAATAGACACAAACAAAGATAAAAACTCATGAGAGTAGAGCCGAGCGTAGAGAGTAGAGTGTAGAGTTAGAGTAGAGAGTTAGAGTAAAGAAGGGTAGGGTAGGGTAGGGTAGGGTAGGGTAGGGTAGAGTAGGGTGGAGTGGAGTGGAGTGGAGTGGAGTGGAGTGGAGTGGAGTGGAGTGGAGCGAGCGGAGTAGAGTAGAGTAGAGTAGAGTGGAGTGGAGTGGAGTGGAGTGGAGTGGAGTGGAGTAGAGTAGAGTAGAGTAGAGTAGCGTGGAGTGGAGTGGAGTGGAGTGGAGTGGAGTGGAGTGGAGTGGAGTGGAGTGGAGTGGAGTGGAGTGGAGTGGAGTGGAGTGGAGTGGAGTAGAGTAGAGTAGAGTAGAGTAGAGTAGAGTAGAGTAGACAATAGCAAAGATATACAACCTTTTACGATAACTCATTATGCACACGTGATGTCAAGATATTTAATTTGCATATCAAGCAACCTGAAACATCTCAACAACAAACAAGAAAACCAAAAACTGCAAAATGTTACTTTGTCATTTGAAGTGTTCTTTCAATGAGACGAATTTAATTTCCGCTTCCTCACCTTTGGATATTTTACATATTCGTAATTTTAGGTACTTCATGAAGGACATACGTGACTATGAAGTCGAATCACAGCTTTAGAGAAGTTTTCTGACTGCCCCAACTGGGAATCGAACCCAAGGTCTCTGGTTTAACGTACCAGCGCTCTACCACTGAGCTATTGGGACTCCCGACGGAGACAGTCAGCGAGGAACCGTAAGGTTATGAACCGAATGTTTATAAAATTATAACTTACGGTGGCTTGGATCAAACCGACTTCGTCCTGGAGAAAGATACCTACTCTTCGTTTAGGTGAATTACATATCCCTCGATAAACTACGGTAATGTGTGCGATATTTGATATATGGATATTTTGACTGTTCTGGTCAGGAGTCCCCAATAGCTCAATGGCAGAGCGCTGTTACGTTAAACCAGAGACTTTGGGTTCGATTGAATCGATTCCCGGTTGGGGCAGTCAGAAAACGTTTCTCTACAGCAGTGATTCACTGATTCGACTTCATGATTTGAAATTATTCTTCACATAAACACAAAATCGGAGATTCGACTGCGCATACAATCTGAGTCGGGATAAAACGTAGTTCATTTATAACATGAGGCTGAAGAAGCCGTAGTAAACATAACATTTCTGATTTCAGAAATTTTTAATGTTTACACTGTAAATTTCAGTGTAAATTTCGGGGTAAAAGTGCTATTTCCTTTTTTTTTTTTGGGGGGGGGGGGGGAGTGGGTGGGGGGGGGGGGGGGAGTGGGTGGGGGGGTGGGGTGAGGGGGTGTTAAATGACAAAGGGGTAATAATTGCCCCTTAAATAAGGGGCAATTCTCCTTTTTGTCGCGCAGAATTACCCCTTTTGCGGGGGTAATTTGTTGGAGCAAATCTTTTACCCATCTCGGGGTAAAAAGGTAAAATTTACCCCGGAATAAGGGGTAAAAATATAGGGGGTAAAATCTACCCCCATTTTGGGGGGTAAATAATAACGAGGGGAAAATTTACCCCCTTGTAAGGGGTAACTAACAGTGGGGGTAAAAACTCCCCCCTATGTTGGGGGTAACCAGAACTGCAAGACAATGTTTTCGAAAATGGCGAATTTTTTCGAAGGAGTGACATGAAGACATAACTACAATTACCGTTAATATAAAAGCGTATGTAGGCAATTTTTTTCAATTTTCTTGAAGAGTTTTTGTACACAAGTGTGTATAATAGTTAAAAATTAAGCAGAAGATTGTTTTACAGACTGAAATAGACCTAAAGTTTACTTCCGTAAGTAAGCTTGTAAACATCGTCTGTACAGCAAGGCCCAAAAATGACTTAAACACAACCTAACACTGCTCACAAAAATGAAACAACTTGGTATTGAATGTTGTTGTTTTATATTGGATTAAATCGGGGGTAAGAAAAGAAGTGTTTAAATATTTCCTATATTTTTTGCTCTACGACAATGTCTGTTGAGTTGCTATTGAAATGAATTACTTTGAATGATTTTACACTTTTCTTGTGTCAGAAACAATAGTATTTTCCGCATTGTCTGTGTATCAAAGCTGAAGAAACAAGACTGACCTAAATAGGCTGAACTGACTCTGAATTTAGTTCTTATAACGTTGTAATGACTTACTTTTCCCATTTTGCTGGAAATTAGTATATAGATAAACAAATGTTCGTACATCTTTTTGACCTACAACGGCTAGTGTTTTATAAACTGTTATCGAAATAAATATTTTGTTTTTTCGTCGTATGACACGGAAACTGACCGGCTATTAACTGATAACATTTTCTATGTGGCAAAACTATTAATGCAAAAAAGCATAAACAAAAATTCACAGGATCTTTGAAATGTTTGGAAATGTTTTTGATCTGTCACGCCAGTCAACACAAATGTTATTTAATGAAACCTTTCAAAAATAAATCTCATGTTTTTAATCTGTCACACTAGTCAACACAAATGTTTTTTAATGAAACCTTTCAAAAATAAATCTCAAACTTGTGAAACGTTATAAAATCGTGTGTTAAAAAAAGTAAGAAAATATGAACTTAACTGCAGTGTAATATTAAAGAAAAAAGCCGGTTATATATCTTAAATTTTAATACAAAACAAGAAGAGGCAGCTTGGCGCAGTGGTAAGGTAAGGAAACTAATGCAAGGTGTAAGTTAAACCCGTAGGGTTAGGCTTAGTACTTGGATGGGTGTCACCCATTGGGACACCAAGGTTCCACTTCAATTTTTACCCTTTTATTGTTACCCCTTAAATTTTACCCCACATTTCGAGGTAAAAACTACTCCCTGATATATAGGGATTTTAGGTGAGGGAAAATTCGAGTGTAGAATATATACATTTTAAGACCAAACCGGGACCAGTTGCGAAAAATGCAACTACACAGCCTTCCGGCAGGAATTGAGCCCACGACCTTGCAATTCTAGTGCAATGCTCTGACCACTGAGCCACGGAGGCCGTTGCCGAGAGCTTGATCGTGAGTTCTGTATATATTAAGGTGGTAATGCCAGGAGAGAATTGGGTATATTAGAAGTAATATTGGGCATTTCACTCGATTACAGATGTTCTAGGGATTTTAGGTGAAGGAAAATTCGAGTGCAGGATACATACACTTTAAGACCAAACCGGGACCAGTTGCGAAAAATGCAACTACACAGGCCTTCCGGCAGGAATTGAACCCACGACCTTGCAATTCTAGTGCAATTCTAGAACATCTGCAATCGAGTGAAATGCCCAATATTACTTCTAATATACCCCTGATATATAGGGGCTCAAATTGAATAGGAAACTAATTTGCATGTGGGCCTAAATGAAACTACGATTTGTATACGCTGCTGAAGGACAACTGAATGTTTATTTTCTGAGTATTTAAGCTTGGTGGACAGCTACCAAACGTCTGTTACATTAATACAACATACCTTGACAAGAAATGTAGACAGAACGAGATGAATCACCTCCGGGGAATCTGTGTGAAGGTTTTTAAAAATCGAGGTGGCGAACCCTAAACAAGCCAAAAAAAAAAAAGTATTATAAAAGGAAATCAGAAAGAAAAGCCTGCGATCTATATGAACGTATCTACCTTTAATCTGCAAAACTTGTTGGATCAGCGATGGGTCTCCACCGATAAAAAACGACAACAGAAATTTGATAAAACATGTTCGCACGTCAGTAACAGCCTGAAATAGGAAATTACAATATAAGATTGTATCTTATAACTTTGATAAAGTTTTATTAACCAATGTTTTAACAGTATTTACAAATATCGATTAAACATTCATTTCCTTTATATATCATCTCAAACTCATTAATAATTCATGAGGAAAACACAAAGGAAACCAGTACCGTGTCGGTGGTTTGGATATCGGAGGAAGAAATTACATAAATTAAGCAAACTTTTACCCCGATTTTCTCTTAAAATACTGATTTCTTTGAGATGCTATATCATATACTCGGAGGAGTGTTTCATCAGGATATCCAAACACTTCGAAGTTTGTTCAGAAACCTCGGCTTCGCCTCGGTTTTCAACAAACGTCTCAGTAATAATTGTCAGTTGTTTGCTGTACAAGCTGTATGTTAGTTGGTAATACTCAGAAAAACTCTGAGCTCTAAGCGGGACTCGAACCCACAACCTTCTGAAATGCTAGCCAGACGATCTAACCATTGAGCCACTATAACTCAGATAGTGGAGCAATCTCGTACCCAGACCCTTCTCACGCGGGCCGCGCAAACGAAGGCTCTGGGATAATCCGTTTCAAATCGACATCCTATTGGTTGAATAATTGACAATGGTTTTTATATGAAGGGACATTTGAACATCTGTATTCCTTGTTCTTTCGAAAGCCTTGAGGGTTTCAAATTTTATCTGGCGACTGAAACTTGTCAAGAACCAAACCTCTGGAACCAAACAGCAGTTGAACAGCAAGTATTCGGTGGTTTATGAATGCTTTCGAAAGGGAAAGCGGTGAGTACTGAAGTGGCGTGTTGCCCGAGGTGCGGTATCTTGTCAGTTGTGGAACAAGATGGCTAGTAATTTCAGAACTACATATCGTTGAAGTATATGGTGTACATATGTTGTTAGGTGTTGAATAAGCTTTCGTTTGATGTATCGTTCAAAATTCTGTGTTTTATTAAACTTGTTAAAATGTCCAAAATGTGCGAACCACTGTTTGAAATAATATTACAAATAAACAGGAAATTGGCCTTTCACAAGTGATAATACAAAATGTTAGATTTCTTTTGAAATATTTAACGCACAACATCGAGATATATATCACACAGAAGCTATTGAAAAATTCTATTCGTGGTGGAAATTTAAGCTTCTAATTAAACGGGAAATATTTTAAAAATGGAAAAACGTCTGTCGTTTTAGTTCCTGTTTATATTTATTACGAACAGTGGTTCGCAGTTCGCACACTTTGGACAGTATAACAAGTTTCATAAAACGCAGAATCCTGAACTATACATCAAATGAAAGCTCATTCAACATCTAACAACATACGTACACAATATATTGCAACGATACGTAGTTCTTAAATTACTAGTCATCTTGTTCCACTGACAATAATATCACAACATGCCGTATTGCCGCCGTGCCACCTTGGCTACAACAAGATTGCTAAAGCCGTCGATTACTTGCTGTTTAAAATGCTGTTTAGTTCTTGACAAGTTTATCCGCCAGATAAAATTTAAAACCCCTCGAAAAAATACTAGTTCCTACCATTTTCGAAGATCTCGATCACAGAATAATCTAGTTCTGGCGGCGCATGCTCTTTTCAATCGGCAACCGGTTTTTCGGTTGTCTGCGATGGATTATCCCAGAGCCTTCGTTTGCGCGGCCCGCGTGACAAGGGTCTGGGTACGAGATTGATAGTGGAGCAAAGTTAATTAAGGTACTTATACCTTAGACTGTGCCCAGTCCTCCAGGGACGGGTTTTAACCGCTCGGTTATAAGTACTTGTTGGTCTACAAGTCGCGTTGTAACAGTAAGTTTCCAGTTAAACACTGTTAGTTAGTTTCAGAAATTGCAGCTTGATGTTAGTAATAATTGTCAGTTGTTTGCTGTACAAGCTGTGTTAGTAAGTAATACTCAGAAAAACTCTGAGCTCTAAGCGGGACTCGAACCCACAATCTTCTGAATGCTAGCCAGACGTCTGAAACTAACAAACATCTCAGTGTTTGGATATCCTGATGAAACACTCCTCCTCGTGTATGATATATTACATCACATATCAACAGCACGAGGAAACATGAATTAAAACACTAGGCCGAAGACCAAGTGGTTTTATTGTTTTCGAGTGTTTGGATTCCCCTGATGAAACACGATAAACGAGTTGTTGACATGGCACCTCTCAATAGGCCATTTGCATGATGACGTGAGATGACGTTGGGTGCTACAACTACCAGCATGCTTGGATGTCTGCGGCGCAGGCTAAAAAGGGATCACTCAAAAGGACCCATCCAGTCCTTTCGCCGCTTTTCCAAATTATGTCGTCAAATTTATTTTTTCCAAATTTGTCGTCAATTTTCAGTGAGTCTCGAGATTTTAGCAATCTTTTCGATACCTTTTCGATCCATTAAAGTAAACACACTTGAAAAGCGTCAAATACTTTAATACATGTGCGGTTGGAAACTTGCGCAAGTTATATTCATCATAACTCAGCTTTTCTTATAATTGCAATCGTCCAGGTTCAACTGTCTACGTCACAAACTTGCTAGGGCCAGACTCTTTATACAACACGGCTTTTTTAAGAATACTTCGTTAAAAAATTCCGCAATCAACAAAAAGTACGGTTTGCTTCAAATTTTTATCATCATATTCGTATTCTCCATGCTTTGGCGCATATAACAAGCTGGAAATATAATTTGCTTTGAACTGACCTTTAACTTTCAACTTAACTGTCAGATCTTCGTTGTTGGTTGGAGGTAGGTGCCATAGGTGGCCAAGGCTAAGCAATCTAGCCGTAAGCAATGAGCAAAGCAACATAGCAAGCAATTGCGCAATCCCGACTTCGGGGCAAGCAATTGAGCAATCCCGACTTCGGGACAAGATTGTAAGCAGTAAGAGGTCACCATGACAACTCTGCCAAGGCAGACCTCCCGGCACCTGTCACACTGAGTAATCAGTGGAATATGTATTATGTACAACACGAGTCTATAACTTTACTTACCTTGAAAAGGGGTGGGGGAAGGGTGGGGGAACAAGCGACAATCCAAAATGCAAAAGACACGAGAGATAAACAACAGGCTAGCAAGCAAAGCCAGCAAAGATAGCAGCAACGCTACAGACACAAGCCCCGCCAAATGGGAACCGTGCGTGTGCGCCCCTGGGCCTCCTCAAGACCTTGGGACTCCCCAAGATCGTAAGGGGTAGTCCGCTGGCTAACTACATCGGCAGTTAACTTTGCTTAAATTACATTTAACCCCTTTTTTGCGGTTGCAGAAGGAAAGCTAGTGATAAGAAATAAAAGTAGTGTGCTGCGTAGGCAGTGTTGAAACAACAATCGAAATATAGTAAGGTTCGATATACTGCCGAAACAGAGAACGTAGGAGTCTAACGTTTCGAGCGAAGGCCCTTCGTCAGAGACGTTTCTCTCTGACGAAGGGCCTTCGCTCGAAACGTTAGACTCCTAGGTTCTCTGTTTCGGCAGTATATCTATAACCTTACTATATAGTGATAAGAAAGCTAGATTAGTGAAACATCGTCGATCCGAGGTGAGCAAACTTGTATTATTTTATACAGATGGAATAGTAAATGTTGGGAAACATTTAGGACATAACTCTTCCTCAAATAACAACCAAGCTATAACATTACCAGAAATTTCGGACTTCTGCTCCCGCGATATGTAGTGATAGCGGTATCAGCTTGTTCTCCAGAACTGAAATTCAAATTGATATTCATGATGTTGGACTTTTTGAAAAGCGCCGAAGTCGCAAAGGAATAAATAGATAATACATAAAAATCGAAGATGGATAGGTGGAAAATACATAGAAATAGTATGAGAATAAATTTCGGGTAGTAGATGTGAAACGCATAGGTATAAGCCTATAAGGGATTTCGGATATTAAAATCATGGGATATTGGAAAATTTTAGACATCTAGAATTCTAGATAGGATTACTTGAAGTATCGCCCTACTGTAAACATGGCCGACAAGAGTGAAACGAGTCGAACAGAGATATGAATTTTGGTAATACAAATAAACCTCGAATTGCTAAGATCTGTGATCACCTTCAGCAAAATTTCTGGTATCTTCGACGTTATTTGGCAGGACGTAGGATGATCTACAGGCGAAGAAATATACCGAATCAGACTGGCGAATCTTTGAGGAATCGTGCAAGAGTGCGGCAACTAAATTTCGACAAGTAGTTGTCTTGCAATGGATGTTTATAGGTAGGGTACTTTCAGTATTTTGGGAATATATAAGGTCTCAAATAGGTGGAAAATGTGTTCTACAATACTTGATTTGGCAGAGTGTAGGTTGAATCGATTTAATAAATAGCGTAGGGAACAATTCGCCAGTCGTTGGTCTTTGCATTAAGAGTGCGGTACTTTGTCAGCGAACTTCTTGAGAGCCACAATTTTCACTTTTGTATATCCGCCATATGTAATCACTGTATATATTTCGACGCCATCTTGAAAATCCAGAATTAATTAAACCGAAAGCGGGCGCCATTTTGTCCGAAATTTCTGGTAATGAAGTGAAAATGTTTGCAAATTTTGCTAGGCCTGTCCCAACTAGTCCTCGGATCACTCCCGAAACGTGTCAACGGGGAAGACCTAGAAACTAGGTTATATTACAGTACCTTTTTATCTCGACGATTTATAAGAGTACCAAATGTTTTATGAGAGAAGTCAAAAGCAGTCAACAACTCCTTGGCAACAGATGAACCTTGCATTACAATGGCTGTCAGTAGTTTCAACATGGCTGTCACAACTTTGGCCGGGCACGACGAATTCAACAAATTGTAAATCAGTTTCCTGTGCTTCGTGAAGAGTTTTGTGATTATTACTGTACTTTTAGATTTAGATCGTACATCTTCGTCGGCCAAATACAGGATGATTATTTCAAGAATTTCTAAGACCCGTTGAACCTGAAATCAGAAAGAGAAAACACATTTAAAGAATTGTCGCTGAGTGTGTTCTTTTTAACAGGTAAAATCGTCTAGAGTTAAACAGAATAAAAATAATAAAGGGATTGTTTTTAGCTAGCTCAGGCAGGAATAGACTAATGACTTAATGATCACATTAGGTGCTATCTTAGACTTTCTCGAAGTCTTTTTCAAACATTTTTGACCTTTCGGTTCCTCGTTGAAAAAGACTTTTCCCACCTGCAGCGCGCCAAAATTCACCGGTGAATTTTTCGACCGGTGACATAATTCGGGAAGTAATTATATATTCAGGCTAAATTGCTATGCAAGTGCTATCTTTGGAAGTTGGAGTTAAACAGACTCTTGAAAACGTTTTAGTAGGGGTAGAACCACTTTCCATTGCATGTATGACAACCCGAAACACGTCAAAACAGGGCGATGTACATTTCAGCGATTTCGGACAATAGACGAATTTAATTCGAATTTCGTCGGTACTGCGACGTAAATTCGACGGCGAGTTAAACGTCGAATTTCAGTCGAATTTAATTGTTTTTACTTTGGACTCGTCGTAGAGCTGTTCCCATAGGTTCATTTTCGTAATCGATTAATCGTTGTCAACAATCGATTAATATCGACTAATCGTATTGATAAATATGTCATGGTTTGGCCATTCAAAGGAAGGGGACGCTTTTATAAAGTTTTTACTAAATTTGTTGGGGATTGCCTTCCATGTTGTTGCCCAACAATTCAGTCACTATTCACGTTTTAAATCACTGTTTAATCACGGTTATAGATTGTGCACTTTCTCGCGCTCTCACAGTTCACACAAGAGACATGACAAGGCAGAGACAATGTCATTACTTATCTGTTTAACTAAACAAGATTAAATCATTCCGGCATCATGCTGTGCAGGGTTGTTATAGATGATTCGATTATTGTTAAGTATAATCGATTGTGGAAAAAACCCGAAAAAATAATCGATTAATTGGGAGCAGCTCTAACTCGTCGAGCCTGAAAACGACTTCTTGAAAACATGACGCCGAATTGTCACAGACAGAGGAGAAACATTTAAATTCGACGATAATTCGTCGTGTAGTTAACTCCAACACACATTATCGTAGCATTATCCGTCTGACTCAGACGAATTTAATTCGTGTGTCGTTTAGTCGAGTTATACGCCGCGGTTTCATCGAATAAGATTCAAGCAATTAAATTCGTCTGAATTAAATTCGTCTATTGTGAGTAGTATAGAACATGAGGCTACCAGGCCACTTTTTATTATTTTGCCAAAAACTGCCCCAAAATGTCAGAATTCAACGGAAGATGATGTTTGAAAGGGCAGACTTTTTTTCTCTTTTTTCCCCTTTTCATATTTTAAGGATGGATTATGACGTTTTTCCTGAAAACACCTAAAAGTGATCAGGGTTGTGGTTTTGACACACCTTACTTACTCCCCGGTTTCTGTTCAGATACTTTTGTCTTGTGTTGGTACACATGTTTTCCCACGGTTACACCACCAGATAGCAGTCCGAGACATGGTATATACGGTGTGATCATGGCTACAACTTTACCAACGTCACTTTTTAACAGTTTGTCCTTTTGTAATCGTGACAATTTTAATATGGAGGAGATTGAACTTAAGCCATTAGATCCGAATCGTGACCCGAACCCTGAGGATGATCAGGAGGAAACAGATTTTGGGGGCACTGATGCTTTGGGAGACTTTTTAGAGCGTAATAGTGTCAGATCTGATGATGCTATTGATGGCCCCACTGTGAATAATGTGTCAGAAGACAGAACTGAGAGGATAAGAAGAAGGGCTGCGTATAGAGACTGTGAGGACTTTTTCACAAATATACTAGAGTTGGAACCACAATGCACTGACCCACTGTTTGTTGACTATCTGATTGATAATAACATATTAAGTATATCCAGGGAGTTTAGTGAGTCTGGTTTAGTTATTGATTATTCTGTGAAGTATCTGGGAGGTGAGTTTCAGACAATTGGGCGGGCTTTAACTGAGGGGGATGATGATCTGCTTAGGGGTGGCATCAGAACACACTATGATGAGTGGACTAAGGCTAACCTAAATAAGAGACTGAGGAAGGCTGGAATTGTAACTGCCATTGGTTTGGGGGTGGTTGCATTGGTAACTGGTCTGTCTGTGGGTCTAACCAGGAAGGGATCTGATATAGCTCATCAGGCTAAGAAATGGGAAAAGTTACATCCAGCAAAAGGAAGGGATGTGATACCATGGACAGAAATACAAGCAGCTGGTGGGAAGGTAATTGTTTTAACTGGGGAGTATTTAATAGTGATTATTATGACAGCTGGATTGTTTTCCTACCGTTACACTAAGAGAGGATAATCTATGAACATATACCTCACCGACCACACTTAAGTCAACTGAATATCCTTATGTCCGTATGCGTAGGAACTGACCCCATCTCCCAGTAGGTATCTCTTGTCGTCGAAGCATGAGAGTGACACCTTATTTATCTCATAACTACCCAACTCATGTTTCACGCTTCGAATGGTTTTCATTTTTTGAAGCACCTGTTTTTTACCAAGTAATACGTTCTTGTAGTGTTCATGTTTGATTTGTTTTTTAGTGACACTCTTTTTGATTCCCTTCGCTGTTTTACCACCTGTTCCGTTGTCTTTTAGATAGGAATACATTTTACTCCTAAGACCAACGAATTCGGTTATGGGAACGCCAGCCGCTTCGTCTTTCATCTTCTCAATAACTTTTTTGTTCGACTTGTTGTGATACGGCGAGTTTTCTGGATAGTCTGAATTGTCGAAAATATTTTTGTCAGCCCAGAAGTCTTTATAAACGTCTTCCGCCTCAATCTCATATGTCAGACTGTCCGTATCTGTGAACAGCAGCTTAGCCCTACTTCCATATCTCTTTAGCACATAGTTGTAATGGAAATCATACATCAAGGTTTTTGATAGATCTAGAATACACATACCAACATAAGCCGGTCGGTTCAGCGTCAGGACTTCCTTAATCTTATGAACAGCAACAAGGTTTTCGTTGAATATTTTAGCGGATACAAAGGTTGGTTTGGAAGCCAACCTCAACATCTTTTCTTCACACGTGACCAACCGAACATCAACACGCTTTCTCAGGTTTTCCATCGTCTTACCGAAGACGCTGTTGTTCATCAGCTTGAAGAAGTCCTTTTCAAAGGCGTTCCTGGCGGCGGTTCTCTTCACCGTGTTGAAGTTGATGTACTGCTTTAGCCAAGCCGATTGATCGAATAACAGAACCCGGTGAACTTTCTTCACCTTTATCCCAAGTCTGACGTACAGCTGTAGGTTTCTATAGTGGACGACATACCTTTCCTTCCCCATCAGGTTGGTTACCAACTTACTCACACCACCAACACTGACACCGAACTTCCCCCTAATCTCAGAACAATACTCCGACAACATATCTTCCCGTATTTCCATCTTCTCAGGGGCTAATGGGTAGTCGTTGTGTAGATCGTGGAGTTCAGGAGGGTACTCAAGATCAACCTCAAGTATTATTCCAGTCCGACTGTCATTTTCCGGAAGTTCCCAAGCCAGGTTTTTCAGATTACCCTCATTCATCCACCTGAATCCGCCAGTCGGAAGGCACTGACTCATGGCCCAACCATATAGATTGTTGGCGTCCAGATACATTATATACTTCACAGCCTCGTCCTCACTATACTCCTTCATGTATGGGTTGTTGGCTTTCCCATATCTGTTGGCTATGTAACTAACACCACCTCGGAGTCCTTTCTCGATAAACTGGAACATGTCGATGTCAGTCATCAGCTCCAGCTCAACCCCAGTCATCTTCAACATAGCGTCCCATGCCAACCCAGGTGAGGTGAAGTAGTGACAGGGATCCAACCCATAGTACTGAACACAAGTCTTCCTAAAGTTCTCAAAGACGTCAGCCAACAACAACACATCTGATTTTAGGTACACATCATGGTAGTCCCCCATTGTCCTCATCTCAAACTCTTTCCAGACCTCCAAAGCATGTGAATACTGTTTGTCGGTTATCGATTCGTCATTCAACACACTATAAAACTCATTCTTTGGGGGCAACTCTGTTTCATCAAACCGACTGAACGCGTTCATGTAATCATAAGGATAAACACCCTTCGATCTCATAAGATACAACCGATCACCGAATTCCTCAGCTGTGTACCTGAAGGCGTCAGCCGGTAAGTTCCCAACCAGCCTGTCCAGTGAGCTACTCATGAACTGAAGACTATCCAAAAACACAAGGTTCTTACCTAACATGAAGGCCATGTACTTCTCCATATTATTCGGAATGACGTTAATCTCCTGTCCGAACTTTCCGATCTCCCCCATGATGAGATGACTATCATAACCCCTCAGGTTGTGTAAGATGACTGGTATCTTATCAGTCATTCTATGATTTCTGTTACAAAGCTGGTGGGCAGATCCTCTGTACCTTCCCGTCACATGACAATGGTCCCGGACCCTAACATCCCTTTTCCCATACTCCCGACCACAGATGTGACACCCGTTGGCGTCTCTGAAGTCCACCCTGTCGGAATCAGTCAGAACCATATCCTGGTTGAAGTGCTCTTTCCGGACACCCTTACAGTACTCCACTTCTTCCAACATCTTTCCAATGAACTTGTTGACAGCACCAGGACCTCTATACACCTGTATGTCCTTACTGTGTCTGTCGTCATAACAACAGACAACCTTATACCCATAACCACAATCAGTATGTTTCTGGTACTTCTCCATGTATGGTTTTTTCTCTTTCTCCTCTCGGTCTGACTCCGACACCTCCGGTCTGCTAACCTTTTCCGTGATCGCCTCGAAGTCAGCGTACACAACGAACGGAACGTTTAGCTGTTTGTGGAAATTACTGTACTTCAACACGTTCTTACCGGGGTCAGGCATCCTAACAGCCTGTTTACCATTCACACTGATACACACAACCTTATGCCTATCCAAAACCTCCGTTGAGCTGAAACATTGAAGACAATAAACACAGAAGTGTTTTTTCCTCTTATGTTTTGTTTTGTTGTACATAAACCTATCAAAGTCCTTAATGAGGACGTAATGTTTGTTGTTCCCGTTGGTTATAATCAGGAGGTTCATGAGGTCGGTGAATCTCTCCTTTGATACGTAAACCGGAAAGGTTAGCCCGTTTTCATAACCGAAGACGTTGATACGTATCTCATTCTGTCTTTCCACCCGGTTGTACTGTCTCTGACTCACAGGGAAGCTGATTCCACTGTAATCCAAGTCGTTAACATGGTCCCGGTACTTAGACACCCTTTGTGGGTGCTGTGGGACAGGAAACTTATGAGCCAGATGACACCACATAAAACACCTATCATCACTATTCTTAACATTGATCAACCCCTTCCGACTATTCTTCAGCTCCTTCGGGAGGTCGACGTATGACGAGCCTTCCAGAGGACTGTACACAGTCAGATTAACGTAGTGACCGTCTACTGACTCCACTGTCCAGCCAGATCCCTCGCTTATCCATCGGGCTATCCTAACCACCACCTCCTCATTCGCGGTGTCAACGTCCTGACCAATCTCACCTTCGTTGATTATAGTCTTGATGTGGCTGTTGAAGTGGGCCGTCTTATAAGTTGTTCCTCCGGACACCTCCTTCTCAAGCGTTACAACCAGCGTCTCAGCGAACTTCAACCCCCTCATCTCAGCCAGCTCCCGACGTAGCAGCCGTACCACATCATTCCTAAGGGCGTTTACCTGTTCCAGTGGATCCTGACTCACAACAGCACAACTGAACGACTTGGTTTTACCCCTCAGGGCTCTGTCTAACTGATTTATGTCATAACCGATTAGTCTCTCGTAGAGACGGGGGTCTATATCATCGGAATTGTCAAACATATCAGGGTCTAAGTCGTCGTCCTGGTGGATCATGACATTCGGATCCATCGTTATAACAGGGGTGGTCACATTCCGTTAGGTGTCGTCCCAACCACTCGGTGTAGAACCTGTCCGGGGTACGATCCCAACCAAGCTCCTTATACACAATCCCAAACAGATTGCCGTCAAACAAGTCCTTCGTTTTCCCCTCCCTAAGATCCTTCAGACCACCCAGTAACCCAATCCCTCTCCTTGAGCACAATCTGATGATGTAATAATTGTATCTGGACACATTACGACCCCTTATCAAACCCTTACTTCTCATCACCCGAAGAACCTCAGAAAAGTCGTATAAGACAACGTCAACGGCTGTGTCCCTGACAACCCTAGCGAGTCTCTTCCTCATCCAACCACCCCTAGAATGCACACTTCTACGACCGGCCGCCCGGTATCTCCCGACGACATATCCATACTCCGTGTTACCACATCCCGGACAGGAATACATCTCAGTTCTCACCCTCACACGAAACCTAGAACAATCCTCACACCACAACTTTGTGCTACGTCTGGGTGGATCCCAAGCCGGGGCTTCGATCCCCATCTGCACACAGACCCATTCAACGCTTGAGGGTGACAAATCCCTCAACCCCTCTGGTAAGTCCGACCAGGAAACAGACATTATAACTAAACCCTAACAAATCCTCTTAACCCCCTACAAAACAAACCTAGACATCAGATACCCACCAACCAGACCAATAGACCCAACGAACAGGGTTTGATACTCTTTCATCTCACCCGATGGTTTGTAATAGTCAGACAACTCAGGCCCTGACCGGGACGACCCGACGGCCTCAACCTGCCTCAGCCTATCCTTCAACAGATCCAGAGCGTGACTCGTTGTGTTGATGTCAGCGTTGGCGTTAGACAGTTCCTGCCTCAGCCTCTGTATCCTATCCTTCCTAGCCACCTCACTCTCATACCATTTCTCCTTTGCCCTGGTCAGCTGCTCAAGGGCGTGGTTGTGTCTCTTAATCTCAGCCTCATATCCGGTGTGATTTAACTTTGAAAACAGGAATCCAGCGCCCGCGAAGGCCAAGGCGTTAAACAGTCCACCAGCAACCACACTAGCCATATATAATCACACATAACACACTCCGTCACAAAGATCCGATAATAGAACGGATGTTACGCCTTTCCCAATACGGAATCCTGAGTAGGTGGTGACCGTTGTCCTTGGCGTACTCGTCTTTCATCCGATCGTGTATCTTCTGTACCCTGAAACGTCTTTCTGCCTCTTCCCGAGTAAACTTACCAGACCAAGTGGAAGGGCCGAAATGCTGTTCACCATCATACTCAATCAGTAAGAAAGTACCATCGCTGAGAGGCTCTGCGAAGTCATACCTCAAAAGACCACCACCCAACCCCACTAACCCATCAAAAGTCTTCTCCCTGACCGCCTCAATCCCAATAGCGCGTAAAGCATCCCACACATTTCTCTCTCCTCTAGACATAGGGGGCAGCCAACGTGTCTCAATCTCTACGCTCATAGTAACCACCGGATACGGAACCCCCTTAGGCTACTTAGGCTTTGAAAAGGGGTCAACCGGCAGGTACCCCTTCGACTGGGCATATCCAACCACAACTGTACTAATTCCAACGGCTACAGCCAGCCTAACGGTACCCTTTATGGACTCAGGAGTACCCAAAGGTTCCCTCAGGACCTTCCTCGAAGCCATGGAGACCGCCACAGCTCCGCTTGTGATCAGGAGAGCGTCGTAGAGCTCGTTCATCAGTTCTTTTCGGTCGGTCATTATACACTAACACATATTTCACTCATCGAAGGTGTCTAAAACCGGAGGGGTCTGGACGGGGTTCTGTGGTTCGACAGTTCCTTCCATTACCTTCTCCTCATCAATGGTTTTCAGCCTCTGAACCTCCCTTCTCTCCTGCCTCATAGTGTAATAAAGTGAGGCCCCACCGATAACCAACCCAACGGTTCCGATTATGTAACCATAATAAGCTGACCGACCACCAACCCGAGGACCAATCTCAGCCGCCAACCGCTCTCTGGCTTTTCTCTCCTTGGCTGCCTTTGATATCTGAGCCAGTCGTTTTCCAGCCTCCACCCGTTTCGGATCCTTGACTCTTTCCGTCTTGACCACTGACGTCACCTTAGGGACTTCCGAGGTTTTTTCAGGTACTACGTCAGCCATCTATACACTAATCTATGTTTCATCTGTGAGGTCATCTGTAGGAATCTCTGAGGTCGTCTCTGGGGAATCTGTGAGACCGTCGGCTGGGATCTCTGAGGCCGTCTCTAAGGAATCTGTGATATCATCTATAGGAATCTCTGAGGCTGTCCGTGGGAAGTCTGTGAGGTCATCGGCTGGGGTTTCTAAGACCGTCGGCCAGACAACAACAGACTCGGTCACGTAGTACTGTCCCCTACGGTTCCTCCTAACACAATGTCTCATCACCCCGATAGCTCTTCTGAGTCCGTGGAAGATAATCAGTATGGGTCGTCTAAGTCTCTTTGGAATCTTCATATAAAATACAGGAGGTTTAAAGTAGTACCGTATACCTGAGGTATAATGACTGAGACAAAGCTCGGTGCCCGACTGATCGCCCTCGACGGAAACATTGGTGTGGGAAAGACAACGTTCGTGGGACCATTCGCTGAAAGAAATGGTTATTACCTTGCTGAGGAGCCAGTTGACGACAATCCATACCTCGAAAGGTTTTACGCCGACCCCGGGAGGTGGGCGTATGAGATGGAGACCTGGTTCCTCGGTGAGAGAATTGACGTCTACCTAGAGGCTTTGGAGTTAATCAACGAAGGGAGGAATGTGATCGTAGAGCGAACACATCACAGCTGTATGGTTTTCGCTAAGAACTGTTGGCGTAATGGGTGGATAACCGACGAGCAGTTTTCTGATTATTCCAAGATCTTCCACTCACTAAACAATCTACTCCCAACCCCTGACGCTCTACTATTTCTGAAAGCCTCGGTTGACACCTGCCACGACCGGATGCTCAGGAGAGGTCGGGAGTGTGAAGCCGGCGTAACTAAGGACTATCTCGGGTGTATACAGAAGTATATGGGGGAGATGACTGAGGACATAGCCCTTGAGGGGACCAGGGTGATTACCCTCGATTGGGAGGACTTTGGTCCGGATGAGTCTGAAGTGGTCGGTACCCTCAGTGGGGTCCCTAGCGGATTTCACGGTTGGATGGCTCGTGTGAGCGGTCGGGATGTTTACATACCAGAGATCGTCAGAACCGTTAGCCAGGCCCGGCAGGCTCATAGGTCCAGGACGCCAGGACTGGTTATGGTTCCGAGGATCAGTGGGTTAGCTGTAACACTACCGGATACCCCCCCAACCACAGTCAGTCCAACAGAGACCGTCTCGGGGATCATCTTCAGTCTCTTCAGTCGGGTGTGTTTCCACTTGTAACAGGTCGGAAATGTGAAGCCGGTGTTACTAAGGATTACCTAGAGCAGATACAAAGGTATGTGGAAGAGACGGTTGTAATGGTTTGGAAGAAGGGGACCAGGGTGATTGGTCTCGACTGGGAAGACTTCGGTCCGGATGAGTCGGAGGTGGTCGATGCCCTCAACAGAACCCTAGCAGGTTTTATGGTTGGATGGCTTGTGTGGGTGACCGAGACGTCTACATACCAGAGATCGTCAGTCGGGTCCGCCAGGCCCGCCAGGCCCGGCAGGCTCATAAGTCCTATGGTACCGTGTGATCATACTGTCGGAATGTGGACAGACCTCAGTCACAATGTCGTCGAGTACACGGACATCGGATAGGAAGACAGTCTCATCGTACTGGACCCCACGTAGGAAGCTTCTGATTTGTGTCAGGACCTTGTGGTAGCTAACGTGAGCGAATTCACAGTTTTCCAGCCTACCAGGCATTCCCGACTTGGTCATGTACCCTTGGATTAGGACGCCAGGACCGGCTATGGTTCCGAGGATCAATGGGTTAGCTGTAACACCACCGGCTATTCCCCCAACCACAGTCAGCCCAATAGAGACCGTCTCAAGGATCATCTTCAGTCTCTTCAGTCGGGTGTGTTTCCACTTGTAACAAGTCGCTAACCTATGATAATACGAATAGAGTCGGGTTAGTTTGTCCACTTCAGCCGATTGGAGGTTTTTACCAACGTGGTTGAAGCTGACGACGCTTTTCCTCTTTTTCCCCATTCTATTTATAGGTCATATTCAACCATAGTCCTGTTACAAATCTTCTCAATCTCAGGATCCCCCAGACGACCCTCCACGATCTTCATGCCGTAGAAGTTGATGTCCGAGTAAAAATTTTTCAGATGGTTTATCCCAAACACATCCAGATAAGGTGTCCCTATTTGTTCGATGTTACTAATAGAATATGAGTCTCTCAGTTTCTCACCGTTTATCCTAATGTGTGACACTCTAAGCCCAGATAGCCAGTGAATCGATATTAGGATCTTCTTTCCGATAAACTTAGCTGGAATCGTACACTCGTTGGACCTAGATGGTGTCATCCCACTAAAGACCAGTTTGTCACTCACCCCAGCTTTAAACCCAAGGCCCTTACCTTTGCCAGTAGTATCATTGGAAACAATTGTTTCCCAAACATTTAGCTTCGGTCTCACACTGTTCCTCTTCACCACGACGAAAACCGAAACATCGGTGAACATAAATCTGGGTATGCTAACGTGGAAGCCTGTTCTTACTAAGTACTCAGGGTGAAGGAAGTGGTGGTCGCCGGTGGTGCTTAGAAGTGGGTTGACACTAGGGGGTCTCCAAAACATGGCTGAGTTGATCCTAGTCTCACCGTCCCTGTCTTCTATGTAATCAACGAATGGGGGGAGTTTGGAAACTGCGTTCTTACTGGCCCTGGTTACGTTCAGATCGAAGATAACTTTGCTGTCACGGGCCTTTATGTGAGCTTTCAGTCTGTCGTTGAGTTGTTTATTAGTGATTGGTCTGCTGTAACCATAAAACAAACTCATATACTATAGGGCAGATACCCAGACGCGCTACAGACCGTACTCAGCCATAACCTCCTTACAAATCCTTCCGATCTCAGGTTCCCCTAGACGACCCTCCACAACCCTCATACCGTAGAAGCTGATGTCTGAATAAAAACTTTTTAAGCTGTTTACACCGAGGACACTCAGGTAGGGCGTCCCCAGCTGTCCAATGTCACACATAGTGTACGAGTCCCTCAATATCTCACCGTTTATCCTGACGTGTGACACCCTAACCCCAGATAGCCAGTGGGCAGATATCAGAACCCTCTTCCCGACGAACTTCGCTGGAATCGTACACTCATGAAACCTAGTCGGTGTCATCCCACCGAAAACCAGTCTATTACTCACCCCAGCTTTAAACCCAAGGCTTCTACCATCGTTAACATCGGCATTGGAAACAATTGTTTCCCAGGCACCCGACGCCGATCTCACACTGTTCCTCTTTACCACAACGAAAACCGAAACATTGGTGAACATGAATCTGGGTACGTTAGCCTGGAAGGCTGTTCTTATTGAGGACTCAGGGTAAAGGAAGTGGTGGTCACCGGTGGTGTTTAGCTGTGGGTTGACACTAGGGGGTCTCCAAAACATGGCCGAGTCGATCTCACCGTCTCTGTCTTCTATGTAGTCAACAGAAGGAGGGGGTTTGGAGACGGCGTTCTTACTGGATCTGGTTACGTTTAGGTCAAAGATGACCTTGTAGTCAGGCTCCGTGTTAAGGACTTCTCTCAGCCTATCGCTGAGATGTTCATCAGTCACTATGTTCAGTCTGTTGTAACCATAAAACAGACTCATATACTATAGGACGTATTTACTGAACAGATACCCAGACACAGCTGTGAGGACTAGTAGGATTCCCAACTCATTGTCTGGTCCCCCGTCCTGACCGGCGGGGCGTTGTGCCTTCTTTGGGGTTAGTGTGGCTGTCTCTAGACTTCGGTCGGTTGGTGTGGGCTCCAGGGGTCGGGTGTTGTCTAGTGAATCAAGATGATTCCCACCATCCTGATGAGTTTTTTTGGGGTCTGGATTGATGTGAGCCGTGAAGTAATTAATACCATGGTTCACACCAAATTTCATACTGTCATTTGCAACCTGTAGTTTGTTGTTGTAGCCAGCAATCGGATTTTTAAGAATTATAAGGTCGGATGGTAACAGCCAAAGACTTGGTGAGACTGCTAGATTTAGGACGACATTCGTGTCTGTCACCGCTCTATTCATATTGTTTATCCATGTAGCTGTGTTGTAGTTGATAATACTATCCTCAACCAGTTGCCTAAACACTTTCTGAGTCTCCAACGCACTCGCCCTATCACCATATATACTTTGTTTTGTCTTTGCCTGAGCACCAAGAATAGAATAAATAAACGCCTCTATGCTCTGATTTAGGAGTAGGAGACCATTTGAGGTTAAACCATCACTCGTCTTTGGTACGAATTTCTTAAAATCTCCACTAACGTCTCTTAACCTCCTGGTTCCTTTCCATTTTGTTACTGAGTGCTCTGGGTCTTCCGTGTGTTCTACCTCCTGCCACGTCCATTTCGGTGCCTTATCTTCCTCCATCAGGAATGTTGCACCATAGCTTCTCATAATGTCACTTATTTCTGAGTCTGATTTTACACTGAATTCTCTCATAATTCTCCTTATTGTGAAATACAGATGAAATCTCAAAAGTGACGTAACTTCCGGTGGAACGTCATCACTGGGTGTTAGATGAAGTAACGACACCCCAGAAGCATATGTAGCGACGTACGCCCCCACAAGTGCTTGGTAATATCTCTCTTTCAGATTCCATTTGGAATATGAGGAAGTTTTTATATCTAACGGTGGGAGGTCACTCTGAAAATACTCTGTCTCATTAACATAAACCCGAAATTGATTGACCGGATAATTCAGGACATATTCCGTTGGAAAATTATCATAGTAATAATATGACCCATGTGTTTTGTACATTGATCTGTGTTGTTTTCCTTTTGGGATTGTCTGAACGTGACCACCTAATAACCATATTTTTGGAAATCTGGGCGGTGGTTTATTTATTGTTAAATACTTGGTGTAGTCTTTATTGCTCCTGAACTCCGCGTCGCCGGTGTAGATGTATGAGTCACCGACAGGTCCAAAGAACACACCAGGCTCTGACTGACCGAAGACTGAATCAGTTATAAACTTGGTTCTGTCGGCGTATGGGTATTTGGTGAAGAACTCCCTCAGGGTCTTATCCATATATCATAGGTTAGGTTATATGGACGCTGGGGTTGGGCTGGAACAGGAACTGAGAGATATATGGTATAATCCGAAAACAGGATATCAGTCAGCTGAACGGTTGTACCAGAAGGCATTGGGGGAAGGTCTTGATGTGAGTAGGAAGGCAGTGAGGGACTGGCTAAAAACACAAGACACATACACGAGGTATAGGCCGGTTGTGAGAAAGCATAAGTTCAGACAGACGTTCGTCAGCCACCTTGGTGAACAGATACAGATGGACCTGGTTGATATGGGGAAGTATAAGAACCAGAATAGAGGGTATTACTGGGTTTTGACTGCTGTTGAGATTCTGAGTAGGTATGCTTTCGCCGTCCCCGTTTACAGGAAGGACACGAGTAATATGACTGGGGCTTTGGATAAGCTGTTGGAACAGTTCAGAAACCGATTTGGCGGTTACCCCGACCTGGCTCAGTTCGACGATGGAAAGGAGTTTTATAACGTCGGTGTGAAAGGTCTACTGAAGGAACGTGGTGTTGAGTACTTCAGTACGTTTTCGGACAAGAAAGCAGCGATCGTCGAACGGTTTAACAGAACACTTAAGACTGCTATGTGGAAGTATTTCTACACCAAGGGGATTTATAGGTGGATTGATGTTTTGGGTGATCTCGTTGAGGGTTATAACAACACAAAACACAGTGTCGTTATGCTGAAGCCCAAGGACGTGAGTAAGTCAAACGAGAATCAGGTCTGGAATACGTTGTTCGGTCATCATTTCGGCGATCATCCTTTACCCAGGTTCCGGGTTGGAGACACTGTGAGGGTGTCAAAGTACAAGAGCACGTTCACAAAGGGTTATGCGGCTAACTTCACTGAGGAAATCTTTAGGATTACGAAGGTCATTCGTGGTGACCCAAACGTTTACGAGATAGAGGACGCTGAGGGTGAGCCGATTATTGGGAAGTTTTATGAGGAAGAGCTGTCGCCTGTGGATAAGAAGGATGACGTTTATAGGGTTGAGAAGGTGTTGAGGAGGAAGAGAGTTGGTGGAAGGAAGATGGTGTTGGTCAAGTGGTTGGGTTATGGTGATAAGCACAACTCATGGATACCCGAGAGTGACGTACAAAACCTGGGTTAATGTATACCCGAGTAATGAGGCTAACATTATTCATTGAAAACGGTGAGAAGACTGTCTACTTCGAACAACCTATCATGGTGACAGGTCCAAGACCACAGGTGATGCTGAAGAAAGCGACGGTATACTGGAACTACAACAATGTGGTGTCAGGTCTGAACAATTCGGTGTCGTTTGATGGTAAGGAGGCATCCGCTCCTGAAGGTTACTTTAGCTTTGACGCGTTGGAAACGTTCGTTAAGGGTTTGGCCGGGACCCACAGTGGGGTGGTTGAGTTCGGAAAGAATGTTTACAACGGAACATCTAAGGTGAAAACGTCGGAAAAGCTGAAGCTTGGGAAGATGGGTCTTCTTTTGGGGTTTGATGAAAACGATGTGATAGATGTCGGTGGTGGTGGGTGGACTAACAGTCCGAATCAGGTGGACATCAACAGAGGGCTGAGGTATGTCAGGATCTCGTGTGACGCTGTTGAGAGTGAGAGAAGTCTGGACAATGGGAGGAGGAGTAATCTGATTGGGACCCTTCCGATAACCTCCGAACAGAGTTTGAAAGGAAGCGTACAGCACTACACAGACATTGAGTCGAAAGCTGAGATCCGAAAGGGTGTTTATGGTAAGATGACCTTTAGGGTTCGTGGGAATAATGATCATTCAGTAGGTCGACCGGCTGGGATTGGAGCTGTCCTGCTTGAGTTGTATATAGGCTAGTATATAATGGCTGAAGGGGAGGACTTTGAAATGAATGATCTCGACAAGGAAAAGGAGAGGGAAGAGGAAGAAGAAGATACTGACGAGACAGGCCTCACCGACGAAGATCAGAGAACGGTAACGATAGGTCAGACGTCTGCTGGGGATGGTATAACCCACGTAACAGAAGAGACTAGCCGTCCCAACAGTAGCTTTAGTCTCGACAGTGGTTCTAGGACACATGAGAGACATGTTACAGAGATTAAGAAAGAACTCATCAGAAATACGCTTGGGATAAGGGTAAACAAAACAGATGGTGCGAAATCTAGTGAATTGTTGTTAGGTGTTAGTCCTGTTTATAGTAAGAAAGGTGGTCTTCTCGGATTGAAATTTAAGAATGAAAGAATTATGAAACGTATGGAGGGTGAAAAGGGTAAGTTTGTGTATAATGAGGGAAAAAGTAATAGGGAAGCCGTTGAGAATTTCAAGAAGCTGCTAAGGGAGGTTGAAAAGGAACACTCCAAAAAAGTCTCAGGGGCTGCTGAAAAGGTTAACAACGACCCCACAACCTCTCAGAAAGCCGTGGATGATATAGCCTCACAAGTCATCTCAGAGAGTGAAAGTATGATTGAGGGAAGTGTGGAGGACCTACGGAAACAGGCTAGAAAAATCCTAACCGAGCAGGAAGCAAGAGAATTCATGGGAATGCTTGAACCACAGGGTACAAGTGTACAAAAGATTAAGCTTCTTGAAATAGAAGCCGACTACTACAGAGAACAGGCGGCTAATGAGGAAGATCCCCGTAGGAAGCAGCTGTTTGAAAAATTCAGTGAGGTGGCGGAAATGAATGCAGACAAAATAAGAATTGGTATCGGTGACGCCCCCCAACACATTGGTGTTATATCTGTCTTAAAAAATGAAGTGGAAAACAACGACCTGAATAGGTTGGAAAGGTTTAAGAAGTGGGCTAGGGAAAATATGGTTGGCCTGTCTGCCATAGCCATAACCATAGCTGGGATCATAACCACAATAGTCGTTGCCGCTAGGGGGGCTGTCTCGGGGGGAGCCAGAGCTGTTGGTGGTTTCGCTAAGGCACTCGCTAATCTGGGTAAGAAGCTGGGACCTTTGTTAGCACCACTGTTCAGTCTGATAGCACAGGTTCTGACTTGGGGAGCAAAAGGGATAGCATGGTTAGCCAACAATCTGTGGGTTTTAGCCATAGCTATGGCGTGGTTCCTGTATGACTACTGGAAAAACAGAAAATAAAACCTGTTATGTAGTATATGGCCAACAGAAGTCAGACAGAGCTGTTACCTGGATTTAGACGGGCGAGAATGTCGGAGATCAAGGGACTCCGGACAAGACACACGATCACCATGAACCCCAACAAAGTCAACCCTGGTGAGGACCTCTACATCGACATACCAAAGCTAAAACCTGATAGTTGTCTGGTCCCGGGTAGCTTTCATCTATTGTTCGACTTTAAGAACATGAACACCAAGTCGTGGTTCCTAAACAATCTCTCCAGGCTTCTGGTTGAAAGGCTGGTTGTTAAGCTAGCCGGTGAGACTGTTTACGACAACACAGGTGAAAGTGTCCTCGGTGTGTATAGGGATCTCTGGTTACCAAAGAGTGTGAGGAATCAGATGGTTGGGTATGGAATTGGTCCAGAGAACCTGAGAAAGTTGATGTCTAAGGACGACAGTGGGGCCTCCTCTGGAGACGCTGAAAAGGCAGCCGACACTCTGATGCTCACAATTCATGGAGTGAGGATGAAGGTGAGATTGGATAAAATCCTCGGGGACCACGGACTTTATGCTCCGTTTGAAATGTACAACAACTTCCGCTATGTCATTAGCCTACCGAAAGCGAGTGACATCATGGTGGCCCAGTCAAGTGAATCTGTTGATGGGTACACACTGGAAAACCTTGAGCTGGAGTATGAGACGATTGATAACACCGACATCGCCAGTGAAATAACCTCACTATACACAGCTGGTCGATCGTTATCCTACGAACACGTCACGTTGATGAAGTCAACTGAATGGTTGGCTGGATCAACCCTGATCAACGAACACATTAACCTTCCACGAAAGTCTATGAAAGGGATCGTGATGATGTTCACAAATAAGATCCGAACTGATAGTGAGAAATACGTCTATCCAAACATTGAGAGTGTTAAGCTAACAATCGAGGGTGTGCCCAACGCTGTCTTCAGTCAGGGGATCCCAAAGAGTCGGTTTTACGATGAGGCTAAAAGACTGTTTGGTGGAAAGGAAAACACAGATCAGTTTATGACAATCCAGAAGTTCTACAAGGACGCTTTCGCTCTAGCGATTGACTTGAGAAGTATTGAGGACCGTGACAGTGTTGGAACTGGGAAAAGGATCGTTAATACACAGTCCGGAGTCCTGATTGAGATCACCAAAAAGGTGACTGTGGCTAACGTAGTCTGTCGGATCTTTGTGCTGAGTGATGGTTTGGTAAATATGGTAAATAAGAATCTAAAATCAATCCAGTATTAAATGGACCACCCATTCAACATGCTGATCGTTGGTATGACAGGTTGTGGAAAAACCTGGTATCTCCTGAAGATGTTAGAAGATGAATACTTCAGGTTCTTCGACTACATCGTTCTGCTCTGTCCAACGTTCGGCTGGAACAAAACCTACACCACCTGGAAATACACCTCCGACCCGGACTTCATCGCTGTGGACTGTAGTCAGGACGACGTTGAGATTGTACTAGAATATATTGTTCGGATATTCAAAGGATCCAAAACACTGATAGTCCTCGACGACTGTGCCAGTGGGCAACCCGTAAAAAACAGAACAAGTGAGTTGGTTAAATTAGCCTTCAGCGCCCGACACTACAATCTCTCAACTATCGTAATCACACAACAGCTAACAGCTATCACAAAACCTTATAGGGAGAATATCAGTAAGTTGGTAACGTTCTACAACCCCAACAAAACCGACATGAAGGTCATCACTGATGACTACCTTGGTGGTTTAGACCGTGAGGACGTCATGGGGATAACTGAAAAGCTAAAAGAAAACAAATACGCTAGGCTTGAGATTATGTTAAGGCATCCGTACGCGTATAAGGTGGTCATCCCCAAATCTGATCTATAGTAAGATGGCTGAAAAGAAGAGTAAGACGGTGAGAGTTGGGAAAAAAGTCAAGGCACCTGCTGCAGAACCAGCTGAGACATCTGTTGGGGAGCCAGAAGCGGAAATACCTACTGAGATCCCCAACCTCGTCGATGAGCTCGTCAATGATCTGAAAAAGACTGAGGAAACCAACCCAACACCTCCACCAACCGATGATACCAACAAGAAGAGAAGTGAGCTAATAAAACTGTCAGAGGACGGTGAAATAACTCAGTCAGTTGGCTACATCAAAAAAGCGTCGGTAAAGGTTGTGGACAAGCTATACGCTGAATACGAGGCCAGAAGGATGGAAAGGGCTAATGAATTCCTGACTGATATGTTAATCAGTAGGTTCTCCAATGTTCTCGGTGGTTTGGACGCCGTAGAAAGCTCTGAGGAGCTAGACAATGAATTACAAAAAGACAAACTGTTGAAAAGTGACGTTGGTAAAGTTGTAGCCATGATCACACCGTATATACCATGTCTCGGACTGCTATCTGGTGGTGTAACCGTGGGAAAACATGTGTACCAACACAAGACAAAAGTATCTGAACAGAAACCGGGGAGTAAGTAAGGTGTGTCAAAACCACAACCCTGATCACTTTTAGGTGTTTTCAGGAAAAACGTCATAATCCATCCTTAAAATATGAAAAGGGGAAAAAAGAGAAAAAAAGTCTGCCCTTTCAAACATCATCTTCCGTTGAATTCTGACATTTTGGGGCAGTTTTTGGCAAAATAATAAAAAGTGGCCTGGTAGCCTCATGTTCTATACTACTATTGTGCGACATTTTTCGCCCTTGGGACTTTTACTAAACCTCCCGAGGCCTGAGGGACATTTAATCACTAATCAACCGAAATACCATGCTATCACTTTGTAATATTACGGTTTCCGAGGAAGGAGAATAAAACAAGAACGCTTTCGGTGGTGTCAACAACTTCAGAGTGAATAAATTATTGAGTTGTGATTAATACTATTGGGAATTCGATAAGTGTTCACTTCATGTATTTGTTAGTTATTATATGCATAAGCGAACTTCGGCGTAAACATTAGTTACTAAGACCCCGTTTGCACGATGCCGGTACAATTTGAAAGTGGAACAAAATCATGCCGTTAAGGCCTTGCGTTTACACGATACCGGCACAAAAATGACATGAAAACGGCACAAAATGAAGACGGGTTCCTTGACGGAATGAAACTGATGAAAATGGAACACTAACCGGTATCGTGTAAACGCCCGTGCCGTAACAGTTTGATGACGGTAATCACGATATATACGACCACAGCATTCGGGTCAGCAGTATTCACAAAGTCTTCTCAATTCTCATTGGACGAGAATAGTGACATGCTAATCCGTCATTATATTATACCGGCACCGTGTAATTAAACGCAAGACTTTTTGGCCTGTATTTACACACCGGCATGATTTTGTTCCGTTTTCAAATTGTACCGGCATCGTGTAAACGGGGTCTAAGATCGGTTACTAATAAATAAAGATTAGGTACTGTATGATTAGTTACCAATCTTACCTAATCTTTATGCATCAAGTTATTTAGAGATTAAATGTTCCTGTGGGAATAATGAAAACCGAGGTGGCCGTGATATTATCATAATTATTACATTTATTACTATTATTACTAACACAGTAGTATAATAGTACCTCAAGCAATAATCTCTCCTCTATCCTTTCATCCAGGACTTGAAATAGTTCTAAGCAATCTGGGTGAGTTTGTAAATATTTTAAAATTATCTCACATTTTGTTTCTGCTTCCCTTACTGCCTTCAAGAATTTGTTCAAACCTAAAACCAAGATTCATAAAATGAGACCTTGCCACACATTGTGAAACCTTACGTTACGTTGTGAGACCGTATGTTACATTGTGAGACCTCACGTTACATTGTGCGACCTTACGTTACATTGTGAGACCTTACGTTACGTTGTGAGACCTTACGTTACATTGTGAGACCTTACGTTACGTTGTGAGACCTTACGTTACGTTGTGAGACCTTACGTTACGTTGTGAGACCTTACGTTACAATGTGTGACTTACGTTACGTTGTGAGACCTTACGTTACGTTGTGAGATCTTGCGTTACGTTGTGAAACCTCACGCTACATTGTGAGACCTTACGTTACGTTGTGAAACCTCACACTACATTGTGAGACCTTACGTTACGTTGTGAGACCTTACGTTACATTGTGAGACCTTACGTTACGTTGTGAGACCTTACGTTACATTGTGAGACCTTACGTTACGTTGTGAGATCTTGCATTACATTGTGAAACCTCACGCTACATTGTGAGACCTTACGTTACGTTGTGAAACCTCACGCTACATTGTGAGACCTTACGTTACGTTGTGAGACCTTACGTTACATTGTGAGACCTTACGTTACGTTGTGAGACCTTACGTTACATTGTGAGACCTTACGTTACGTTGTGAGATCTTGCATTACATTGTGAAACCTCACGCTACATTGTGAGACCTTACGTTACGTTGTGAGACCTTACGTTACATTGTGAGACCTTACGTTACGTTGTGAGACCTTACGTTACGTTGTGAGACCTTACGTTACATTGTGAGACCTTACGTTACGTTGTGAGATCTTGTATTACATTGTGAAACCTCACGCTACATTGTGAGACCTTATGTTACGTTGTGAAACCTCACGCTACATTGTGAGACCTTACGTTACGTTGTGAGACCTTACGTTACATTGTGAGACCTTACGTTACGTTGTGAGATCTTGCATTACATTGCGAAACCTCACGCTACATTGTGAGACCTTACGTTACGTTGTGAGACCTTACGTTACATTGTGAGACCTTACGTTACGTTGTGAGACCTTACGTTACGTTGTGAGACCTTACGTTACATTGTGAGACCTTACGTTACGTTGTGAGATCTTGTATTACATTGTGAAACCTCACGCTACATTGTGAGACCTTATGTTACGTTGTGAAACCTCACGCTACATTGTGAGACCTTACGTTACGTTGTGAGACCTTACGTTACATTGTGAGACCTTACGTTACGTTGTGAGATCTTGCATTACATTGTGAAACCTCACGCTACATTGTGAGACTTTACGTTACGTTGAGACCTTACGTTACATTGTGAGACCTTACGTTACATTGTGAGACCTTACGTTACGTTGTGAGACCTTACGTTACATTGTGAGACCTTACGTTACGTTGTGAGACCTTACGTTACGTTGTGAGACCTTACATTACGTTGTGAGACCTTACGTTACATTGTGAGACCTTACGTTACGTTGTGAGATCTTGCATTACATTGTGAAACCTCACGTTACATTGTGAGACCTTACGTTACGTTGTGAGATCTTGCATTACATTGTGAAACCTTACTTTACGTTGTGTGACCTTACGTTACGTTGTGACACCTTGCCACACATTGTAAAACCTTACGTTACGTTGTGTGACCTTACGTTACGTTGTGAGATCTTGTATTACATTGTGAAACCTCACGCTACATTGTGAGACCTTATGTTACGTTGTGAAACCTCACGCTACATTGTGAGACCTTACGTTACGTTGTGAGACCTTACGTTACATTGTGAGACCTTACGTTACGTTGTGAGATCTTGCATTACATTGTGAAACCTCACGCTACAGTACATTGTGAGACCTTACGTTACGTTGAGACCTTACGTTACATTGTGAGACCTTACGTTACATTGTGAGACCTTACGTTACGTTGTGAGACCTTACGTTACATTGTGAGACCTTACGTTACGTTGTGAGACCTTACGTTACGTTGTGAGACCTTACATTACGTTGTGAGACCTTACGTTACATTGTGAGACCTTACGTTACGTTGTGAGATCTTGCATTACATTGTGAAACCTCACGTTACATTGTGAGACCTTACGTTACGTTGTGAGATCTTGCATTACATTGTGAAACCTTACTTTACGTTGTGTGACCTTACGTTACGTTGTGACACCTTGCCACACATTGTAAAACCTTACGTTACGTTGTGTGACCTTACGTTACGTTGTGAGATCTTGTATTACATTGTGAAACGTCACGCTACATTGTGAGACCTTATGTTACGTTGTGAAACCTCACGCTACATTGTGAGACCTTACGTTACGTTGTGAGACCTTACGTTACATTGTGAGACCTTACGTTACGTTGTGAGATCTTGCATTACATTGTGAAACCTCACGCTACAGTACATTGTGAGACCTTACGTTACGTTGAGACCTTACGTTACATTGTGAGACCTTACGTTACATTGTGAGACCTTACGTTACGTTGTGAGACCTTACGTTACATTGTGAGACCTTACGTTACGTTGTGAGACCTTACGTTACGTTGTGAGACCTTACATTACGTTGTGAGACCTTACGTTACATTGTGAGACCTTACGTTACGTTGTGAGATCTTGCATTACATTGTGAAACCTCACGTTACATTGTGAGACCTTACGTTACGTTGTGAGATCTTGCATTACATTGTGAAACCTTACTTTACGTTGTGTGACCTTACGTTACGTTGTGACACCTTGCCACACATTGTAAAACCTTACGTTACGTTGTGTGACCTTACGTTACGTTGTGAGACGTTGTGTGACCTTACATTACATTGTGTGACCTTACGTTACATTGTGAGACCTTACGTTACGTTGTGAGACCTTACGTTACATTGCCTGACCTTACGTTACGTTGTGTGACCTTAGTTTTAGCTTGTTTTGCTTTACTTTTGCTTAAAATCGAGAATCAAAATCGTTAAGGCTATGCATTAAAATCAAAATAGACACAAATGATAGATTTCGTTTCTTTTAATACTCAAACAAGACGGCTGCTCAAGCGTTTACTCGGGCTACTGATCTGTGCAACCTGACAAGGCGAACGTAAAAATGACAAGCTGCTCACAAAAGTCTAAAGAATGCGCAATAGCAAAACGCAAACACAATCCTCAATAAATATAATAAGTAAGTCTCAAAAATAGATACTACTGTAAATAAAATGATCGCACACACAACTAGGTGACCAGTGAGGTAGACCCTATCACAGCTTGTATTCCTGTGTTTATTTGTGTTTGTAAATATTCTGTGTGTTTTATCTTGAAGTATGTTTCCAATGGTCGGCCGTTGCGGGTTTACAACCATCTGGGGGCTAATCGAAAATACGCTGACAAATGCTCAATTCACGCCCCGATGACACGACGTTTGGAGATTGAAGGCGATTCCGAAACGAGTTACAAAACATCATGTACAAATTTCAACTAATGCCTCAGTGTCACCGATTCAGAATCGAAGTGACTCAGACTGGCTGCAAACTACAACGAACGTTCATGAACACGAAACGGACGACTCGCTTATTACAAGCTTACAGTAGCTGTAAATGCGCTTTCTCATTGTTAAACCGAGCAGAAAGCTCTGTAAACAGATGAACGGCTCCCGTGAAGTATTTGATTCAGTTAGTTCAGGCTCCACGAGACGTTGTGAGAGTATCGTATTACATATTGCACATTCGTGACACCCCAGACTTGGCCTACCACAGGTAGCCTGAGTAATAACGTTGAAATAGAGACTGTACTTCTTTGTAATATTTTTTATTTTTCTGTTTGCCTTGTTAAATCATTATAAAGTTAAACCCAGACTGGAAACTTTGTAGTGCATGAAGTGCATGCAGAAGATGTTCTGTGCGCACTTCAAAATCTAAGCACTTATAAATAAACAAAACAAATGAAACTAAATAAAATCAATTAGAAATCGAAATATAGCAAGGTTGGAGTACTTCACGGAAAGCCTGGAATAGTCAGCACAAACGTATTTACTTATCACTGATTATATTTGAGTGATGGAAAGATGCTAAAATTGTAGCTGGATATGGTTCATGTAGCAACAGCGACTTCGCAGCCCATCTGCTCCCATTGGAATACCGTAGAAGATAAATATCATTTGATTAATTTCTCTGGTTTCTTGTCCAATTTAGAGCTATTTCCAACATTTCCTGAAGTTATTTCTATGTGCGCAAAAAAGATGTGCAAATGGTGACACTGCTCCTTTAAGCTCAGCTGACAACTAACTTGAGCCAGCATGCATGTGGCCTGCGAACTGCCCCATGAGTGTGGCCAATTTTCTATATGATTCTCGATTGGAGGGCCATCTGTTAGATAACTGTGACAGGTTAAGATGTTACTCTCCTTAAATAAAGTATTGTATTGTATTGTATTGTATTGTGTTTACAGTATCCAGTCATTTTGCCCCCCTGAGTCGATTCACCCCCGATTAATATCATCTGAAAAATTGTTCCATAAATTGGATAGAAAGGAGTGTTTCGATGAGCAAAGTATTCTGAAGAGTGCAATACAGTGAAACCTGAGTTTTGCGACCACCCCCGGTGCCACATAAAAGTGGTCGTTAAGGACAGGTGGTCATTCAGACAGGTTAGTGATGTGACATCATCACAGCCATTTTGGCAGCAGCACGACCCGCAGCGGTTCTTTATATAAACATTGTTTCAAGGTTAGGAAAATGGTGATTTGTAAAGATTTACAAGGGAAATGGAAAAAGCAAGAACACTTCAAAGAAGTGCAGTCTTGATTTATTATTAAAATGGTCTCATGCTATCATTTACTTCAGTTTTTGCGCTGTGTTTTTGTTACATTTCAGATTCAATTTTTGCGCTGGTTTGGTCTTGTTAAAAGCTCTTGGCTTTATTTACGATCTTCCAGTAGTATTTTTTAGATGCAAACACTCAGTTTTGTTACTTTCCTTTCCAAGTTAAAAAGCCATAAAATATACAAACTTGTCGCGGTAAACGATCGTCAAGATCAACTTGTCTAACGTTAACAAATATTACTCATGGTTTTGGATCGTTCAGTCATTGTATTAACTCTCAAACATCAACTAAAAGCATTTGGCTTTGGCAGGAGAAATTCACACAGATTTTCATCAAATAATACTCAAAAGAGAAGCAATACAACACTTCCAGTTTCTTGTTTTCACATGTGGTTCGCATTCGCGTTTGTTTACTACAAAAAAACGGGTATTTCTTTAACGTATTTCGGCAGTTTTACATTGAGTTGGTCGCTAATAACAGGTAAATATCTTGTTTGGGACACAAAAAACTGGTCGCTGGTCGCGTAAGGCAGGTGGACACTCATTGCAGGTATATTTCAACTACAAATCGTCTGTGCCAGAAAAAGTGATCGTATATGACAGGTGGTCGTAAAACATGGGGGTCTCAAAACTCAGGTTTCACTGTATCCTGTATGCTAAAACAATTATTCACCTCAATGTCGGTGAATAGTGTGGATATTCACCTCACCGAAGTGGCTCAGTGAATATCCAGCACTATTCACCTCCACTATGGTGAATAATTGTTAATTATAGGATATGATATAGTGAAAAGAAAAGACTGGGAAATGACTGGGGGCAAATCGACTCGGGGGTGAAATGATGGCAATTCGTGTTTGCAACCACCTGTCATTGATGACCACTTTTCCCGGCAACAGGGGTGGTCGTAAGACTCAAGTTCTACTGTATTAAACTAGTTCCAACAAGGAGTGAGGGCATTGGTCCAGACTGCTAAGTTTGTAGTGCGCACGGAACACCTTCGGTGCACCATTTTCAATTTATGTGCACATTTAACGATTTTAGGTGTGCAAAATTGTCACAAGATGACCAATACTTATTTGTCAAATATTTAAGGTTTTTTCTTCTTTACAAAAACAAATATGATGGATGATTGTTATTGCACACAATATTCCGTATAGATCCAGTTGCCGACTCCATTGTGCGAATACATCGCCATTTTAGGCGCGCATTATTGCCGTTTTATGTGCGCATTTTTTGTTGGAGAAAAATTATTTGGGTTATCAGTATCTAAATACTGTAATATATTGCTCTCAATAAACAAAGTTGCTTTACTTTACTTTATTTATCGATTGGCTTTCCGATCATCGATTGCATTGGCTGGGATTTGAAGTGATCGATCTTGACAAATGGCACAAGTTTGTGTTCATATGGTCACCCCCAAAGCCCTCTGAAAATATTACAATTATATAGCTTTTATGTCCACAGCTAACAACTTACGCACATCAAATCACAATATTCACTTACCCTTAAGTCTTGTTTGTTTAACGTTCACCAATTTTATAAACTCTTTGATAACTTCATCACTGCTTTCAATGTTCTTTGCCTTCTTTCCATCTAATATGGCCGTCTTCTTTCCGGCTTCTTCGCCACGATCAAACTCCTCTCCAGTACTAGATATTTTCCGTTTTAAAGCCTTCTTAACCATACTTTTGAAGGCAAACGAAAACTACCGAAAATTCGGTGTTGATTTGGGAAAAAATTAACTTTTAATTGCTTACTTTCTGTTCGCACTTCACAAGTCGCAAGGAAAGCACATGTCTTGAACTGTTTACTGAGCCCGCGAGTTAATACAAAGCCATATTAATGCTGAATACTTCATATTAGTAGTGTGCTATGTACTGCCAGATAAGTGGAAACACCCTGTTGACTCAGGCCTTCATCAGGGCAATGACAAGTTGTTGTGTGTTATGGTCACCCCCAAAATATTATAATTATATAGCTTGACCCACTAGTGTGTTTACTGTCTAGCTTATACACTAATCTGACCCACTTGTGTGTTTACTGCCTAGCTTATACACTAACCTGACCCACTATAGTGTGTTTACTGCCTAGCTTATACACTAACCTGACCCACTAGCGTGTTTACTGTCTAGCTTATACACTAACCTGACTCACTATAGTGTGTTTACTGCCTAGCTTATACACTAATCTGACCCACTATAGTGTGTTTACTGCCTAGCTTATACACTAATCTGACCCACTAGTGTGTTTACTGCCTAGCTTATACACTAACCTGACCCACTAGTGTGTTTACTGCCTAGCTTATAGTTATACACTAATCCGACCCACTATAGTGTGTTTACTGCCAAGCTTATACACAAACCTGACCCACTAGTGTGTTTACTGCCTAGGGAGTAAACACACTAGTGGGCCAGGTTAGTGTATAAGCTAACCAATAAACACACTAGTGGGCCAGGTTAGTGTATAAGCTAACCAATAAACACACTAGTGGATCAGGTTAGCGTATACGCTAACCAATAAACACACTAGTGGGTCAGGTTAGTATATAAGATAGGTACCTTTTCGTAATGTACCATTCCTCAAAGTAACCTTTTCGTAAAGTACTTTTCCCCGAAGTCCATTTTCGTATACACATCTCCGTAAAGTACTTTCGCACAAATTATAGCAAATCGCAAAGTATCATTATACGCAAAGTTACCTCTGCGCGCGCAAGGTATCATTCCCCAAAGTAACAATTTGCAAAGTACCTTTCCGCAAAGTACCATTCCATAAAGTGACGCTAAGGCCATGTTTACATGGAGGTAGGGTGACCCTTCTAGAAGGGTTACCCTAGTAAAAGGGTTACCCTAGTTCATTGTCTTTCCGTGTTTCGCTTACATGAGTGCTAGGGTGACCCTGGGGGGAGGGTTACCCTATCAGCTTGCTAGGGTAACCCTGGCAGCAGGGATATCTTTTTGTTTACATAAGTCATGTAAACGCGTTTGCTAGGGTGACACTGGCAGCCGGGTTATGTTTCAATAAGAAAAAAAAATGCGTACCGGACAAAATGTCTTAACGATTTTGTGGCTGCCTTTCCTGTTCTTATACACCTTGTGAAGTCTTTTGAAGATATCAAACAAATGACGCCAACAATAACATGTAAATCGAAAATATAGTAAATGGTCACGCAGAAGTAATATGACCCAACTAGAAAAGTTAACCCTGCTACAAGGGTCACCCTACTCCATGTAAACAAGGGCTATCTGTTGACTCGCTTCATAGGGTAACCCTTCTATGTATAAACACGGCCTAAGTGAGTACGTGTAGATGTAGTACATATACAAGCTTAGCGTAATGTAACAGACGATGGACAGACGTTGGTCAAGCTCAAATACTCGGGATATGTTTCTGAGCCCTAGAGCTTTGGGTAATGTATATAGCAGACGTTTGGTATGTAATAAAAGTAGCGTGCTGCGTAGGCCGTGTAGAAACAACAATCGAAATAGAGTAAGGTTAGATATAGGAGTCTAACGCTTCGAGTTCGAGCGAAGGCCCTTCGTCAGAGAGAAACGTAAAGAGTCTAAAGAGTGTTAAACAAACAATGAGCTTATATAACGAAAGGTAATCATGTGACCAAAAATAAGCCAATCAGATAAAAATAACAATAACAAATCGATAATGAGATGTGAAAGACATTTGCTATTCATACCGTCGATGAGCAAGGAGGGGGTGTAAAAAGGATGAGCGAGAATAAAAATAGATAAATATATAAATTGAAAACGCTGTTTATATCCGCCCTTGCTAAACAGAAACAGTGTCTTCAGAGGTGTTAAATAAAAGAAAAACGTTCGTCGAGTCCGTGAGGATGAATGGTAACAATTTTGAAAATGAGACGCTTTTCTAAGTCTTTTGCGGCTGACATTACCGCCAGAAATGGGTGAGATGGCACAAACTTGCATGTCCGAAGTACAATGGTTGGCACTATTAAAATGTCGGGCAACAGGCTTGTCAATATCATTGTTCCTCGCGGAACGAAGATGTTCAGCAAACCTGTCAGATAAACGTCTGCCAGTTTCACCGATGTAAAGCATGCAACATTTATTGCAAGAAATACAGTAAACGATGTTGGAAGAGATGCAAGTAAAATTATGCTGAATAACAAAATTAGATTTAGGTCCCAAAATACATGTAGCGGAGTTAAGAAAGGAACACGTGTAACAACGGGTACGGGAGCAAGAAAAAGAATTTGGTAGAGTAAAAGAGTTTGGAGAAAAAGAGTTTGGTACTGTAGATGTTCGGCATACTCGAATGCTCAGAAAATGTTTTTGAAATTTATAAATATTCTTTTTTAATTTTTCACCGCAATTGGTTTTATAACACAAGAAGTAGAAATAACATGTACAGTTTAAAAATAAATATAAACAATTCAAAATTATCGACAAAGCATATAGTACACAGTTGCAGTATTGTTTCTGCACGAAGAACGTTAATAAATTATTACCATTAAAATGGTCTTAATGTAGCTGAAAGGCCACGCAAAGGCCAGCGTGTAGCTGAAACATCTTTGTTGTCAATGTCCAGAAGTAGAACAGGCTCGCGGGAGCAGATTCGCGAGGGATAGCAAGGACATGCGTAGGATACAGCGGCTCGTTGAGGGTCGGCAAGGGATTGTTTTTCCGACTGTGGTACCACTGTTATGTGGATAACTGGCAATGGAGTAGGACCGTGTCTTGGCGGGGCGTCTAATAGATCTCCCGTCGTTTTTTCCCAAGCACAACCCCACATGTAAAGACCATAGACAAAGATTCCATCTAACGGTGGTTCACGAAGCTATTGAAAACAATCGTTTGCATTCATGTTAATGAAATTAACAATTAAGTAAAGTAAAGTGAAGTGACGTGAAGCAAAATGAAGCGAGGTAATGTGAGGTGAAGCGACAAACCGAAGCGAGGTGAAGTGAAGTGAAGAGAAGTGAAGTGAAGTGAAGTGAAGTGCAGTGAAGTGAAGTGAAGTGAAGTGAAGTGAAGTGAAGTGAAGTGAAGTGAAGTGAAGTGAAGTGAAGTGAAGTGAAGTGAAGTGAAGTGAAGTGAAGTGAAGTGAAGTGAAGTGAAGTGAAGTGAAGTGAAGCAATGTGAAGTGAAGTGAAGCGAAGCAATGTGAAGTGAAGTAAAAGAAAGTAAATGACGTAAAGTGAAAAATATAAACAAAATTAAAAATAGAAGATAAGAAAATACATGCAGACTAATTCGTTAAAATACTCAAACTCATTAATAATTCTTGAACTAATTAGTCAATCAGTGAAACATATTTGGTCATGTGTATGAGTTTTGAAACCCGGTAAAGTCGCGCAAACTGAATTTATGATTAAGAAATCAGATTATAAACGGCACAAACAAAGAACCGTTTATTACCACATTTCTTAATTATAAATTCAACATGAGACTATTGTGTACTAATATACACCATTGTCTAATCTAATATGCACCAATATCACCGCGAATTCTACACGATTGAGAAGCTACTTCATAAGCTCGTGTGTCGAGTTTTACCAGGGGATACAAACACTCGAAAACAACAAAAATCACTCAGCCTATTACCACAGAATTGTAATACAACCAGAAGTCCAACTCGAGTGAAAACTTGTCCGCATTTCTTCAATGCGTAGGCGCGATATGTTACGCCATCCTACGTAATGTCCTACGCCATTCTACGCAACCCTGGCAAGTTCCTCCGGCAGTTTTAGCCTTCTTTTGAAGGTACAAACTGCCGGGGGAACTTGCCAGGATTGCGTGGGATGGCGCATTGCAATGCGCATTTGAACATATATGTATGAGATTTGCGCAATATAAATTAAAATATTATTATAAATATTATTATTATGGCGTAGGATGACGAGGAATCAAGATGCGCGAGGATATAAACTTCGAAGGTTTCGAAGCGAGCTGGACTTCTGGTTGTATTACTATTCTGTGCTATTACCTTGTAATTTTCACTGTTCTCTGGTGTTTGTAAAACATTCGAAAACAATAAAAACAGTCGGCCTACAGCTTCGTAATTTTCATGAAAAATACTCGGTTAACGGCCTCGTGATTTTCATTGTCTTCTCGTGTTTGTAATTACGAGGAATTACAAGGGGTGTTGGTGGCACAGTGGTTAGCGCACGTGCCTTTCACCTCTGCGACCCGGGTTCAATTCCTGCTCTCAGCAGTTACCTGATTAAAATTTCACCTTGGCCGCATGTGAGAAGAGTGCTTCCAGTTTGACCCTACCAAATATCGCAGATTTCCTCCGGGTACTCCGGTTTCCTCCTGTAGAAACACTGGACCAATGAGGGATGGCCCTTACTGGACCTCTAGGGAGAACAGTTAGCTTTTAACTGATAGAGATATCCAGTATAAATAAGATTAGTTTGGTTTAGTTTAGTTTAGTTTAGTTCGGTTCGGTTCGGTTCGGTTCGGTTCGGTTTGGCTTGGTTTGGTTTGGTTTAGTTTAGGTAATACGCCGAGTGATTTTCGTTGTTCTCGAGTGGTTGTAACCCCTGGTAAAACACTCCCACTCGCTTATCAAATATTACGTACAGAATATAAAATGTTTAGATTTTTATCCAACTTACATGGTCTTTATCTCTTCCCGTGATCTCGGTCTGAAAAACAAACAGTTCTACAGTCGACACACGGCCGCTACTTTCAAAATTACGGATCGCTTCTTGTCTGACGAGGTCCAGAAGCCTTTGGGGGTTAAAGAAAGCACCAAGCCAATAAGCAGGAACACGGTCTCGACCCTGGAAAAGACGTTTAGAGAAAAATAAATATTTAAAAACGGCTCTTTAGAAAGACTCCACAGTAGGACAGCCAACTTTTCGACGACACGCCCTCTTTGGAAGCTCATGGGTATGCAAAATAGCCTTCCCTCTACTCCAACAAAAAGACAGATCTATTTAACAATTAGACAACGAGCCCGAGTTTTCTATGAGCGAATAGTCAACGAGGCGAAGCCGAGTTGACTATCGCTCATAGAAAACGAGGGCGAGTTGTCTAATTGTTTTAGTATAAATTTACCAGCAAAAGTTAAATAAATTCTCGACCATAACATATTCTTTGAGGCTTGTTTAATACATTTTTTAACTGCCAACAACAAACGTTCAACCGTCATTTCGGACATCTCCTTGCCCGTACAGTAACTGATGGAAAAGTAAAGTTTTCTTGCATAATTTAGCATGAATTTTCATGTACAATATTCAAACAATATATATCCACTCATTTGATTTGTAAAAGTGACAAAAAGTTGAAAGAAACACTCAATTTAGCATATAGTTTACATCACGAAATCTTGTCAACAGCAAGTGTAATTTTGAAATGTGTTTTGTTTGCAGTTATTTCGTTTTAAACGAACACAGATAAACAATTTAACGCTCTTACCATTAATAATTTCCACTCTAACCATTTTGTAGCCGTTTTTGTTTTCTGTAGAACGTACCGCTTCGCCTAAATGTTCAATTTCTTCTTTCATTTGCCCACTCCGTTATATTAACTTCGGCACCATTGTTGCTTAACAGAACAACCGCTGGCTCTAATGATCATTGTTCGTGCTATACTACGCATTTTGTCATTGGTCAATTTTTTTAAATGAATGACTTTCATTGGTTTATCCCAGAGGTTTATATCACCAATTATAAACTCCTGCAATAGCCAATGAAATTCAAGGATTTGCATTATAAACTTTTAAATTTATACTAATTAAAATTATGCACCAGGTTTAAAGTTGACTCTGTTTCGCATGATAACACACAACGTTATCCCCGGTTACCGAGATAACCCTAGCTTTCACGTGAACAAAAGAACACGCCAGTAACGTCAACAATTAAACGCACGTGAACGAGAATAGTACGTATAAATTAGAATGTTTTTACAATGAACGCATGCTCAACTATACAAAAGTTAACCCTAACCCCCGAGATAACTCGGGTGAACGCGTTCACATGGAGGTAGGGTTAACTCTGGCCCTAAGGTTACCCAATCGCTCAGACCGAGTTATCCCTATCCCCGAGTTATCTCGGTCTCATGTGAACGGTTTACTTTTTTAACATGGAAATAAATAAGCCATTTACACGATGACGTGAGATGGCGTTGGGTGACTACAACTACCAGAATGCTTTGCCAGTATTCTAGGGCTTCGCCTAAAAGGGATAACTCAAAAGGACCCGTCCAGTCCTTTCGCGGCTTTTCCAAAATATGTCGTCAAATTTGTTTTTTCCACATTTGTCGTCAATACCCTAGACCCTAGAGTCGATACCCTAACCACAACATAAACTCTAACCCTAATCAGAAATCTGGTTTACCCCCTAGGTTTTGGGGAAACATATTGGTCGACATATTTTGGAAAAGCCGCGAAAGTACTGGAAGGGTCCCTTCGAGTCATCCGTTTTAAAGTGCTCATGTCACAAAAAAATTTTTTTGACTTTTGAGTAGAGGACAAAAAGTTAGTTAATAGGTTCTTTAACATTTTTCGGTTTTCTCTTTTCATTCGCGAGATTTGCGGCTCTAAACCTTGAAAAATTGGCTTTTAGCAAAAAATTGTCGCGCCCGAGAAAAAAACGGGAAAGGGTCTGGGGCGACAGCCGTGTGACGTAGCTTAAGGGACGGAGGTTGGAATTCACATGTGAAGGAGTACTAAAAAGCTATTGTTAAAATTAATAAGTCCCTTAAGCTACGTCACACCACGCTCGTCCCAGACTCTTGTTGATACGCGACATTTTCACGAAAATTGCTGTTTAGAGCCGCACATCTCGCAAATGAAAAGAGAAAACCAAAAAATGTTAAAGAACCTATTAACTAACTTTTTGTCCTCTACTCAAAAGTTAAAAAAATTTTTTTGTGACATAAACACTTTAACCGAAACCCTAGAATACTGGCAAAGCATTCTGGTTGTTGTAGTCAACCCAACGCCATCTCACGTCATTGTGCAAATGGCCTATTAACACCCCCCTAGATAACTCGCCTCATGTGAACAGGTCCTAAGTTGCGGTTAAAGTTATAGGGCCGTTTACATGAATCCGGATTGAGTTTCAATCCAGATTGAACTCATTCCGCTTCTGATCAAACCCCTTTATCTGTTTACATGAATACGGATTGAGATTAGCTCATTCCGGATTGAGTTCAATCCGGTTATCATTCCGGATCGAAATCTCATTCCGGGATTGAAATTTCGTTCCGGAATCAGGAAAATAAGGCGGTGCGAATTTCATTCCGGAATGAAAAACGTGACAGAGAGGACTAGAACAAACAATGCATGCGTGCTTTAAAATATTTACGGATTTCAGATTTCAGGCGAATTTCAATCCAGAAACCCAATTCCCATGTAAACACGGATTGACTTCGCTTTTCAATCCGGATTGAAACTCAATCCGGATTCATGTAAACGGCCTCTCTCGGAAATCCAAGAATGGGATAGCTACAACACACTAACCTGTGTCAGAACTCGTTCGATGTGCGCATGTCTGCTTTGTAAATCAGTCAACCAGGCAATAAGAGTCCAGTAGACCGGGGGAGATGTTTCCCCAGCAAGACGAAGCCATTTTTCTGGTATACGCAAATGAAATAAAGCATCGGCAACTTCCAATACATCTGGTGGCACTTGATCGCCATGAATACCATTCATAACCGAAGCTTTGATGATCTAATTATAATAAAATATAGTTTTCTATAAAAATTGAATCACGGAAATATCAAGCCAAGTCAGGTCAAATGGTCAGGTTGCATTAGATCAGGTCAAGCACGTCACGTCACGTCACGTCAGATCAGATCACGTCACTTCACATCACATCAGGTCACGTCACGTCACATCACATCACGTTACACGTCAGGCCACGTCACGTCATGTCAGATCAGGAGACGTCACTTCACATCACATCAGGTCACGTCACGTCACGTCAGATTAGGTCACGCACGTCAGGTCACGCGAATCATGTCACGTCACGTCAGATCAGGTCACGCACGTCACGCACGCGAGATTGAGATTAGTGGTTACCTGGCCCATATTCTTTGATTGGGTATCAGGATAACGTCACGTCAGATCACGCCGCATCACGTCAAGTCAGGTCACGTCAGCTCATGTCACGTTGTTAGGTCACATCACATCACATCAAGTCAGGTCACGTTGGGTCACGTCACGTTAGGTCAGGTCACGTTAGGTCAGGTCACGTCAAGTCAGATCAGGTCAAGTTATGTCACGTCATGTCATGTCATGTCATGTCAAAACAGGTAACACACGTCACATCAGATTAAAGCCCGGTTTCCATATAGTTGTAATTGTTGTTTGTAATTCAGTCGGCGATTGATCTGCGATTGTTTGCGACTTTTACAACAGTCGTGTTTCTATATAGTTGTAATTGTTGTAATTCAGTCGGCCATTTGCTCGGACTGAGGACTTCTCGGTTTTGACAAAGTTCAGATGAGCTAAGTTTGATATTGAAAAACAAATTCAATGACTAAAACTTTGTTTGTGATCATTTTAACAGTTTATATAACAATATAACAAGCATTATTTACAAGTTCAGTAACTTCGCCGCTTAAATCTCATGTTTCTTGAACGTTTGAGGACAGTTTCAAACATTTGAGCTGGCGTACGGCATTCAAGTCTTCGAACTAGTCATTTAGTAGACTTCTTTAACAAAATCGAGGGTTTTTTGAAAGGATTTGGCCGGTTTTTGTAAATAATTTTGTGTTTTACGTTGCAAACATCTAGCAAAAACTCGCCGACTGTCGGCGATTGGTGTTTCCATTAACTGTTGTCGCATCGGCGACTGTTGTAATTGTTGTAGAAGTTGAACCTGATTCAACTTCTACAACAGTCGCCGACTGTCGCCGATTGGATTACAACAAACGTTTCCATTAAGTTGTAATTGTTGTAAGACTTGATCGGCGACAGTCGCCGACTGAATTACAACAATTACAACTATATGGAAACCCGGCTTAACCACTGAGGTATTGGACTTCCGGCTAGAACTGTCAAATAAAAATACCCTTATTACACTGCAGCGTATTGTTTTGGATTCAAAAGTATTCCTACAGACACAGTGGAAGAAATCATGAAAAATGTTGTCAGACACAGAGTTTCGACATCTTTTTTCTCGATTCAGACTCTACAGATACGTGACTGGACCGGGAAGATTTTATTTTAGATTTATTCTCTTGTGTGTAAACGGAAAACGTAAACTATGAAGTAAACTATGACGTAGGCTATGACGTAAACTATGACATAGGCTATGACGTAAACTATGACGTACTATGGCGTAAACTATGACGTAGGTATGACGTAAGATACGATTGTTTATAGTAAAGACGAAGACGATAGCATTCATTCTAGGCATAATTATTATTTGTTACTATTAACAACAATCTTTTTACTTTTTAACTACAAGATAATAAAGTAAGAATTAAAAAAATCGTATAAACACAGAAAAGAAAAAAATATGTACAAATTCGGTTCGAATATACTATTGTTATCATTGTTTTATTTATGAATTTGTTTGGTTTGAAAAACGTGTTCTTTGCTCAGTTCATGGTGCTGAAATGTTACATAATTACTGTTTTCTTCTGGTGTTATGTTTTGTCATACACTGTCTACCACACCTAGAGTACTAGACTGAGAGAATTATCTGACGAAATTGACCTTGTGTTGTAGTTGTTTCATTTGATATTCCTAACCCAGTCACAGTTTCGAATGTCACTGTAACTCCGTCTACCTCAATTGATGATTTTCCGTTGAAAGAACAGTATGAGTCTCGTCCTTTAATAGTTGCAATAGTTGCAGCCATTGTCATAATCTTGTTTGCATCAACTGAGATGGATTTTGATAACATTACATCAAATCCACTCCAGGCTTCGTCGTCCAGTTCTGTGGTATAAGTACCACTTACTTTTGCACCATTGACTTCCAGTGTGACTTCATATTTACTGCCAATGTAACCAAACAAACGAACACCATGAAATGTAGCAGGTTGGTTGACACTGAACGAAAGACAGTGGGGATCAGCTCCACGACAACATGAAAAAAGTTTCACTGTACCAGGAAATCTGTTATAGCGAATTTTCTTTAATGTTTTCGTACGTCTGTACGAAAGTTTCCAGTTTGAGCTTGCGACATCAGATGTTAATCCACTAAATTCATGGAAAATAGGAACAATTTCGTGATCGGTAAGCACGCCAGACGAGGAAACATGTTGCGCAAATTCTATCTGTGACATTGAGAAGAATCGTATTTGATATACAGCATCACCAAGAACTGATCTTTTATTTTCACCAGTTGCCTCTAAACCATTTTTCTTACAGCGCCAGTCGCTCCATTTTAACACAGCTTGAAACAAATCAATTTCTTTAATATTCAGTGTCTCTCGCTTTAATAAGTTAATTAAAGTTTCTTGACTGATCTGGTTGAATGCGTCTGATGCTACTGCTTTACTTGTTTCAAAATCTATCATCTGCCAGCATTTCTTTTCCATTTCTTTCTCAACAAACTGGATGGCTTGTTCAAGAACTGTATCCACGTTTTCTGGATTCATATTGCTTTGAATAGCTGCGACACATTTGTCTGCCAGCGAGGGAAGTATGTATTTCTTGGCGAGATACATCACCTTGAGAGAGTTGTCCGGTGTCAATGTACACTGGTCTGTGTACAAGAACCGTAGAAACTCTTCAAAGCTTTCTTCATCTGTGTCAGGAAGATGAATAACTGAGTTCCGCTCAGCTAGACCTCCATAAAACATGGCGTAAAACACAGCACTACTTGTGGCTAGCACACATTTATGTGCGTAGAATTTCTTCACGGATTCTCCGCAAGTAAACGCGACGTCGCTCATAAGTCGATTATTAAACATATACGAATTTCTTTCCAATATGGTCTTCTTAGTCAACTGCCAGTCTTGATTGGTTTGTGAAGCCATTACGAACAATAATATGTTGAGATAAGTTAGATCAAATTTGGTATCACTCACACACTGTGATGGAAACTGTAAAGTGGAAGTACGACGGAAGTATGAAGGAAAGTAAAAGTAGAAATAAAAACAGGAAGTAAGAGGGTTTGCTTATCTTCCGGATCAAGAGTGAGCACGCAAACCTCATGGTCAGCAGCTGACGTGCATCGATGTAAATAAATGCGCAGTTCATCACTTTTTTGCAATGCTTAAGAAATAGAAAATGGCCGCCCGTGTTTATGTAGTCTGATACAAACACGAGAGTGAGTTGGGAGAATCTCAAAGTTTATGTGAACCCAAGCCGTAATTGAGTTTCGATTTCTCCCAAACTCACTCGAGTGTTTGCATCAAGATATACAAAAACAGGGCATCCATTTTCTATTTCTTTTATGAAATAAGATTAAGAAATGTGCCGTGACGTCACAATCGCGTTTGTATAGTCTGATGTAAACACGGTAACTTTCAATCAATTTATTTACTCACGCTAACATCGACAATCACAGCGTGCGTAAGACGCAATCTATTTTATAAATTGTAAATATATTTATTTATTTGTGACTGTGAAACTAATACTATTCCCAACATGATCAGAAACAAACAAGGCTAGATAAAAAAGATTGTATTTTGTCAATTCTTATTCTCTTACAAATAACATAGTGTTGAATCATATCTCAATTTATCGCATCATTTTTAAATACATGAAAAATTTACACAATTTTTTAGTTAATCATATGCAATCATAATATACTTATATGTAATGTCTTTGTCATTACTTTCTTCCCATTTACAAACCACGCCTAGATTGAGAGAATTATCTCATAAAATTGACCCCGTGATACATCAGTTCCATTTGCAGATCCAGTTGCCTTACTAAATGTTACAGTGACTTCATTGACCGTCACTGAAGGCCTTCCTTTCGTCACCTTGTCTGAATAAGGTCCTTTAATAGTTGCAGCCTTTGTTATAATCTTGTCAGCATCAACTGAAATTGGTTTTGATAACATGACATCAAATCCACTCACGCCTTCGTTGCGTTCTGAGGTGTAAGTACCACTCACTTTTGCACCATTGACTTCCAGTGTGACTTCATATTTACTGCCGTTTTTGTCGCCAAGCAAACGAACACCATGGAATGTAACAGGCTTGTTGACACTGAACGAAAGACAATCCGGTTCAGTACCATCGTAACCCCACCCAGAAGTGCTGTCAGATACGGAACATCCTGCAAACCTAAAAACAGTTTCTCGTCTTCGGGACATTTTCAACCTCAAGCTAGGTAGATCCAGTTCGCTAAACTTCCCATAAATTTGATTAATTTCTTCAGTCGTGAGCAGTCCAGACAAATGAACATGCTGCGCAAATCCTTTCTAGAGATGAGCCGATAACCAAAAAATACCGACCGGCCGATTCGATTAATCGGTGGACGATCATGACACATAATCAGCCGATTAATTGGCCAAAGCCGATTATTTTCACGTCAAAAATCATTTTCATTGCTGACGAATTCTCTCACATTCAAAGTACTTGTCTGTCGCTTGACTCCGCCAATTTTACCCGAGAATATAAACTATTATACTTTGTCTCGATTTACTGCGCTTGCCAGTGATCGTCTTTAGTTTTGTCACGAAGTTTGTTCGTTTGAACAAGCATGTTATGATGTAATACGAAAGATGTTGTCAAGGCGTTGTGTTAAATAATATTAAAATAGTAAATACAGAAAAAAGAACTCACGTGAAAGGTCGCGCTTCAGTAAAATACCTTACAAACTCGAATTATTGACGAAATATTACCATTTGCGTTCAAACTCGAAGCGCTAACTATTTCGCAGGTTTGTTTACTTTGAAAGGAATTTTGAAAAGCGACCACATTGTAAATTTCATTGATGTGTTTTCATTTTACTCTCTCCGTGTGAACATTATATTACAACGCCTTGACAAGATGTTTTGTATTACGTCATAACATGCTTGTTCAAACGAACAACGGCGCGATCCATATTCAACTGGAAAGCGCAGTAATGTCGCGTTAATTTATCACATTGTGTCGCTTCGTTAAGTTTTCAACTATGTGCCGTAATACACAACTTTAGTACAATTTATTTTTCAATTAAGTTCGATAAGCATTTTTTATAATTCATTTAATTTTTACTACTTTCCAGTCGAATATTTTACAGTTCCCACGCCCAATACAATAGATGAAGTCTGCATGCCCCCACCTTAAAATCTGTGAAAAATGGAAATACAAAACAAACATGAAAAAGAGCCTGAAACATGCACGTTTGAGGTTTGAAACTTAAACATTCGAGTCCAAACGCTAACACGTGTAGTCACTTGTCATTGAACGCCTTATCGCCATCTTGGCATCTATTTTTGTCAGTTGTTATTGTCGAATCACTCCAATGTCGAGTTCCGACAGCGAGAAACGTAAGATTGAGATTTCACAGATTGCGTTAGGCGCACCCAAACTTCGAGAACAAGAAGACGACACATATTTTCACGTTTTTTATCAGAAATATGAAAACTCAGTAATAATCGGCAATCGGCCGATTATGGATTAATAATCGGCCGATTACCGATTATTAACAAACGGCCGATTATCGGCCGATTAATCGGCTTAACCGATTAATCGGCTCATCTCTAATCCTTTCTGTGTCATTGACAGAAAACGTATTTCATATATCGCATCACCAAGAACTGATCTTCTATTTTCACCAGTTGCCTCTGAACCATTCTTCAAACATTGACGGCGACTTTCAACGGCTGTCGCTTCAGTAAACCAGTAAGCGTCGCTTGACTGATGTCATCAAAGGCTGCCGAGGTCACGGCTTTGCTTGTCTGCTTCTCAACAACTTCCCAGCATTTCTCTTCCAACTCTTTCTCGTCAAACTGTATCGCTTGTTCAAGAACTGTGACGACGTTTTCAGGCTTCATACTACTCCGAAGGACTCCAACATATTTCTCTGTCAGCGAAGGCACCATGTATTTCTTGGCTAGGTACAACACAGAAACAGCAATCTCTGGTGTTAATGTACACTGGTCTGTGTACAAGAAGCGCAGAAATTCTTAGAAGCTTTTTTCATCTGTATCACGAAGACGAATAACCGAGTGTTTTTCAGCTAAATCTCCGTAAAACATGGCGTAGAAAACTGGAGAGCTGGTGGCTAACACGTATTTATGTGCGTGAAATTTCTTCATTGATTCTTCACAAGTAAACGCGACGTCGCTCATAACATCATTATTAAACATATAAAAATTTCTTTCCAATACGGTATGTTTAGTCAACTGCCAGTCTTGATTGGTTTGTGAAGCCATTACGAACAATAATATGTTGAGATAAGTTAGATCAAAGTTGGTATCACTCACACTCTGTGATGAAAACTGCAAAGCGGAAGTACGACGGAAAGTAAAAGCAGAAATAAAAACAGGAAGTATAGTTAAAATCGTAGACGTTCTCTGGTTTAAATATTTATTATTTACGAGCTTTCGGTTGCCAGTCTGCAGCCTTCAACGGGTTGGTTACGTAGGCTGCAGACTGGCAACCGAAAGCTCGTAAATAATAAATATTTAAACCAGAGAACGTCTACGATTTTAATTATGAATCCTGGTTTCGCCTCTTCTATATTTAAAAGGAAGTATAGTGTTTGCTATCTCCCGGCTCGAGAGTGAGCACGAAATTCTCATGGTCAGCAGCTGACGTGCATCGATGTAAATAAATGTGCAGAAAAGTCAAAACGAGAGAATAATTTGTGCAAACTGTCCTTGTGCTACCCCAGTTCCATTCGATGATCCCGGTGCATCCCTGAATACCACAGTGATCCCATCAACCTCTACCAGTGCTTCACCATTATTACCATAATAGGAATTAGGTCCAGCAATTGTAACAGCCATTGTCACAATCGTATTCTGATCAATAACACTAGGTGCTGGTAACATCACATCAAATCCATAAATCCCTTTATCCTTGAGTTCTGAAGTGTAAATACCAGTAATATTTACACTATTGACGGTCAATGACACATCATAATTACTGCCGTTTGTATCACCGAACAATCGAACACCGTGAAACACAGCAGGGGTGTTAACACTGAATGAAAGGCGATCTGGTTTGCCTGCATAATGCCAGGCCGTAGTCGGTGGCTTGATATCACCACTAGAAAACCTTGCGAAATATTGTAAGTTAGATGAATGGAGTTGCCTCTTTGGTTGGTTCCATTTTAAACTAGGTGCCTCGAAGCCTTCAAAAGTCTCAAAAATTAAAGCGATTTCTTCATCTGTAAGTAAACCAGACGATGAGACATTTTTCATGAATTCTTCTTGTGTCATTGAGAGGAAACGTATTTGATACAGGGAATCTCCAAGAATTGCTCTCTTGTTTTCATCACTTGGCTTTAAGTTATTCTTTAAGCATTGATACTCGCTCCACCGCACCAAGGCTTGGAATAATTCGACCTCTGCGATATTCAGCGTGTTCCGCTTGAGTAGAGTGATAAGCGTCTTGCTGTGAATATCATTCAAGGCTTCAGAGGTCACTGCTTGGCTTGTATAGATATCTATAACCTCCCAACACTTCTTGACGATTTCAGCTTCGTCAAACAGTATCATGGGTTCAAGGACTGTCAGAACATTTTCTGGCTTTATACTTTCTTGAATGACCTCGAGACATTTCTCAGTGAGCGAGGAAATCATGTATTTCTTAGCCAAATACATCACTGGAAACACAATGTTTAGTGTCAATGTGCACTGGTCGGTGTATAAGAAGTGTAGAAACTCGTGCAGGCTTTCTTCATCAGCATCCGAGAGATGAATGGTCTTGACTTTCTCAGCTAAATCGCCATAGAACATGGCATAAAACACAGGACTGCTTGTAGCCAAGACGTATTTATGAGCGAAAAAAGATACCAGTTTGGATTCTCCACAAGTGAATGTGATATCGCTCATTAATGGATTATTGAACATGTGACAGTTTCTTTCCAAGACGGTGTTCTTCATAGATTGCCAGTCGGGTCGTGGAGCCATATTGAGCAATAACAAGCAAGTCTTGGATAAGATATTTAAAATAAAGCAAACAAGATCAGCGATGTTCCTTCCTAGACTATAACTCTGGAAGCCCAGATGGAAGTAATGACTACAGAGAGAATTGGAATCTGATCTTGTATTTATATTAGCTGCAGGAGACCAGTGACTTGACAACAGACTCAACCCCTTGCACTGTCAAGGTCGACTTCGACTTGATGATGTTCTAAATGTTGTTTGGCTTGATTTGAAAAGAAAACGAGAAGGAACAGCTCGTGTAGTGTTTGACTTTTTATCTGCTATCACACGTGCCGAGACCTTCGTGCCTTTGTAAGCCACGGACTTTGACCCCGGATCAGGACAAGTTCGAACTTGAGAGTTGAGAAACGGATTAACCCCTTGCGCTGTCAAGGTCAGCTTTGACACGTGATTTGACTTAATTATGTTCTTGATAACAGCTTCGTACATCATTAAGATCACGTTTACAATTATCAAAAGTAAAGTGCTGCGAGTTGCTACCATTTACTATTTAGTAGTAAAATACTTGTTATCGTCCAAAGCATTTTCTTAAAGAGCTTACAGTTGATTTCACATTACTTTACCGCCGTGTGTTGCGAAGTTCGTTGGGAAGTTCCGAAGTTCGTTCGGAAGTTCGGAATTACGTTGCCAAGGTTGAAAAATTTATTATCCAATCAGAATGAGTTTTGATCCAAAGCTCGCAATTTGATTAGATGATTTTCAACCTTGGCAACGTAATTCTGAACTTCCGAACTTCCCAACGAACTTCGCAACACACGGCGGACGTTTTATGGGGTTATGAAATAACCAAGGTTAAAACAAAGGAGAGCGTGGCGGTTCGGGTACTGTCAACTGGCGAGGAAGAAAGCGAATCATGTTGCGGGCGGTGTGAATCTGGTCTCTAGCAATGTATGACGTGTTAAGCGCAGCGGAGTCTGTAGCCCCCCCGAGGCATCATGACAATGTGTTGACAGCAAACGGAATGATCGGAGTTCGCATTTCGATAATCCTTTATTACTCAGTCGCTCATCGCATGGACGTCACGCGTATAAAATCGATCCATTAAAGAGTGATGGCGTCAGCACTCTCGCTTGAAGTGAAGAACGGCAATCTATGCGGTTTTAGGTTGTTGATTTGCAGCAATAACGGCCGTTGCCATCTTTAATGGCTCAATTTTGTACGCGTGACGTGATGTTGACAATAACGTTGCATGCTTAAAATGTTAAGTGGAATCATCTGGCACAATGGTGTGGAATGTCATATAAAAACTAATGAACAAAGACTCGTATAAATACACTGTCTGCCCCTCGAAATGTCGCTAAGCCTTTTGTGGCCTTGATATATACTTCCAACAACAAATAGAGTTATGTTTGATATAATAGTATAGTAGAAAAATACACTTCTCTTTAATAAATCAATATATTCCAGCGCCAAACAATGCCAACTTGCCAAGAAAAGTCCTATAGACAACGTGGTGTAGCGTAGCGCACAATTTAATAATGCCTACCGCTGATCGGTAGACATTGCGTATACCGAAGATCATCGCCCACGAAATCCTAAATCGAGTTTGTGAACGCATATAAACTCGGCCCAGACCTCGTCAAGATTAGTGAGCTGCTCGCCTTACGGCTCGCAGCAATAAGTTCTCGGATTCACTTCGTACCGAGTATTCGGATACGTTACAACAGTACTCGGATTTATCGGAACAACCGTTCACACTATGTATTTACAAATGTTTCTGTTGTCCTTCAGCAGCGTTATTATTATTATTATTTACGAATATTTAAAAACAGGATAGCCTATCAGTACAAAAAGTACTGTTATCAACAGGCTCCTGTGTCTACCAAATACAGATATAGAAATATTCCCAAATTACAATATTAGAACATAGGTAGCCCAAGCACAATGTGTGAGTATATATATAGTAACGTTAATACTATATTCTATTTTATAATTGATTTATTTCATATGGCATAAAAATGCATACTGTTTAAGAGCATGTAACTGTTCATATCCTCTTTCATAACATCAATATATATCTATTATCATTTATAGACCTGGAGCGAGGGAAATTCGATGAAATATTACCCCGAGGCATGATATATCCCGAGGGCGAAGCCCTAGGGATATATCATCCCGAGGGGTAATATTTCATCGAATTTCCCAAGCGAAAGGTCTATAAATGATATATTATATCGAATGTTAATAAAGTTCGCTTAGCTTAACTTTTGTCCGCTTTTCATTGTCTGTTTCCATTCTGTTGTCGTCTCAAGGCTTCTGGATGCATTGTTTGTTGCTTTATTTGTATTCCCTGAATCCTTATTTTCTTGTAACCTAACAATCTTCTTGTCAACATTTGAATGTTCAGGCGAAACGTTTTCTTGTCTCGCCGAACTCCGCCATTGTTGACAGCTTCGTGATTCGTGCGTGATATTCACGCGTGGTACACGAACTCGAATACCCGGCCACAGCGGGGTATTCGACTCGAATACCCCGCTGTGGCGGGAAATTCTACGATAAATTAACTGGTCACGTGGTACAAATCAAGCTCTCTGACTGGACAATTTACAGTTGAGATATAATATTATGACTTGTTCACTGACCATAAAATTGAGCAGTGTTTTAATAATATAAATGAATACAGCTACTCTACATTTGAAACCCCCTGCTGTGTTCACCTCGCTTAACCGTCGGATAAACATTGTTTATATTACTATTTTTACCGTAAAATATACAGGAAAATCAAATTTACTGTTCAGACAAACTGCTTACTTAATATACCATGTAAGAGGGAAAATTCACATTAGAAAAAGTACAATCTATCATATAAATAAAAAAAAGCTAATTAACTCTTTCCTGTCCGAATAGGTCTTTCGTATTTTATTCTGGCTAACGCCAGACGATTTTATTCACCTCTGGGAAAGCCCTCGGACAGGAATGAGTTAAATAATAATATACAATTATTGGATGAGGTTGAGCATGATATCAAGAATTATCAAGGCCGAGGTTTGTGTTATCTGCCGAAGCCGAAGGCTGAGGCGGATACCACAAACAGAGGCCTTGATAATTCTTGATATCATGCGATAACCGAATTCAATAATTGTTTTATTATACAATTATAAATGTAGAAGCCTTTAGAAAGTTTTTTACAAAGTTAAGTAAAAATAGTAAATATTCATACCGTCTTCAGTTCGAGGTTCGCTAACTTTTTTCGCTTTCAAATACAATTTTCTCTTTCAAACACTGCTTTAAACTCTAACAGCTGTATGTGTAGCTCGCTTGTTTTTTTCTTGGTGGTTTTAGCGTCAACAAAACGTGCCAAATCCGCCGGATTAATCCGCTTCTGATCTTCACAACTAACGACGGCCGCCATGTTTGTTTTGTTCAAACCGCTGGCCAGCGCGTCATAGCTACAGATAATTTTTGATATTTTGTAGGTGGCAAGATTTCAAGAATTATCTGTAGGTTGTTAGCCAATCACAATCGAGATTGTATCAGTATTGTATAATAATATCATTTATATAAATGATCTTCCTCTTGAACTCCAACAAAATACAACAACTCCTTTTATATTTGCGGACGACTCTACATTGCTGGCTTCAAGTCAAACAACAATAGATCTAAACTTCAAATTGAACATCGACATCAGACAAGTGTTAAACTGGGTCAACGCTAATCTAATGTGCCTAAATACTAAGAAAACTAAAAGTGTGAAAATATACTCCAGACGAAAATTCAATGCCTTAGATAATTTGGAAGTCAAAGTAGATAATGTAACGCAAGAGGTAAAAACAGTAAAACTTCTAGGTGTCCATTTTGATGATCTACTCTTATGGGATGAGCAAATTAAAGCCGTATACCAAACTGTTAACAAACGGTTATTTTTATTAAAAAGAATAAGATTAAATCTACCGTTTCCCTCTCGCATAATGTGTTATAATTCTCTAGTCTATCCTCATCTACTTTACTGTTGCACTATTTGGGGCAATGCAACCAACGAAAGACTTAATGACCTCTTGAAACTACAAAAGAGATCAGCACGTATTATACTTGAAGTGACCACTGAGAGTCCGTCAGTTGATTTATTCCAGAAACTTGATTGGATTCCAATTCACAATTTAATTAAGATGAGAAAACGTCTTCTGGTATTTAGTGTTTTAAAGAATAAGACTCCGACATATCTTTACAATTTATTTCAGTTTGTTAATGATGCGCACTGTATAAATACAAGATCGTCATTAACCGACTTAAAACTTCCAAAAGTGCACAGTGAGATCGGGAAAACAAAGATTTCGTATAGTGGGGCTATGTTGTTCAATTCTCTGCCCAACTTCCTCAAAAATATTGAAAATACTTCTATTCTTAACTTTAAAAAAACATTAAAAAAATTCTATTTGGAACAAAATTATAATGTAACCCACTTAGAGGATTTTGCATGTATAAACTGTAGATACAAATTAACATGCACTTGTACTCAATAATTATACAAGAGCGTGTTAATTTTATCATTCACAATTAATGAAGGCCATCTGGCAGAATACTAATGTAAAGATGTTTTTATAGCTTCTTTAAATAAAGTTCATTCAAATAATCATGGGGTGTTTGTGGCACAGTGGTTAGCGCACGTGCCTTTCACCTCTGCGACCCGGGTTCAATTCCTGCTCTCAGCAATTATCTGATTAAAATTTCACCTTGGCCGCATGTGAGAAGAGTGCTTCCAGTTTGACTCTACCAAAAACCACAGGTTTCCTCCGGGTACTCCGGTTTCCTCCTGTAGAAACACCGGACCAATAGGGATGGCCCTTACTGGACCTCTACGGAGAACAGTTATATCGGTATTAACTGATAGAGCTATATCCAATGTTGCAATCAACAAGCCTGTTGCCCGACATTTTAATAGTGTCAACCATCATATTTCTGACATGAAAGTTTGTGCTATCTCACCCATTTCCGGTGGTAATCATAGCCGCAAACGACAGGAAAAGCGTCTCATTTTCAAAATTGGAACCATTCATCCTCATGGACTCAACGAACGTTTTTCTTTTATTTAACACTTCTGAAGATGCTGTTTTTGTATTAGCAAGGTCAGACATAAACAGTGTTTTCACTTTACTTCTCCATTCTTTACTCTCTATTTTTTACTCTCCTTTTTTTACTTATCGATGGTGAGAATAGCAAATGGCTTTCGCATCTCATTATTTATTTGTTATTGTTACTTTGCTCTGATTGGCTTATTCTTTTGAATCTCATTATTAGTTTGTCTTGGTTACCTTTATCTGATTGGCTAATTTTTATCACGTGATTATCTCGCGTATATAAGCTCGTTGTTTGTTTTACTCTTTACGTTTCTCTCTGACGAAGGGCCTTCGCTCGAAACGTTAGACCACTTACGTTCTCTGTTTCGGCAGTATTAACCTACTATACCATATTTCGATTGTTGTTTCAACACTGCCTACGCATGCAGCACACTACTTTTATTACACTATTTGGATAAATAAGTTTAGTTTAGTTTAGTTTAGTTTAGTTTAGTTTAGTTTAGTTTAGTTTAGTTTAGTTTAGTTTAGTTTAGTTTAGTTTAGTTTAGTTTAGTTTAGTTTAGTATCATAAATGAAGAAGTGCATCATAATTATTGCCGTAGAGTAAAGTTATATCTGGCTGCCCCAACCGGGAATCGAACCAACGGTCGGTCTCTGGCTTATTATGTACCAGCACTCTGAAGCCTGGTTTCCATATAGTTGTAATTATTGTAATTCAGTCGGCGACTGATCGGCGATTGTTTGCGATCTTTTACAACAGTCGTGTTTCCATATAGTTGTAATTCAAATCGCCGATTCGCTCGGACTGAGGACTTCTCGGTTTTGACAAAGTTCAGATGAGCTAAGGTTGATATTCAAAAACAAATTGAATGACTAAAACTTTGTTTGTGATCATTTTCACAGTTTATATAACAATATAACAAGCATTATTTACAAGTTCAGTAACTTCGCCGCTTAAATCTCATGTTTCTTGAACGTTTGAGGACAGTTTCAAACATTTGAGCTGGCGTACGCCATTCAAGTCTTCGAACTAGTCATTTAGTAGACTTCTTTAACAAAATCGAGGGTTTTTTGAAAGGATTTGGCCGAATTTTTGTAAATAATTTTGTGTTTTACGTTGCAAACATCTAGCAAAAAGTCGCCGACTGTCGGCGATTGATGTTTCCATTAACTGTTGTCGCATCGGCGACTGTTGTTTCCATTAACTGTTGTCGCATCGGCGACTGTTGTAATTGTTGTAGAAGTTGAACCTGATTCAACTCCTACAACAGTCGCCGACTGTCGCCGATTGGATTACCACAAACGTTTCCATTAAGTTGTAATTGTTGTAAGACTTGATCGGCGACAGTCGCCGACTGAATTACAACAATTACTAGAAATACATGATCGCAACAACCCCTCGCCCACTTTAAATATATACATTTTTGTAAACCACCCAAACCACAACCACCACACACACCACACTTTCTGGGTTTTTTTGGGTTTTTTTGTATTTAAGTCTATTATAGTTTTTATATTTTTATATTTTTATATTTAGTCTATTATACTTTTAGTACGTAATAATAAAATTAACAGCCTTAAAAATTTTGAATAGAAAGAGAGAAACAAACCAGTATAACATCAAAGAAAATTCATTGGCAAAGTCCATCTGTATTGACACACCGAAAGAGCATACAAAGTCAATATTAAAAAAGAAACAACGAGATGAACCAAATAACAAATTTTCATTCAAAATAGATCATAGTGGCCAACAATACCACGTCCCAGCGTCCAAAGACAACTGTAGACAAGAATATTTATATTGCATGATTTTTCAAGACTCAGCTAAACTGGTAAATATGAATCTCCCACCGTTAAACTTTCTTCTGCTTTTGTCACCACAAACACTGCCAATTCAGTCTATACTCTTTTCAGAATTCAGATTGTTTTTCTCGTTCGGTTTCTTACTTTTTCCATGACGAGGTCATTCAGTTCTCTTCAAGACTTAAAAAGCCGTTTGTTTCAAACTGACTTCTTCATCGTTCTCCCTCGAGTTAAGTAGAATACACCAGAGCAGAATTCTTTACAGGCTTTGGCCAGTTTCAGGACACAGTGTCGTTTTCGGTCTTCGTTGTAACAGTTACAAGTACCCTGCTATCCGAACTGCGAAAGTTGCGGATTTGTTGATATATATATATATACAAACATCTTGCAGACTTTCTTTCCCACTTGCGTGTAATTTCTCGTGTAAGTGAACTCCGCGCGTGTCGAGATTAGCACCCTCATCCGGGCTCCGGGCCTTCGGCCCTACGCCCGGGCTCGGGGACAACTATATGGAAACCAGGCTTAAGTTAAGGCAGCACAGGCCAAGTGAGGTCAAGCCTGGTCAGACCATGTCATGTCACGTCATATCTTCTCATGTAACGTCACGTCATGTCATTTGATATCACGTCACGTCAGGCCAAGTTAGCTCAGACCAGGCCAGCTCAGGTTGCATCAGATCAGGTCAATCATCCCATTTGAGGTGACAAAAAACAACTACAATCTACGACATCCGATTTGTATATAACCAGGGCGTCCATTCGAGTATTACCGAGAAGGCCCTGGGAACGAGGATGATCGTATGCATAACTCACCTGTAAGTCGTCTCTTATTTCTTGGACGAGTTTCTGCATTTGCTCGACTTCAGAGAAAACAAAAAGACTGAAGGAAGTGACACCGCCTCTCTTAACTTTCTCAGTAATAGATTCCTAAAAAAAAACACAACTCTGTTCATTACTTTTTCTAAACATTTACCTAAAGTGCTTATAAAGCAAAAAATAAATCTGTTCCTCTGTCATTAAATGAAAAAGGTGCCAACACGTTTTTCATCTCAAAGCTACTTTAACAAAAGTCTGGACGATGACAATTTGCACGATGCCGTGAGATGGCGTTGGGTGACAACAACTACCAGAAAGCTTTGCCAGTATTCCAGGGTTTCGGCTGAAACGGCAAATCTCGTACCCAGAGCGATCCTTTTGGTCACTGCCAAGAATTGGAGGCTCTGGGAAACTCCGATGAAACTCGTCATCTGATTGGTTAGTTTAAAAACAGTAAAATTTCAAATAGTGTGACGTTGCTAACTTGTTTAATCGATTTCTCGACGTTCTGTAACACATAATTATACACGACAGACCCAAAATATAATTGAACACATGAAATAATTAAAAACAGCAAAAATCCCGACAATTTACAAGTTAAACACGGAGCGAGGGCATAAAAGGGAGCTCCCCCCGGCTACGCACTGACAGTTTGAAATGTCAACAGTCAAGTCAGCAACGAGTCAGTGAGTTGGCGAAGTTCTGAGAATTATCTTTTATTTATAACCTTTTTACATTTCAATTACCCATGTAAATTGTAAAGAGAAGCATAAGAGTCTTAGATAAAAACAATTCTGAAGTGATTAAATTTGTTTGGTCAATGAATTTGTAAAATATATAAGCTTATATTATGACCTTGCTTTCAAACGATGTTTGAAGGTCACGTATAGCTGCCTTGTCTTTTGCCGTTTTTTAAAATAGAGTTCCACATAAAAGGCAATACTTTGATATTTAACTAAAACAGACCATTTAAACGAAGACAATAAATAGTTTATTATATTAACTTTGCAAGTCAATATATCACAAATTGAGAACTTTTTAGTAGTCATTTGTCTGGCTTTCCAGACAACATGTACTGTCGGTCGTGCAAAAACAAAGTTGTCGTCGTTGAAAAGTGAGATGATCTACATGGAGATATTCCTTATCAACATTCTTGGTGTATATAAAAGGGTCTTATAATTACAAGGACGGAAGATATGAATGAATAAGCAAAGAATACAGACATCATCTGCATTCAACAAGAAAAATGGTGAGACGCTTGGTCTTTTCCTCACCTTAGTTTTGTTTCGACGTATTGGAAGCGTAATTTTTCCGTCTTTCTACTCAAAATGATGTGTTACACTTGGAAAAGACAAATTCGACGTTTGGGAAGTGGCAAGTTTAATTTAAAAACAGTAAACAAGTCTCACAAAAGCTCCACTCTTCAGTCTTAGCCAAAGTTCCTCGGTAAGGCCGGAAGTAATTTTAGCTGTGTGGACCAATCAGATGCGTTTGGGCAGGATTGGCTGAGGTACTCAGTCGGTACTTATGCGCTCGCTCCGTATTTAAAACTATTATTATTATTATCGCTTCGTCGCCAAACAAACATCCATCGTCTGACTCGTCTCGTAATTTTTCGCAGTTTCGCCTCAGAACTTTAAAATAATATTAGAGAATACAAGGTCGATGTAGTTTAGCCAAAATTCCTGGCAAAAAGTACAATTTCTTACCTGAGCGACTGCGCCGATTACTGCCGAGTGCTGACGGCGACGCGGACATTTAAACTCACACTCGTCAAATCGTCTGGTTGACGATTTTGAGAAAAGCGAAGAAAGGCCACTTGTATCGCAACGCTTCGTCGAGAGTTTTGTAAAACATGTTGGGTCTTTTTTATCGGTAAACAAATATTTTTCCTGGTCTTCGAACAAGCGAACGATCGTCGATGACTGTTACAAATCATAGGGAACTGGGAACCAGAGAACTGGGAACAAAAACCCAATTTGGGGGTCTTTTTCATTGGAGTTTCCCAGAGCCTCCGTCCCTTGGTAATGACCAAAAGGATCGCAGGCTCTGGGTACGAGATTGCGAAAACGGATGACTCAAAGAAACCCGTCCAGTCCTTTCGCGTCTTTTCCAAAATATGTCGACAAATATGTTTTTCCAAAACGCTAAGGGGTAAACCAGATTCTTGATTAGGGTTAGGGTTTTGTTGTGGTTACGGTATCGAAAAAATTGCTAAAATCTTGAGACTCACTGGAACTTGACGACAAATGTGGAAAAAACAAATTTGTCGACATATTTTGGAAAAGCCGCGAAAGGACTGGACGGGTCCTTTTGAGTCATCCCTTTTAGGCGAAGCCCTAGAATACTGGCAAAGCATTCTGGTAGTTGTAGTCACCCAACGCCATCTCATGTCATCGTGCAAATGGCTTATTGTGTATCGGAGATTATACCAGAAACCTTTTCCAGCCGACAACTTTAAAAAATAGAAAACGAAACAAACTCTGAAAAGTAGCATTTTGTAAAAACTCAAGATTTGAAGAAATAAACAAGACGAGACAGTAATCGAGGTAATATTTCGAATCTATTACAGAATCATTGTCAAACCTAACTATTTACAAGCAAGCTGTCGCCTTATGTATCTGCCTACACATGCATGTCGTGGGGACGACATCATCAATTGAAAGTGTCAGAAACACACACGAGTTCACAGTTCTGAGTTAATGATCCATGCATTGGGTTATCGGATTTTAAAGATAGCGCAGTGTCCAACCATTTCATGGATTGTGACCAAATCAAACATCTCTCTGACCTGAGCAACCTCTTTGATAATCTCAGTGACTCTCCCGCTCCTTCTTCTAACTTTTAGACTTTAGACATTTATTGAATTTGCACACTTAGTACAGTTATATATCATAATTACAATTATACAATTACTACATAAAGAAAAAAAGATGACAATAACTAAAATAAATTATCGTGCGCAGTGATCAAAGTAGCCAAAAGCTTTCGAGTTGATCACTGCCTACGAGTACTATAAATCTAACTTATAACGGACTTATATGTGTATATATATATATATATATATATATATATATATATATATATATATATATATATATATATATATATATATGGTTAATATTTATTACTATTATTTTGTGAAAGAAGTAGAGCCTGTATATATTTTTTTCGAAAAATAATGACTGAATTAGACAATTTGATTTCAAGATCTATACCTTGCCATATTTGTGACGAAACAAAGTTGAAAGTATGTACACAGTAATTTGTTCGAACTCTAGGTCTACTGAAATTTTGTTTATCAGCAAACCTGGTATTATACGAATGACATGTAGAAGCCAGTTGGATAGTTTGAGAAAATACTGTGGGAATATTACTCATATTGTGTAAAATCTTATATGTGAATATACTAATTTTTAGTTTAGTTTAGTTTTTTATAATCTCATACTTAGAAATTTTAAAATACTATATTCTTGTAAAAATAACAATCCTAACTTGCTATTATTATTAGAATCTCTACATATAAAGTTTAACCGGCCTGAACTAAACTCTGGCCTCAAAGTGACAAAAGAGCTGACACTTTTTCCATAATTTATTCACCGATAACCCAATGCATGGATCATTAACTCAGAACTGCGAACTCGTGTGTGTTTCTGACACTTTCAATTGATGATGTCATCCTCATGACATGCATGTGTAGGCAGATATGTAAGGCGACAGCTTGCTTGGAAATAGTTAGGTTTGACAATGATTCTGTAATAGATTCGAAATATTACCTCGATTACTGTCTCGTCTTGTTTATTTCCTCAAATCTTGAGTTTTTACAAGATGCTACTTTTCGGAGTTTGTTTTGTTTTATATTATAGACCACTATCATAATGGCCACCATTTTAAATATTCTTTTATGTGCATCTAAATGAGCCTTTCTGGCCTCGTTATGAAGCAAAGATTCTTTTGAATTACAAACACACAAACGAGGCCAGAAAGGCTTATTAAGATGCACATAAAAGAATATTCAAATTAATCGCTATTATGAAAGTGGTCTATTGTGTATTCTCGAGAAATTACCTTACTCCACGGTTTCGGAACTTTGGATAAAGCCGTGTTACATATGTCCAGTAAGTCGACATCTTTTCTGTGACGCAAGGCGGATAGACTGGCACTAGCGAATACTCCAGATTTCTCAACAGCAATGGAGCTTGCGCCTGGTAGATGCGTTTGACCACTGACCACAGCCACCCCTGTCGTGGGTGTATAAAAAGTGGATTCTACGCATGCATGAGTTAAGGTGTCGGTTACTGGCATTCTGTCGTAGATCCAATTCAAACGGGTAAAGATGTATTGATCGTAAGCAACAACAGTCTAGGAATAAAAACAATAGAATTAACGCTTCAACTCCCCTACCGGACAAAACCGTCCCCTTTTGTCATTTTACACGACTGATCTCAGTAAACATTTTGAAGCCACTGGCGGCCATATTGGTACTCCAGGTCCAGTGTACCTTCAACCTCGTCCCCAGGGCATTTTGCCTCCACGTTGGGAGTCAGCGAAAATGGCCCTGGCATCGGCTGGTCACGTGACACCCAGAATTTTGGGGTGTTTTGGCAAGACAATTTATGCGGTCTTTGTGTTTCGTTTTCGTATAATACGTATACATGAATAATAAATAAGAAATATTTAACGCTCTGCCGAATCACTCATGTGAATCTTTATCATAAATGCAACTGGCTAGCATTATTCATCATGATACTCCCCACGATTATCCAGGATACATTTAAATGTCGGGAAGAAACATATATCTAATGTTGTTCTTGACTTTAACCAAAGCTATCGTTACAATTCTTTGGATGAACTTCGCAGAGTGGATTTATTGCAATTCATATTTTGATGAATAAATTACACTATCTAAATTAATCAAGTTTTTAAACCGGCCAATCCGATTATAGAATCGACCAGCCGATGCCAGGGCCATTTTCGCCGACCTCCCAACGTGGAGGCAAAATGCCTTGGGGACGAGGTTGGTGTACCTTGCGGGCTTAAGAGTAGTAACGGGCCGTTTACATGAATCCGGATTGAGTTTCAATCCGGATTGAAAAGCGAAGTCAATCCGTGTAAACATGGGAATTGGGTTTCTGGATTTAAATCTGCCCGAAATCTGAAATCCGAAAATATTTGAAAACACGCATGCATCGTTTGTTCTAGTCCCCTCTGTCACGTTTTTCATTCCGGAATGAAACTCGCACCGCCTTTATATGATTCCGGAACGAAATTTCAATCCGGGATGAGATTTGAATCCGGAATGAGAACTGGATTGAACTCAATCCGGAATGAGCTAATCTTAATCCTGATTCATGTAAACAGATAAAGGGGTTTGATCAGAAGCGAAATGAGTTCAATCCGGATTGAAACTCAATCCGGGGGAGTCGGAAAAGCCATAAAGCAATTCTCAAGTGGTAGTTTACTGTTAGTATCGAAAAACAGAAGGGAAAATACACACAAATACAGTCCGAAATTGTCAGCTACATACTCCAATTAAGGCTTTGTAAAGACTTATGCTTTAATACCAAAGGTATATAGATAGTTTTATAATAAAAGTATTGACTGATTTCGTTGGGTTTTTACGAGTTTTGTGATATAGGCAAGTTTATCGATTAACGGGCGGAATAAAAAGCTACAAAATAACACGTTTTACTGCTAAATAATACCAACAAATACAAAAACTAAGCATCTCAAACTCATTAATAATTCATGAGGAATACACAAAGAAAATCAGTACCGTGTCTGTGGTTTGGATATCGGAGGAAGAAATTACATAAATTAAGCAAACTTTTACCCCGATTTTCTCGTAAAATACTGACTTGTTTGAGATGCTATATCATACACTCGGAGGAGTGTTTCATCAGGATATCCAGACACTTCGAAGTTTGTTCAAAAACCTCGGCTTCGCCTCGGTTTTCAACAAACGTCTCATTGTTTGGATATCCTGATGAAACACCACTCCTCGTGAATGATATATTACTTATAAACTTTTTACAGTGTTCTTTGTTTGATACAAATGGTAGAAATATTTTTAATGCGGTTTTTTTCGTCTCTTTTCGTTCTACGAAAACATACAATTTTCGTGGCGGCCATCTTGGTACTCCAAATTCGTCATCTCCGCTGGCTTCATTTTTGGAGCCGGATGACCAATCCAGTTATATAGAGATCAGCTTTTTACACTGTCTAACGGTAGACAATTTTACTCGGCAGGTGAGAACCTCTGCAGGTACACGGTTGTTAACAGGCGTGAACAATGTTGTGCTGCACCTCGTGAACAATGTTGTGCTGCACCCCGTGAACAAGTTGTCAACAAGTTGTTCACTTATAGTTCGAACAACTTGTTCACGGATAAATCAACAGTCATGAACAAGTTGTTCTAACAGCACATTTTTATAGCCAACAACGTTGTTTGCACATGATACAACATGTTGTAACAGCATGACGAAATAACAACGATGAACAACGTTACAACAATTGTGAACATGACTGGTGTACCAACACGTCCTACGGTTGTTTCAACATTCGTCGACAACAGCTGTTGTTTCTTGAAGCTGTAACAACATGATGAACAATGATGAACAACATTGTTAATTCATCAAGGTTATTCACACATGATAACAACGTTGTTACAGCATTGTTCAGGCAACAATGCTGTAACAACTTGTGAGATTTTTACGCGTGTAGTCAAAGAGTTAACTAAGCCCCTCTGCTCTCTTCCTTAAACTTCTGACTCTCAGACCAGCAAATACAAGACCTTTGTTATGTCACTCTGTCTGACGCTTGCCTAATTCTACTCGTCAAGTGATAACCTCTGGTAGTCGGAGGGTTAAGGTTCATTAATAATTACGGGAAGGTGAGAAAATAAAGGCATTGGGGGCAAACTAGAAATAGCAATCTAACCTCTGGTGATGAGTGCAGGCCACACGCCTCAGGCACATCAAGAACGTTCGCAGGTAGTGACTCTAAAGACTGCACCAGCGTTGGCAGGCGAACATTGCCCGCAAAAAATACTGAAGGTAACCTGTACTTCACTACAAAAAAAACCATCAAAAAAAGAGTTAAGGCGAAATGCAAAACCGTTCTTAAAGTGCCCCTAACCCCGACAGTTTTTTGTAAGAACTTTTAAAATGATAAAGTAACTTCTTTGGAAGATTTTCGCTTTTTTTTTGAGATATTTCATTTTGTTTGATATGCAAATGTCCGGAATTTACGTCACACATGCATAATGACTTACCAGAGAATGTTATATATCTTTGCATTCATCAAATAAAAACACTAAAGTATGAATAACACGTGTGCGTGTTTCGCCCACAACACCAAACTTCTCGATTTTAAAGGATTTCGTTTGAGAATGAAAGAGATACACAAACTTCTTCGATAAGTCGTTATGCATGTGTGATGTAAATTCCGGACATTTGCATATCAAACAAAATGAAATATCTCAAAAACAAAGCGAAAAAGCGAAAATCGTCCAAAGAAGTTACTTTATCATTTTAAAAGTTCTTCCAAATAAGACAATAAAAAATGTCGAGGCACTTTAAAGTGCTTGTGAAACGAAAATTAAGTTTGTCTTATTTGAAAGTACTTTTGAAACGATAAAGCAACATCTTTTGCTGTTTTTTTGTTTCCTTGCTTCGCTTTTGAGATATTTCAGTTTGTTTGATATGTGAAACTAACCAGTGACATCACAATGAGCATAAATGCATAATGACTTACTGGGAAAGGTTATATATCTTTGCTATTATTAAACAAAATCAGTTGAAAATGTATATCTTTGTTGTTATAAGGGGAAAACACATACACATAAATGTGGCTAAATGTAACTTAGGCAAGGACTCATGATAATATGTGGGGATTATCTCAGCGCTCATCAAAGTCTTGTCAGCGTGGTCTGAGCTTGACTTGCGTTCATCAAAGTCTTGTCAGCGTGGTCTGAGCTTGACTGGTTTTGCGCGCGCTGTTTAGTGACCCACCCACCCACTCCTGATAGAATGCAAGGGTAAGTATATATTTCCACTGCTTTGACAGTGTGACTGGTGCCTGGAGGTGGGCTGTGGCGGGTTTGCCATGTTACCTCTGATCAGGGGGTGCCATCCCCCCTGTGGCTTGGCACCAATCCTCCTATAACGTCAATTGGCGATCTATTTTTATTGCTTCGAAGTGATTCCGTTTGGTAATAGCAAAGATATATAACCTTTCCTTCCAAATATAACCTTTCCTTTTAAAATAGAGATCAATGCGTAACGCCGTAACCACTCTTAATACAAAGATTCTCGCACCATACCTCTAGACGCTTCAAATTCTTTCTTTACAGCAGCAGGACTAATCCAATAATCAACCATAGCGCTTAACGACAGTCGATCAAACTCGTTGCTAACAGCTTTCCCGTACACGACCTAAATGTAAGTAAAGCAAGATGAAATTAAAATAATAGAACTACTTAATAACCGAGAGTGAGGTCTTTACGGTAAAATATTAAACCGAGGTCTTGCTGTATTGACCGAGCGATAGCGAAGTTAATACGTTCAAGGCCAAGGTTTGATATTTTACCTTATCAAATCATTAGAATCAGAATCAGAATCAGATTTATCTCGCTCAATAAAATACATATTTTTATTAAAAAAAATTACAAAAATTTTGAAGGAATACATTTTTCAAGATATTATTAAAGAATATTTTAGAGCCTGGGAGCTAAGATAACCGTTCGGTTTTCTTGTTAGCTCCCAGCTAAATGAAGATAATTTTTTAAAAACAGGTCAGGAAAGAGACGTTTCTGAAGAAGTTGCAGGGTGTTATTGAATAATTTTTTAGAGAACTAAAGAGAAGATTAATAATTCATGACGAAAATTCAAAATAAATTAATGTTTAATCAGTATCTGCAGATCGCATGTAGATTCGTCCTGATTTACATAAATTTTTTCCCCCTCAATTTACTAAGCTAAAATTACTCCAACTTGAAAACTAGTTTGAAAACATGGCTAGTTAGATGTGTCCATTTGATAAGTACGATAAAGCATTCGCAACCGATCTGTATCTGATTTACTACGGCTCGCTTGTAGCTCGTTTTGTAGATCACATACAGACCAGCTGCTCATGCTTTCTCTATTACGTATAATTGACTGAATAGTCAGTCAAGGTTATTAATTAAGTAGTTTATTATAAGGCGCTTTCTATTACAAAATCAATCAAGTATTTCCTGGTCTCCGCTTCCTTCCATGTCGTCAAAATATCGGACTAGCGTTATTTTTTGCAGTTTTTTCTCGTCTAGATACTAAAATTTACTTTCATAATGTTCATCGTCACTTATTTCATTTATTTTCGTCTTTTTGCGGTAATAAAAAATTCTTAAAGCTGCTTTTTAGGATTTTTTGTTTGTTTCCGATCGTAGGGCCTTGACAATTTTCATAACGCCCGCAAGCATTAGTGGAGAAATCTCACCACGTCAGCAAGTAAGCAGCTATATAATAATTAACAATTACGAATTGGCTATAGGTAACGAGTTCCGGCATCGATTCCAGTATCAGCGCGGCCTGAAAAGTAGCGAGATTAAGCGAATTTCTGTCCTATCTGCACTGACCAATGGCACTAGGGCTATCAGCTGCTCAAATTATCAAAACGTCAGCAATTCGTTACTAAAATCTTGGCAGTTCACAAAGGTTTTTGCTTTTACAAGTGCCATATCGAAAACACTGCCTATGCAGCAGTCTACCTTTTACATTATACACTTAATTCTGCTCCCGAGGGAAACATTGTTTTCCCGAGAGTCTTGATATTTCCCGAGACGAAGTCGAGGGAAACATCGAGATTCGAAGGAAAACAAAACGAACTGTTTCCCGAGGGATCAGACATTAAGTGTTTTGTTATATAGCTTGAGTGTCGCTGAATAATTTCGACGTTTTTCAAGGGAAGGTACACAAACAAAAAGACAAACTGAAAGACTTACCAAAACATTTCGCCTGGCTCTGTAATTTCACATCATACAAACAAATATGAGTCTCAGAACAAAAGAACAGCAATACATTTCTCCAGTCAATCTTCACACATGCTTTGATTGAAGACATATAAATATTATTTTTTTCTTACCAAACAAGCTTTTGTTTATAGGAAACCGTGAAGAGTTCAAAGTTCTAGCGGGCAACAATTGAAAACTTATTGACCGAGCAGGCAATAAGTTCTCAATTATTGCCTGCTCGGTAGACATTGAAATTTAGCTAAGGTCATGTGACCACAAACCAACCAATGACAGTCATCGTTGCATCCAGTGAAACTCTAGCTATATAACAATCGACATTTATTGTATCCGGGATCCCAGGCAAGAAACCTCTTGGTAATCCCTTTCTTTATATAGACGGAATGAGACAAATTAAGGCAAAGAATCACGCTTCCCATGCAAACAGTTTCTTTATAGGGGCTGTTTACATGAGCCGAATTTGTTTGGTTAAAATCATACTGTTGTTTTGACAGCCGGCCGATAAGAGAATTTCGTGACACGAGTTAGCTCAATTAGTCGGGATAGCCGGCTCATTGGTTCAAGTAAAACATTCGTAAAAGAAGTTTTCTTGATCGAAGCCATCACACATTCAAATACAGTATTTGAGTATACACTGGTATGGTTGACGCAGCTGAGCTGAGTGAATCGAAGAAGGAAAGACATTAAGACAACACGCAAAGTCGCAAACACGTGTTACGCGTAACTTACGCCAGTTACGTGTAATCGGAATCTGGCCGCGCTGGTACTGGAACCGATTGCCGGACCTTTAGTTTTTCTTGAACGAGTTCCGGGTACCGGACCAATAGCCACTTCGTTACAATTATTCACCGACACTGAGGTCAATAATTGTTTTAGTATATACCTTATAAATGAAATAACAAGTCCAACATTCTTATATTTTTCGATATTTTCATACGAGACACGGCCTCTAGTAACTTAGCCTACTCGATATTTGTCGACAAACCAGTTTTTGCAATCTCCTGCTTCGGTAAACAAAGCAAAACTGGCTGCCATTTTGTTTTGCCACAGGTGAATAGTTAACAATTATTCACCGAAATGGAGGTGAATAGTGCTGGATATTCACCGAGCCGCTTCGGCGAGGTTAATATCCACACTATTCACCGACACTGAGGTGAATAATTGTTTTAGCATATACCTCATAAATGAAATATAACAAGTTTAACATTCTTATATTTTTTGGTATTTTATACAAGACACAGCCGCTAGCAACTGGGCACTAACGGCACTTGGCGTACTCGATATTTGTCGAAAAAACAGTTTTGACAACTTTTGAATATATTAATGGCTAGAAATTTGTAGAAACATACCTGTGGACACTCTTCTACTTAATTTTGTTGACTTTTGTCGTTATTCTACAACATCAGCCTTGTTTATCAACAAAATCTCCTGCTTTGGCTCGTGCTTTGGTAAACAAAGCAAAAACTGTCCGCCATTTTGTTTTGCCCGCAGGTGAATAGTGCGCGATATCCCGAGCTAGAAGAACCAATCAGATTGCGCGAAAAGCACTATTCACCTGCGAGGTATATGCTAAATATATAATATTCTCAGCAGTTTACCATATTTTCCTTTTGCTATAATTTGGTAAATGCCATTTCTACATGTAAAGCAATAAAATTACCTCAGATAGCAGGTATCGCAAGCCAATCCATTGTATGGACTTTCCTGCAGAAGAATGCTCATTCTGGTGAGCGACATGTTCTCCAAACTCTCGAGCTGCCACTCTTATGGCATCCTACAAGAATAACATTAAAGTTATACGTTTTGGTATACTTTGATGCGTTTTGGTACGTTGTAAGCCCTTTCTAAATAATGCGTCCCAAGATATTTGGGGTTTTCAAATCCACGCAAGCAAACGAACAAACGCTTTTGAACCAAACCTCACCTAACCTCACCAGGTCTTGCCCAGTCTCACCACACCACACGACACCTAGCCCAGCCTCACATCATCTTGCTCAGTGTCACCTCACCACACCTAGCCCAGGCCCATCTCACCTAGTTTCACCTCGTCTTGCCCAGTCTCACCAAACCACACCTAGCCCAGATTCACTTCACCCCACCACACTTAGTCCAGCCTAGCCTAGCCTCGTTTTGCCCAATCTCACGTCACAACACCTATCCCAGCTTCACCTCACCTCACCTCGTCTTGTTCAGTCTTACCTCACCTCGCCAAACCTAAGTTCACCTCACCTCGCTACACCTAACCGAGGTTCACCTCACCTCACCGCACCTAGCCAAGCATCACCTCACGTCACCTCGTCTTGTTCAGTCTTACCTCACCAAACCTAAGTTCACCTTGCACCTCGCCACACGTAACCCAAGTTCACCTCACCTCGCTACATCTTATCTTGCCCAGTCTTACCTCAGCTCACCTCTCCCACCGCACCTAGCCAAGCACCATCTCACCTCGTCTTGCCTAGTCTTACCTCACCACGCGACACCTAGGCAAGCATCACCTCGCCACACCTAACCCAGCTTCACCTCACCTTGCTACACCTAACCCAGCTTCACCTCGCCACACCTAACCCAGCTTCACCTCACCTCGCCACACCTAACCCAGCTTCTCCTCACCTCGCCACACCTAACCCAGCTTCGCCTCACCTCACTACACCTAACCCAGCTTCTAACTCTTCTATCAGAGTGCAGAGACGCGGCGCATTTTATGGGTGTGGTGATGTGAGGTCTGTTAAGCAAGGTGAAGCTGGGTTAGGTGTGGCGAGGTGAAGCTGGGTTAGGTGTGGCGAGGCGAGGTGAAGCTGGGTTAGGTGTGGCGAGGTGAGGTGAAGCTGGGTTAAGTGTGGCGAGGTGAGGTGAAGCTGGGTTGGGTGTGGCGAAGTGAGGTGAAGCTGGGTTAGGAGTGGCGAGGTAAATACCTAACCCAGCTTCACCTCACCTCGCCGCACTTAACCCAGCTTCACCTCGCCACACCTAACCCAGCTTCACCTCACCTCATCACACTTAACCCAGCTTCATCTCGCCACACCTAACCCAGCCTCCCCTCACTTCGCCACAACTACCCCAGCTTCGCCTCACCTCGATACATCTAACCCAGCTTCACCTCACCTCGCCACACTTAACCCAGCTTCACCTCACTTCGCCACACCTAACCCAGCTTCACCTTGCTTAACAGACCTCACATCATCACACCCATCAAGTGCGCCGTATCTCTGCACTCTGATAGAAGATGGGTCCAATGAGAGCGTTCGTACGACACATACTATTTTATATTACTCACATATAACTCTTCGGCTCCTGGACGAATCTTTTCAGGTTCATTCCAGCCAACCAAATGAAACCGAGATCTTAAGCGAATAACATTATGCAGAACACAGATATTGTGTAAAACTGCTGGCCATTCTGGCCGACTGCTCGCATTTAGTGTATCGGCATCGACAAACGACATTGACCGCACCAGATTGTCTCGAATGTTCTGAAAAACAAAAAAAAAACAATACAAAAAATATTAGCAGCCTCTTTCACATCACTGACCACAGACTTACTCAAGAACTCTGGAAATAGAGGAAATGTACCGTGCCGTGCCGTAATAATGTAATGTAATGTTAATGCAATGCCCTGCGATGCAATGTAATAGATGCCCTGCCCTGCCCCGCCCTGCAATGCCTCGCACTGCGATGCCCTGCCCAGCCCCGCCCAGCGATGCAATGCCCTACCCTGCCCTGCCCTACGATGCGATACCCTGGCCTGGCCTGCGATGTCTTGTCATGTCATGCAATGCAATGCAACGCAACGCAACGCAACGCAACGCAACGCAACGCAACGCAACGCAACGCAACGCAACGCAACGCAACGCAACGCAACGCAACGCAACGCAACGCAACGCAACGCAACGTAACGTAACGTAACGTAATGTAATGTAATGTACTGTAATGTGACCTGATTCCAACACTCAAAATAAATGTCATTTTCCCGCATATCCATGCATTATTCTCTATATTTAGATTAAATAATTAAATTAATTCTACCTTTGGTGAATCCGCAACGACCTTTACGGCCAGTTGAAGTAAACTGCTTGGTAAAGGGGAAGAAATTTTAGCGGATATCCATAATCTAAAGTTGCTTTCTGTTTGTTTGCTGTCGGAAAGGAGTGAATCGAGCATGTCAAGCAGTCGCGGAGCATTGTGTCCATCCAACAAAAGCAGCCAGTTACCCTGGGACAAAATTAAAAGGAAGTACAGATAAATAGACAAATTATCCAGTAGTATCCAAATTTGATGACATTACGGCCATTTAAAGTGCTATGTGGGTTTTGTCTTTATATACTTCCCTGGGCTTTATACAGATAAAGACCATGCATTTATAAAGACAATTCCATTCAATTGAATTCAGTTTGTAGGGGAAATAAAGACTTATGAATAACAAAAAACCCCAAATATGCCTTATTAATAATGATTAAAGTGCTAATGTCACAAAAAAATTTTTTTAACTTTTGAGTAGAGGACAAAAAGTTAGTTAATAGGTTCTTTAACATTTTTCGGTTTTCTCTTTTCATTCGCGAGATATGCGGCTCTAAACAGCAATTTTCGTGAAAATGTCGCGTATCAACAAGAGTCTGGGACGAGCGTGGTGTGACGTAGCTTAAGGGGCTTATTAATTTTAACAATAGCTTTTTAGTACTCCTTCACATGTGAATTCGAACCTCCGTCCCTTAAGCTACGTCAAACGGCTGTCGCCCCAGACCCTTTTCCGTTTTTTTCTCGGGCGCGACAATTTTTTGCTAAAAGCCAATTTTTCAAGGTTTAGAGCCGCATATCTCGCGAATGAAAAGAGAAAACCGAAAAATGTTAAAGAACCTGTTAACTAACTTTTTGTCCTCTACTCAAAAGTCAAAAAAAATATTTTGTGACATAAACACTTTAAACCTATCAGTTTTTCTTACAATTAGGCCCATGTAAAAGGTTGACATTGGCAAGAAGACGACAAACCTCTTGCATTGCCTTGTGTAAGGTTCGTCTGGCGTATCTTTCTTCATTACTGCAGCCTGTAGATATGTGTACAACACGAACATCAACCTAGAAGAAAACGTGCAAAGAGAGAAAGAAAATAAATTACAAGATCTATGTCATATTTATGAAAGGTAGAGACATATTCGAACTAGCAATGAATAAGTCAACTGTGACATCGTAATAAGAAACAGTGAAATAAGACAACTCAGCCGTGAACAGCTAAATTAATTCTTAATGAAAGGTATTCTGCACTGCAGTACAGTTTATTGTATTGTGTGGTGTAGTATGGCATGGCATGGCATGGCATGGTATGGTATGGCATGGTATGGTATGGTATGGTATGGTATGGTATGGTATGGTGTGGTATGGCACGGTATATTATGGTATATTATTGTACTGTACTGTACTGTACTGTACTGTACTGTACTGTACTGTACTGCACTGCACTGTACTGTAACTAACTGTAACTGTAACTGTAACTGTAACTGTAACTGTAACTGTAACTGTAACTGTAACTGTAACTGTAACTGTAACTGTAACTGTAACTGTAACTGTAACTGTAACTGTAACTGTAACTGTAACTGTAACTGTAACTGTAACTGTAACTGTAACTGTAACTGTAACTGTAACTGTAACTGTAACTGTAACTGTAACTGTAACTGTAACTGTAACTGTAACTGTAACTGTAACTGTAACTGTAACTGTAACTGTAACTGTAACTGTAACTGTAACTGTAACTGTAACTGTAACTGTAACTGTAACTGTAACTGTAACTGTAACTGTAACTGTAACTGTAACTGTAACTGTAACTGTAACTGTAACTGTAACTGTAACTGTAACTGTAACTGTAACTGTAACTGTAACTGTAACTGTAACTGTAACTGTAACTGTAACTGTAACTGTAACTGTAACTGTAACTGTAACTGTAACTGTGAATACACTGGTTTCCTACCTGACTACTATGGTCGGTTCATTGATGATTGCTTAGGCACTGCATCATGTTCGCGCGCTGACCTGGTTTGCTTCATTAACTATGTTAATGACTTCCACCCAGCACTCCAGTTCACATGGGAGATCAGTGAGACTAGTGTGTCGTTCTTAGATATTCTCGTCTCCATTAATGGTAATAAGCTGAGCACTTCTGTCTTTTACAAGACCACTGACTCTCATAGCTACCTCCTCTTCTCCTCTCATCATCCTAAACACACCAAAACTTCCATTCCTTTCTCTCAATTTCTTCGTCTTCGCCGCCTCTGCAGTGAAGATGACGATTTCAATGCCAAATGTTTGGAAATGAGAAACTTTTTTGTTAATCGCGGTTATCCTTCCCACCTCTTAGACACTGCCTTACACAAGGTCTCCAACATTTCCCGTTCAGACACCTTAAGCGAACCTTTGGCTACCATTTCTAATGAAAAAGTACCTCTAGTTCTCACTTTTCATCCCTTCAATTTCAAAGTAAGGGACATCATTAGCCGCAATTTCGACCTCATTAAAAATGACCCAGAAACATCTTCCATTTTCTCTGAGAAACCCCTAGTATCTTTTCGGCATAGCAAAAACATCCGGGAAAACGTTGTTCACAGCTCACTGCAGCAAGCCTTGGTATCACATGTTGGCACCAGCTCTTGCTGTCGTGGTAGGTGCAACACCTGTAAATATTTAGACTCCTCAATTTCAATTTCGGCTCCAAAATGTAGGTTCAACATAACCCACAGTTTCACTTGCACTTCCTCCAACCTCATTTACTGTATCTCTTGCAGTAAATGTCCCATGCTTTACATCGGAGAAACTGGAAGACGTTTAGGTGACAGGTTTGTTGAACACCTTCGTGATGTCAAAAACAATGTGCAAAACAAACCTGTTGCCAGGCACTTCAACAGTGCCAACCACTCCTTTTCCAACATGAAAATCTGTGCCATTCAGCCCATTACAGGTTGTAACGATACTCGTCGTAAACAAGAAATGCGTCTCATTTACAAACTTGGTATCATTCACCCTCACGGCCTCAATGAGCGATTCACTTTCATTTAGCTCACTCCACCACCATATTCCACACCTTTTCCTTAGCCTTTTTCTGATGATTTAAATAGTAATTTATAACCTATTTCTTTGCCTATTTGCAGGTAGCTGACCCACAAATTGGGTCAGCACCTGCACACAGGCTAAAATTACATATTAATTTATTTGTTTACTTTGTTTTTATTGGCTTACATGTGCTCACGTGATTCCCATGGTAGCTCTGCTATAAATACGCGTGACCACATGTGAGTTGTTTACTAATTTCTCAGGACGAAGGGCCTTCGCTCGAAACGTCGAGAAGATTTTTCTCTGTTTTTCAGGCCAACGTGACTTAACCCTGGTAATATTTGTATATATTATGTGTTATATTAAGTTTTATTGCGTGTTTTGTAAACCATTATCTTTGAACTTTAGATCCGTAATCATCTCTTACCTGTTTCTTGCTCGCCATATCTCTCACAATTGTTTCAAGAATCGAGGATTCCTCGTCGTAAAGAAGCAAAATGGGAGAACGTGAGTCGCTTTGACGATGAACAAAACCAAGATCCAGTGGAAGGTCTGAAGCGTACCTGCAATAAATAAATAAATAAATAAATAAATAAATAAATAAATAAATAAATAAATAAATAAATAAATACATAAATAAATAAATAAATAAATAAATAAATAAATAAACAAATAAACAAATAGACGGACGGACGGATGGAAAGACAGACAGACAGACAGACAGACAGACAGACAGACAGACAGACAGACAGACAGACAGACAGACAGACAGACAGACAGACAGACAGACAGACAGACAGACAGACAGACAGACAGACAGACAGACAGACAGACAGACAGACAGACAGACAGACAGACAGACAGACAGACAGACAGACAGACAGACAGACAGACAAATCATAGTCAATCGAGATATGGTCTGGAAGCTCAGCTAAAGTCTTTGGTCTATCTTTTTGTTCGCCTTTATGCATTTTTGTGCACGGTGCACGGTCACTGAACACATTGTATTTTAGTATAATGAACGAATTGTCCAATAGCAACGTTTCAGTTCAATCACTCAACCGTGCTATTTAAATATTAATAAACCTAAAACAAAGGATGTGCACGGTGTAAGGTATGGTTCAACATAAAATCACAGCTCATTATTGGCGCTTTGAAGTTTGCCGAGTTTCCAGACCATATCTCGATTGACTATGGACAAATACAGACAGTTAGACATTTAGACAGACAAACGGACGGATAGACGGACGGACGAACGGACGAACGGACGAAGGAACAGTTCAGTAATTAACGGTTCATGCCTCTCTCCCCCCAATTCCATACCTTCGACCCAGGCCTTGTATGATAAACGAACGAGAGGATTGTATGAGACGATCAGGACGAATAGCTCGAATAACCATAAACCTTTGCATTGGAGTGAACCTAAAAATACGAAGAAATAAAGAAACAGACTAAAATTAATATATGTATTTACATGCTGTAGCAACTTGTGTCGAAAACATTGACATTAGGTGTTACTCTGTGTGACGAACCATACCGCGGGTAAGTAGAGAAACCACGGCTAGTAGAAAATACTCGACCACGGCTGGAATTCGGACTAGCGACATTTGATTTACTAGTCCGACGCTCTACCGACTGAGCTACATGGATTGGTCAAGACAAGAGCAGGTCGTGGCATGAAATGGTGGTACTTACATTTGATATCGAGAGACTTAACTCTTCATCTTATGTCGTTGGAATAATTATTGTGGGACAACGAACTCAGGTGGAGAATAATGATATTAAGTCTTACTCCGAGTGATGAACCATACCGGGTAAGTATTAGCCTGCGTAGCGACGCTTGGGGTTCGGGGGAGGATACAGCGACGAGCGAGCGACGAAGTCGCGAAAACATCTACTCGACCGCGGCTGGGATTCAAACTCGCCACCTTCGGTTTACTAGTCCGCACGGCTCTGCTACTAACTCATAATGGTACTATCACGCCTGGCCATATGATTTCTTGGAAGCGCAGGGGACATTGCTCGTCATATTAGTGAACCTGCACAATCGAACGAGAATGGACGAATATGCAGTTATGCTAATTATATGGCAAGCAAAATCTTAGATGTTCACTGACTGACTGTTGCCCGAATGTAATCAATAGTCGTCAACATTCAATGTATACGAACGACCAAAACGCGTATAGCCGTATACCTTCACGCTGGAACCCGATCGAGAAACCATACATATCATGCTATTCGTAAGACCATTTGAATCATATCGGCACGGAAATCACCTGAGGTATAGTGTTATGAAAATGTTCTTACTTGCCACAGCCACCACTTCACAATTTATGTCAACCCCAAATTGTCATTAACCCATTGGTAGCTCTCCCCTTGACCACCTTGACAAGTATTTTAAATCGTCTGGCGTTAAAGGGATATGGCAATAAAAATTATTTTTGTCCAATTTGTAAGAATATGTAGAAAAGTTAGAAAGTACGTTTACAGATTTTCATTAGCTGGCTTACTTTTTCAGATATTTGCGAACAAAAACACAAGCCGTCCGCCATCTTGTTTCATAATTAGATCTAATTAAGTGACGTCACAAGCAGGGTAAACATTGTAAAAATTGCAGTCAGTAGCGAAATGTCAGCTAAAATTCTTTTACATTGTTAGAGTTTCAATTTGAAATATATCAGCTCAAAATACTTAAGATTTTGCATTAAAATACCTAGGAAATTAAGAAATGTTTAGACAAATTTTACCCTGCTTTTGACGTCATGCATATCTGACGATAGACATGCATATCCAAAATGGCGGATGGCGAGCGTATTCGTACGCAAATAATGCCGAATTTCTTAAAAAATAAAAAATCTAATGAAAATTTGTAAACGCACTTCATAACTATTCTTGATGTTCTTACAAATTAGACAAAAATAATTTTTATTGCCATATCCCTTTAACCAGAGTAAAATACTAAAGTCTGAATCAGTCCCAGAAGACTGATTCAGCCAGCCAGTTGGAACGACAAGTTATTGTCACCCCCTCAGTACTGACGAATATCATAATAATTTGACGTCTCAACCAATAGGAAAGCGACTCCGTACGAGTCTGGACGACTGAGTCGTTTAGTTAATAAGGTTATTCGTTCGTTCGCGCGATGACAAAACTACGTGTTGAGGCCAGACGTTCCACTAAGCTATATAAGAGGTTCCGTTACAGTGTTACAATACATCATGTAAGACATTGCGCTAGTGTCTTCGTTCTGCTACACTGTTACGATACGTCATAAGACATTACGCTACGTAATATCATGATCACCTCGGTTTTCATTGTTCTCAAAGGGAATGTAAATCCCGTATTTTCCTCATTACCCATGCATACGCCTTTGTCTTCGAAATTTCCCCGGGAAATTTAGTAGAAAACAAAAGATTTCTTTGTCTACTAATTTTCCCTCATCAAGCATGCAGGGGAAAATTAGTAGACAAAGAAATCCTTTGTCTTTTACTAAATTTCCCGCTTGCATATCTGTTATGCAAACAGGCGGTCCTAGAACACTCACAACATTTTTATTAACAGACATCTATTCTACAAACACAAAGCATGTCCCAAAGGTATAATTACTTCAATCAATAGTAAAACTCGTAAACAACTTCACTGAACCATACAAAAACAAACACCTAAACTTATCTCAGCATACTTCTCTGACTTTTCCTCGGCGATCATAATATTACAAACTGATAACATGACTTGTTGGGAAATTAGCGATTAAATTGCCCTTCGCCTCGGGAAGATTTGTAAAAGTTCACAAATCTTCCCTCGGCGGCGGGCAATTTAATCGCTAATTTCCCTCAAGTCATGTTATTACTTATAATTATAAAACGTTCCACTACGTTATAAGACTTCATACCACGCTAGAAGGCGTTCCGTTACAATGTTATGATACATCATAAGGCATTGCGCTACATTGTAAGACGTTACGCTACATTGTAGCGTATAAAACGTTACAGAAAAAAAGAAAAGCGTTATAAAACGTTATTCTACGTTGTTATAAGACTTCACGCTACGTTATAAGACTTTACGCTACGCCATAAGATGTTCCGTTACAAAGTTACGATATATCATAAGGCATTGCGCTACATTGTAAGACGTTACGCTGCATGCGTTACAAAACGTTACGCTACGTTGGTACAAGACTTCACGCTACGCTATAAGACGCTCTGTTACAATGTTATGATACGTCATAAGACATTACGCTGCGTTATAGGACGTTCCGCTACGCCATAGTTATGTTGTATACTTACTTTTCATCCAAGTTGTCAGGTAAAGCGACTAGTTCTGGTATTTCATGCTCAATCAATTGCCTCCATTGCGTTTCACGACCATCTTTAGCCATCTTCTCAAACGGATCTTGAAACCAGTCGAATGACTGCGCTAGTAACTATAGGTCAGAGTAATAAAACGTGTGTAGTCAAAATAACAGGGAGGGTGACCCACCAATAAAGAGGAGTACAAAAGATAACCCTTGTTTATATGAGGTAGAGTGATCTTTCTAGTAACGTGATCTTTCTAGTAAGGTGACCTTCTGAAAAGAGTCAAAAGATTGCCCTTGTTTATATGGAGGTAAGATGACCCTCCTAATATTAAGGCAACCTTAGGGAAGAGTCCAAAAACAGCCGTTGTTTACATGGAATGTTTACGTTTTTACACGTAAAAACACGCAAGCTGTTACACGCCTGCAAGCAAGTTGTTATAAAGCTGTTCAACAGGCTGTCACCGTTGATGTGTTTGCACTGGTTGTTCCCAGTTTGTTAACATGTCTGTAACAACTTGTTGGCAACTTGTAGCAAGGTTGATGATCCCAACAGACTGGTGACAAGTTGTTCCAACAACATATTACCGCTCTGCACTCAAACAACTTGTTCACAGGTTGATGCTAACAAGGTTGTAGCAGCTTGTTGAATGAACAGTGTTGTTACAACCTATTAACAACCTTGCTACCAGTCTGTAGCAACAACATCCTGTTAACGAGCTGTAAGATTTTTACGTGTGAAGCAGGGTGATCCTCCTAGTAAGCTGACCCAACTAGTAAGCTGATCCTCTTTGTAAGGTAGCCCTAAGGTGATCCTCCTAGCAGGGTGATCTTCCTAGTAAGCTGACTCTCTTTGTAAGGTGACCCTAAGGTGATCCTCCTGGCAGGGTGATCCTAGTAAGCTAACCCTCTTTGTAAGGTAGCCCTAAGGTAATCCTCCTAGTACGGTGATCCTAGTAAGTTGAGCCGCTTTGTAAGGTGGCCCTAAGGAGATCCTCCTAGCAGGGTGACCCTCCTAGTAAGCTGACCCAACTAGTAAGATGACCCTCTTCGTAAGGTAACCCTAAGGTGATCTTCCTAGTACGGTGATTCTAGTAAGCTGACCCTCTTTGTAAGGCAGCCCTAAGTTGTTTCTCCTAGTAAGCTGACCCAACTAGTAAGTTGACCCTCTTTGTAAGGTAGCCCTAAGGTGATCCTCCTACACACGTAAAAATCTCACAGCTTGTCAACAAGATGTTGGCGGAACAAGCTTGTAACAAGCCTGGGAACAAGTTGTAACAATGCTGTTGGCTTATCACGCTGCAGCAAGCTTGTTGACAACAACCTTGTAGCAAGTTGTTGAGCTGCAGAGCGGTAACAAGTTGTTGGAACAGCCAGGATCAGGCTTGTTGTCAACAAGCCATATCAGACTTGTTGGAACAACTTGCAACAAGTCTGTTGAAGTCATCAAGCTTGTCACAAGCTGTTCCAACAAGCTCGTTACAGATTGTTTTAACAAGTCTGGAACAAGATCGCTGTGACAACTTGTGGCAGACTTGTCACAACAAGGAAGATTCAGCCTTCACAACAACTTAAAAATAGCATGTGAAAACCGGTTTGAACCAGTCGATTAAATCATGGATGGCGTGGATGGATTATGAAGAGAAAATTTGAACAAGACATTGGCTCATTAACGGCTTTTTGCTGGCGATGTTGTTTACACGAAGTTGTCGTCAAAATATGGCAGAGAAATCACGGTCTTTTGAAGCGCTAAAAACTCATTCTCGGTTTGGATTTCTGTTTGGAGATAATATTTCAGTGGTTGCAAATATCAAGCACAATTGAAATGGGAAAACAACAAGACTTTGCTCAGTGGACGTTCATCGACAGCAAACTGGAAAAACAATATACACCAAGGTCCTTGTCAACGTTATCAAAGAGGTTAGTTTTCGTTGGTGTTTTGTTATTTTCTTGTTTCAAACCTGGCATGCTTTTTAGCAGAGTTTGTTTTATAGATCTCGCCTGTTAAATTGTTTTATTAGGGCTATAATTAAACACGAACTGCGAGTTTATTGCACTGCTTCAAAAACAAACCATTTTGTATTTATTGACGTAAACAACTTAACATTTTCAAGATTGACCTTGTGTGGGCATGCAGATAAAATCCAGCCGAGAATTTTATCAAACGGCAAACGTGTCTCTATAGCACATATAAAGACATTAATTTAAACGCAATTCTGTATGTTTTTGTTCGTAAATTTTATATAAATGATTTTTAAAGCCGCCATGCATGTATTCGTTTTGTTGTTTAGCTATTAAAATGAACATGCATGATAAAAATGTATTATAGAAGTGGAAAGTTGAGTTATTTATGAGTCGTGGCTTTAAATTTAATATAAAAACACTTTGACAATAATATTATAAACTCTTTAATGTATTGCCAGCCCGAAACCCGACGGGTAAATTAACATCATCTGGCGTGAAACTTTCCCACAACAACGATGCGTCGATTGTTATTTTTTTAAACTCCCTGTCACCGTTTTTATAGTCTGAAGAATGTTTTAAACGATTTGACTTGTGTTTGTTTGTTTGTATGATTTACATAATGTGCTGTTTATACTCATAATGAATCTTTATATGTTCGTAGATGTTTTCTGACTAAAATTAAACCTGGAGATGACAAACATGCTACAGAGCGGAATGAAGATTGGTGGTGACAGTTTGTCTGAAGAACATCAAAATAAACTTTAGGAATATTCCTTTATGAATGGATTTTGCATAGGATAGCTTGTTGTTTTTTACTATTATATTTAAACATTATCTGCCCCTGGCAAACCCATGCATGGCAGTCTGTAAAATTACTTATCTCAAGGCTAAATTCAAACGTATTTTGAAGTAACATTATTTGATCAAAATGTTTTAGCTTTCCTTTTTGTGAATATCTTTGTTATAGCGCCGCACAGACGACCAAGTTTTCCTTGACTATACATGCACACGAACAATTTTACTTGTTCAAAAGCTGGCATGACCAGCTTTTGAACAAGGCTTCTTGTCAAGGAAAAACTTGTCAATTTGTGTCGTACACACGAACAAATAAAACTTGTCAAGAAAAAACTAACCAAGGAAAACTTGGTCGTCTGTGCGGCGCTGAAAATACATTAAATAAATTTTTGCATTGTATTCTTTGTTGTGAAAGTTTTGTATTAAATCGGCCGCCACGCTGGACAAAAGCAAGCGGAAAAATAATAAATCGCGTTTGTGACAACATTGTTGAAACAGCTTGTTACGGCTCAAATTCAACAGGCTTGTTTCAACCTTGTTGACACAGACTTGTTACGCGATGTTCACACAGGCTTGTTACGGCTTGATTCAACAAGCTTGTTACAAGCTTGTTGTCAACAACGTTGTTACGACCTTGTTCCAACAAGCTTGTTACAAGGCTGCCAACAATTTGTTATCGGCTTGTCACAACAACTGGGAACAAGCAGTGCGAACACAACTTGATATCGGCTTGTTGGAACAATCTTGTAACAAGTCTGCTGCAGACTTGTTACAACTTGTGCGTTTTTACGCGTGTAGTACGGTGATTCTAGTAAGATGACCCTCTTTGTAAGGTTAGCCCTAAGTTATTTCTCCTAGTAAGGTGATTCTTGCCAGAATTAATTTTATTGATGGTAAAGTAGTACCATGTCAAAGGTATACCCACCTGTAAGGCGCTATACTGCTCATCTGTCATCCAATCAAATGGTTTCTTCGCATTGATAATCCTGGCTTGCGAAGTAGTCAACGCACTGTGATTAATGGCTGTTTTAACAGCGGCACCATAGGGAGGATAAATAAGGAACTCACGATCACCAGGAGATACGCGGTTGAATGAATCCTCGACCTATGACATCACGACAGTGAATCACTAAGCTATATATAACTGGGCTACGGGTTCCGTCCAAAAAATGACCAAACAAAGATGGCGGAAATATAAGAGTCTTTTCTCTCATGTGAGCAACCGCTGACTATCTTCTTTTACTTGACCGTGGGCTCAGCCGCGCCTGCAGGCCGATCAATTCAGTAATAAATTTACTTATGGGAAAAGGGTCAGCGGTTACTATGGGGAGAAGACCCCAAAACCGCCACCTTGGATTGATCACCCATTGCTAGTCAATGACATTGGCAACACGCAGTCCAGTTATATATAGACACTTCTAATTAGTGCAGAGTACGTCATTTTCCGGCATTGACGTCATTTTCAGCTTTTTGAATTCTATCGAAAATGTCGATTGCGGTGCCCTGACAGGCTTGATTAAATCGTTTAGCATTAGACAAAATACAATATTAAAACCGTATTGACCAAGCGGGAAGTCTTTACGGCAAAATTATTTTTCCCGCGCTCATTCATGAGTACAGACCAAGTGATGATGGAGCGAGGTTTGTGATAATTTTGATAATTTTGCCGTAAAGACTGACCAAGCAAGGTTAATAAGGTTTTTATTATATGTCCAATGTTTTTTTAGTTTCACTTAACATTGACATTAACTCTTTCCTGTCCGAATTGGTCTTTAGTATTTTATTCTGACGATTTTATTCACCTCTGGGGGAAACCCTTGGACAGGAATGAGTTAATAACACTTAAATTGATGACAAAATGGCCGCCGCTTAAGGGCTAATTTACATATAGCCCTTATGAAATGGCCTCCAATTCTGAACTGCAGAAGATATATAGAGGGGAAATATTAAAATGAAGATTCTGCTAATTGAGTATCTCGCCTACTATTTGCCGACGTCGCTATTCAAGCAACAGTGATTTTCAAATTATTCACTTCCTTATTTCTTTAAATCAGGTATACCTACGATCCGCCAAATGACTATATTTCTCGAGCTATCGTTTGTCATTTGTTATCGTTTGAGCCTCCATCAGTCATGGTAAGTTCAAAATGCCCATTGTCTTGTTGTCATTACAAGTCGGGTAGTTGTTAAATTAGAGGTATACAACTTCAGCCAATTTGGTCAATATGTAATCTATTACATGCAAGATAAAGATGCCTCTATCAACTCTGGAACATTTGACCAAGATGATTTTGAAAGTATCAAACAGAATCCTAGCGCAATTCAGTAGTACATGACCTACTTATTTGTTCACTATTTTCAACACAATTTGGCGGATCGTAGATATACCTGATGAAAATAAATAGGTTACTGAATGATTGGATAATGGTTGTTGTTTAGATCAGGAGGTCGGGCTAATCAATAAACAGAATTCTCGCTTTAATATATTCGCCTTATACATCCACTGTTCAAAATGGGACGCCATTTTCTAAGGAATATATGTAAATTGGCTTTCAAGCCGTAACCATTTTGTCATTAATTTCTGGTAATGATTCGAGAGTACAAGCAGCAAAGACTGAAGTAACCATCTTTTAAGGTGGCTCCATACAGTTACTTGAAAAATGGAAAATACAAGCTTGAGAGTCCAAAACACGTACATAAGTAACTCGGAAAAAGAATAAAACTAAATGTTATGCATAATTAAACAGTCTGACAATAAAAAACTGTTACCAAATAAATACCAACAGTTGTTGCTATGGCAACAATGACGTTTCAAAGTGGCTGCCGATTACCCTTCAAACTAATTTAATTCGAAAAAAACTTTGGTGACCCCCATTTTTTTTTTTCATTGAAACTTTTCTTGAAGTATGAGTAATCAATAGGCCGATTTTAAAAAAATTCTGTAGAACGAATAATTTTTTTCTTCGGGAAAAATCATGTTTGTTAATTTTTAAAAAATTTCGTTCAACAGAATTTTTTTTAAATCGACCTATTGATTACTCATACTTCAAGGAAAGTTTTAATGAAAAAAAAATTGGGGGTCACCAAAGTTTTTTCCGAATTAAATTAGTTTGAAGAGTAATCGGCAGCTATTTTGAAACGTCACTGTTGCCATAGCAACAACTGTTGGTATTTATTTGGTAACAGTTTTTGATTGTCAGACTGTTTAACTATGCATAACATTTAGTTTTATTCTTTTTCCGAATTGTTTATGTACGTGTTTTGGACTCTCAAACTTGTATTTTCCATTTCTCAAGAAACTGTATGGAGCCACCTTAAAGAAAACTTCAAACAACCAAAACACTTTCAGTTACCGTAAACACTGTCAAACACCGTCGTATTTAAATTTTTGGTCGCGCTAAATTTATTTTCACGCTATCGGAAGACCATTTTAGCTCGACTTGTTTAATTTTCTGATTTCGTTTTTTAATTTTTGTAATGATTGCTTTACCGGTTTGTAAAGATCGCTCAGGAACCAATCAAATTGCAGGAAAGTCGTGTTAAATAAAGTCGTTTTGGACCACCTGTGAAAAGGAGAAGGCTGTATTTTGCCTAAAAAAATTGTTTTTTCATTTTTTGAAAAAAATCCGGAAAAAAAGTAAAGGGGTTAGCCTTTACCTTTTGAACGATTTTGGTCGCTTTTGAAACTTTTGAGTTAGGGTCAAAAACGTTTAAATAAAGTCGTTTTGGACCACCTGTGAAAAGGAGAAGGCTGTATTTTGGCTAAAAAAATTTCTTTCATTTTTTAAAAAAAATCCGGAAAAAAAAAGTAAAGGGGTTAGCCTTTACTTTTTGACCGATTTTGGTCAGTTTTGAAACTTTTGAGTTAGGGTCAAAAACGTTTAAGAGCGCTTACGTGACACAGCCATACAATAAACGGTAGTCTAACATCTACACAAAATTCTCATACCTCAATAGCGGATAAAAGTGCAAACAATGTTCGGTCTTTCTCCATGAAACTTTGAGCAGCAAAGAAAAACGCATTTTGTCCAACACGTTCGGCCACAGCTTTGACTGCGGTTCTATTGAATACAGAAAAGAACATGTCACGAAATATCATTACAAACGTTCCCCCGGCTCCGACTACGGTCTTTCCTATGACTCCACCTGGCGCCACATACGGCTCCGGCCACACCCCGGACTACAGACCTGACTATGGCCAGACTACACCAACGGCCCAGCCCTCGACCACGCCCATAGCCCCGGCAGCGGTTTGGGCTGTATAGACGAAATCGGAGTTTCGACTGCGCATACAATCTGAGTCAGAATAAAACGTAGTTCATTTATACCATGAGGCTGAAGCAGCCGTAGTAAACATAACATTTCTGATTTCAGAAACTTTTTAATGTTTAGGTATTCTATAAGGATAAACTTTGCTTATCGATTATCCTTAATTGACAATAATCCTAAACGTAGTGTCCAAAAAAAAATGAACTCAAAACATGAAAAAACAGTCCCAGCTTATGTTATCTTCCCGTTATGCTTTACTATACATGATGCAATTTGCATAGGGGCCCAAATTGAATAGTGATATATTTTCCAGGAGTATTTTACGCTTGAAAGATGTCATATTTTCATGTGTCTGATAGTCGAATCCAGAGCGTGAAGTTGATAGGAATCGATCAGAGGACAATTGCTAAAAATAATTTTAACTTAATATTATGGTTGTAAAATATAGATTTGATATTTAAGTGGTTGCTCGATGCCAAAGTAAGACTTGTAACTGTGAGAAAAATGAATAAATATGATGGTCTTGGATTTGGCAAATCTACTAGGCTTTTCCGGAGCATTAACTCTGTTTACGTCATGAAGCGAATTTAGTTCCCAGTCCCATAGGCCACAGCTCAGCCACGGAGAAGCCTATGTCCAGGCAACACCGCTGCCAAACGTTTTCGCATGCGTGAATTCGTTGAGTAAACATTGCAAGAGAAGTGGTAACTAGCCGTGGCGACAACAACCAGACAGTGAAGACTAAGTAAGACTCGACTATTCATTTGTGTTTTAAAAAAAGGGTAAAGAAAATTACGAAGGGGTAATTTCAGAATATGTTACAATATTGACAAAGAAGCCATTAAACAAATTACCTAATGCTTATATGTTTAACTTTTGTGTTGGACTCTCGGACCAGTCCGAATATTTCAGTGTTTTCCCGCTCTTTTTCTGAGGACGAGCTCGGATGTCGCGCAGGCGCAAAACGTTTGGCAGCGGTGTTTGTCTAGGCTGGGTTCTGCCTTCAGCTGCGGCGCCAACTACGACCCCGCCCACGTCCTGGACACTCACACAGACCTCACACTCGGAAAATAAGTCTTTATAATATCATGTTTGCGGGGATTTCTTTTGTTCTCACAGGTCCATTAACAACTAATATACTTCATTATATTCATTTTTACCAATCCTACCTCCGTTGATGTCAAACCAGGTCTGATTAGAACTAATCACACCAGTTTGACGTCAACGGAGGTGAAAACAAAATAAATTCCCGCAAACATGATATTACAAAGGAATAGCATAAAGAGGTGCATTAGCTATTAAACGTCCCGCTCGATTTGGGCCATTTAGTAAAATCCCTTGGACCGAATTTTACTAAATGACCCTCATCGAGCGGGACGTTTAACAGCTAATATAACCTCGTTTTATGCTATTACTTATAATTATTAGCCTACAGTCTTTGGCATTGCAAGACCTCACCTTTCCGAATGTTGGATAGCAGTGTCAAATACTTTCAAGAACTGAGCCAATGATATTTTGTATATGTCATTGATTTCTCCCATGGAACGTGTGACGTCAAAAATAACAGCAGCGCGGCGGGCGATTGGTCGAAATGCTTCACGTGACTGTAGCAGGGACGCTTCTGATTGTTCAGCCCGAGTAATACTGCAAAAACATGTGGTAGAAGAATTTTAATACATTAAACCAACAAACCAGCCTATCAAAGCACGACCAGTCAGTCAGTCAGTCAGTCAGTCAGTCAGTCAGTCAGTCAGTCAGTCAGTCAGTCAGTCAGTCAGTCAGTCAGTCAGTCAGTCAGTCAGTCAGTCAGTCAGTCAGTCAGTCAGTCAGTCAGTCAGTCAGTCAGTCAGTCAGTCAGTCAGTCAGTCAGTCAGTCAGTCAGTCAGTCAGTCAGTCAGTCAGTCAGTCAGTCAGTCAGTCAGTCAGTCAGTCAGTCAGTCAGTCAGTCAGTCAGTCAGTCAGGCAGGCAGGCAGCCAGTCAGCCAACTAACCAACACGCCACGCTTCCAGTGAGGCAAACTACACTAGGGTTTACTCAAAAACTTGCCAAATTACTTAACTACATACCTCTCCGTTGTTTCCTCAAAACTTCGTCTTATCGAAGAAATCTTCTTCATAGTTGAAAGATCATGCAAAAATTGACTATTGTTAATTAGAACATCCAATAACTTTTCTTTCGATTCTTGTTTCATTTTTACAAGACGAACAATCTCCTACAAAACAAAATATGGAATTGCTACAAACTCAATCTCGCCCAATCACCTTTGCTTTTCTTCGCTCCCTCCCTCCATTACCTCCCTCCTTCCCTTCACCTCTCTCTCCCTCCCTTCCCTCCTTCACTCTCTCCTCCTCTCTCCTTCCCTTCCTTCCTTTCTTCCCTTCCTTCCCACCCTCCCTTCCCTCCCTCTCCTCTCCCCTCGCTTCCCCTCCCCCTCCCCCTCCCCTCCCCTCCCTCCTTCCCTCCTTCTTTCTTTCTTTCTTTCTTTCTTTCTTTCTTTCTTTCTTTCTTTCTTTCTTTCTTTCTTTCTTTCTTTCTTTCTTTCTTTCTTTCTTTCTTTCTTTCTTTCTTTCTTTCTTTCTTTCTTTCTTTCTTTCTTTCCTTCCTTCCTTCCTTCCTTCCTTCCTTCCTTCCTTCCTTCCTTCCTTCCTTCCTTCCTTCCTTCCTTCCTTCCTTCCTTCCTTCCTTCCTTCCTTCCCTCTTTCCTTCTTTTCTTCCTCCCTTTCTCCCTTCCTTCCCCTCCTTCCTTCCTTCTTTCCCTCCCTCCCCTCCTCCTTTCCTCCATCAAACCCTCCCTCTCTTTCCCTCCTCCCTGCTCACCCTCCCTCCACGCATCCATCTATCCACCTCTCCTCTCCTTCTTCAACTCCCTCCCTCCTACTCCCCTTCTCGCTCGCTCGCTCGCTCGTTCGTTCGTTCGTTCGTTCGTTCGTTCGTTCGTTCGTTCGTTCGTTCGTTCGTTCGTTCGTTCGTTCGTTCGTTCGTTCGTTCGTTCGTTCGTTCGTTCGTTCGTTCGTTCGTTCGTTCGTTCGTTCGTTCGTTCGTTCGTTCGTTCGTTCGTTCGTTCGTTCGTTCGTTCGTTCGTTCGTTCGTTCGTTCCTCTCCCTCTCTCTCTCTCCCCATCTCTCCTTCCCCTTTCTCTCACCCTCCCTCCATCCATGTATCCACTCCCTGTCTCCTCTCTTCCTCCCCACCTCCTCCTCCATTCCCCCACCCATCCTCCCTCCTCCCCTAGTTTTCTGTTCTTACCGATACAGTCTGTAATCGTGAGTCTTGAATCCTAGACTTCTCCAGCTCCATAAACCTATCAAGGAACAGCTCTTCAAGACCATCTCTGGACTGACACATCTCCACTACGTTAACAAATGCACTGAGCTGGGCTGGTACGCGGTACGCGGCAAATGTCGTCGACATAAACAATCTAATAAAAAAATTGCCAAACTAGATTCCCAAGAATAGTGCAAAGTTTCTAGGCAAAGATACTCAATACTAACTCATCCTTTGTGACTCATCCTAAAATCGGCGAATAAATCTTATTTTACACCAGCGGCTTTACACAGAAAGAAACAAATAGCAACCAATGACAACCAAAATCAACCAAAAGCAACGAATAGCAACCATTAGCAACCAATAACAACAATTAGCAACCAAACGCAACAAGAGGCAATCAGAAGAAAGTTATATTTTCTTCTAAAGGGGTTATCATCTAACTTAGCAAAGCAAAGAAAAAAATGAATTTCGAGGTAAGGCAAAGAATTGATCAGCGAAGCCTTCTTAGGTCCTCTTGAAGCACGACCGCGTTTCTAGGAGGATGGGTACTCCATTGTATTTGACGTCATACCGGTAAAACCCAACAATCACCAACACCGCTGCCAAACGTTCGGCGCATGCGCGAACCAGGCTCGTCCTCAGAAAAAGAGCGGGAAAACACTGAAATATTTGGACTGGTCCAAGAGTCCGACACAAAAGTTAAAATTATAAGCATACTACCAAAAAGATAAGGTAGGTAATTTGTGCATGGCTTCTTTGTCAATATTGTAACATATTCTGAATTTACCCCTTCGTAATTTTCTTTACCTCCTTTTTAAAACACAAATGAATAGCCAAGTTTTAGTTAGTCTTCACTGTTTGGTTGTTGTCGCCACGGCTAGTTCCCACTTCTCTTGCAAAGTTTATTCTAGCGAATTCACGCATGCGCAAACGTTTGGCAGCGGTGTGCCAATCACCCTGTTTGTTACCAGTATGACATCACAAGGTACTAGTACCAGTCTTTATTACGACGCGGTCGTCGTTCACACGAGTTCAGCAAAAGGAGCAAAAACTCAAACTTAGACAGTTCATAAAAATGGAATACAATTATTTCTTCGGTTTTAGATTGAACTTTTCTGACTTTAATTAATGGAAAATAGAACCTTTAACCTGGAAACGTATAGTTGCCCTTTAAAGATTAGCTACCTACCTAAATGATGGCTGGCACTCGATTTCATGTTCACCAACCTATAACAACAAACAGAATTGAAACGCTATAAAAAACGTAAAAATGACTAGATGGGAAACATTTAATCAAGATTACCATGCCTTGCTCACAAAAACGCCACTATCAACCTATCTGCACTTATTATAAGTGATATTGGGTATTTCACTCGATCACATCGCATGTTCTAAGGATTTTGGTTGAAGGAAAATTCGAGTGTAGAATATATACATTTTAAGACCTTTCGAATTTTCCTTCGCCCAAAATCCTTAGAACATGCGATGTGATCGAGTGAAATGCCCAATATCACTTATAATATAGCCAATTCTCTCCTGGCATTACCACCTGATTATATATACAGATACCGCGATCAAGCGCTCGGCAACGCCCTCCGTGGCTCAGTGGTCAGAGCATTGCACTAGAATCGCAAGGTCGTGGTTCAATTCCTGCCGGAAGGCCTGTGTAGTTGCATTTTTCGCAACTGGTCCCGGTTTGGTCTTAAAATGTATATATTCTACACTCGAATTTTCCTTCACCTAAAATCCTTAGAACATGTGATGTGATCGGGTGAAATGCCCAATATCACTTATAATATACCCAGTTCTCTCCTGGCATTACTACCTTATTATATATACAGAACTCGCGATCAAGCTCTCGTCAACGCCCTCCGTGGCTCAGTGGTCAGAGCATTGCACTAGAATCGCAAGGTCGTGGGTTCAATTCCTGTCGGAAAGCCTGTGTTGTTGCATTTTTCGCAACTGGTCCCGGTTTGGTCTTAAAATGTATATATTCTATCTGCACTTAGCCTGCGTAGCACTGGTAGCTTCTCCTAGAACGGAGTTTGACGTCACATATTTTATCCTCATGGTAACAAATTTTGATTTAAAGTGCTTATGCAGTGAAAAAATCTCTCACGTAAAAGAAGTACAGAAAGTATAAAGATTGGCGCTTACAACTCTCCCAAATCTCATGTAGTTCATGAGATATTAAGATTTGTGTGATATGCAAATGTCCCGTCTGTGACATCACACTGCATAATGACTTACTAAAAAAGCCTGTATATATCTTTGAGATTATTAAACCATGGCACTCGAATAGTAAGCTAGCGTTTTAGTATCATTGGGTACACTCTCACACGCACATGCACAGTTTCACAATTTCGTTATATAATCCATATGTACAGACTTTTTTAGTAAGTCATTATACGGTGTGATGTCACAGTGAGGATCATTTGCATATCAAACAAATCTTAATATCTCATGAACTACATGAGGTTTGGAAGAGTTGTAAACGCCAATCTTTATACTTTCTGCAGTTCTTTCCAGTAAGAGATAATTTTGAAGTGATTTTTCACTGCATGAGCACTTTAACAAAATAAAACATAAAGCTCGGTGCATATGTACTCTTATAAAGACACGTTTGACGTCATTTGAACACGACAGAAGTTGAGTAGAGCCTTTACACTTCTTTCGTGTTCAAATCACGTCATATGTACCTTTATAAAAGTACATATGCACAGGAGCGATATGTTTTATTTGTTTTATAAAATATGAAGATAAAAAACAAACTAAAAGTGGGATAGTTTTGAAAGTTCGCTAGCTTTTCCCCGCCAGGTGACGCCACTCCACGCCATTTTACGTCATTCATGATCTTCATACTCTTATAAATGCACGGGCTCCAGCTAATCAGAACGTGCCTAGAGGACATCTTATTTTATCCCCGAGCCCGGGCGTAGGGCCGAAGGCCCGGAGCCCGGGTGAGGGTGCTAATCTCGACGTGCGTGGAGTCCACTTTACACGCGAAAAGCCGAAAGCAATTCTGAAACCTGTTTGTATATATATATGTTATCAAATCCACAACTTGCGCAGTTCGAATAGCAGGGTACTGGTAACTAACCTGTTAAATTATTCAAATTATTTAAATTTACGTCAGCAAATATATAATTTATAAGTTCGGTTGGATTACGAAATAGTTTTTCAACGATCATGACGAAAGAAATCTTTGCCAGAAAAAATGGTTTCAGCTAAAATGCTAAAATGTACATTAATATTACTATGGAAAAAGACTAAAGAAAGAAGACTAACAAGAGATGTGGCAGCGAGAAAAAGACAACAATACCACTGGGAAAATCCTAAAAATTAATACGATAAAGACCGAAAACGATGCCGACCGAAATGTAAAACTGAAAGAAGAAGGATGTGTCCTGAAACTGTTCAAAGCCGGTAAGGAATTTTGCTCTGGTGTATTCTACATAACTCGAGAGGGAACAATGAAGAAATTTTGAAACAAACGGCTTTTTAGATCATGAAGAGAACTAAATGATGCCTTGTCATATTTAATTTAAGTTTATGTGTCAACAACGAAAAAAAGTAAGAAACCGCGAACGAGAAAAACAATTCGAAAAGACTAGACTGAATTGCCAGTGTTTGTGGTGACAACAGCAGAAGAAAGTTTAACGGTAGGAGATTCGTATTACTATTTACCAGTTTAGCTGAGTTAAATAGGAAGAAATCTTGAAAATGAAAATTAATATAAATAATATTTTGTCCAGAATTGTCTTTGAACGCCAGGACGTTGACATTGTCTTTTCTTGGCCATTGTTTATATATTATATATTTTTGAATGAAAATTTGTCATTTACTTCATCTCGTTGTTTTGTTGTTTTTTTAATATTGACTTTGCATGTTCTTTCGGTGTGTCAATACATGACTACAGATGAACCTTGCTAACTAATTTTCTGGGATGTTTTCTGATCTGTGTGTCATTTTAATAATACAACAAAAAAAAGAAATTAGGGGGGGGGGGGGGGGGGTTGGGGGTTAAAAATTCATACAAAGCGGGCGAGGGGTTGTTGCGTTCATGTATTTCTAGTAAAATATTATAAGCATAGGGAAGCACGGTTATATAGTTTATAGTTTAGAGAAGCGCACGGGTCGGGTGGACAAACTGAGCGCCGAAGGTGCGAGAAACCTCTAGGCGGGTCCGTAGAGTCCCTGAAACGCCATTTCCTGCACTTTGAGAGGTGATTTTACAGAATTCTGAAGGTTATAAAACGTCATAAGGACTTTGAATATACGAAATTTCGCCCGAGCCCTAACTACTTCTATCAGCGGAGAGGATGCAACCGAGCGTACTTTATGTAACCCTTCATGAAATGCAATAGTACTGCTGAGTGATTTTCTGACCGTTCTCGGTTCTCCTACCAACGCCGGAGTGATTATCAACCGTGAGCGACACTGACAAATAATATAACAGCCACAACCTTAAAAAGTCTCAATACTACTTCTCCCCCCCCCCCCCCCAATGTTTTCTCCACGGATTTGGAAAAATTAAGAAATCGATCTGGAAAAGAACTGGGGTGGACATGTCCACCCCAGTCCACGCGTGGTGCCGCCACTGCTAGCCGCTGCAGTTAAGCCCCGGGTAAAACACTCCCACTCGTTTATGAAGTATTACATGACAAACTTTGAGAGTTCATAGCTCGAAGACAATACATCAGATTCTCTTAAAATTTTCAGTGAATGCTCCTGTCATGGTCTTCTGTTCATTAAAGCAACAACAATGCTAACGGGTTATATTTTTTACTTCACGCACACTTTACAAAAACTTACCAACAGTTTAAATGGACTGGTTCCCTTTAAGAAGGATGGCATATTGCGGAGAACATAATAGAATCTGTCGTCGTCTACCAGAGATGCGAGGTCAACATCAGTGACAAACAAAGGTGTACCTTCCATTAGACAGGTCTCAAGGTGACCACGTATCTCCTAGAGAAACAAAACGAGCTACAGTAAAAACCCGCATATAAGAACCAAGGTTTTTCTAAGTTAGCCTAAAAAGGTTCTTATATATTTGATATTAGCTGAGAATTTAGACTATTTAGGTTCTTAAATAAGTGCTTATTTCCTTAAAGTGTATATGAAATGAAAATTAAGTTTGTCTAATTTGAAAGAACTCTTGATATTGTAAAGTAACATTGAAAAGCCACGAAAGGACTGAACGGGTCCCTTTGAGTCATCCCTTTTAGCCGAAACCCTAGAATACTGGCAAAGCACTCTGGTAGTTGTAGTCACCCAACGCCATCTCACGTCATCGTGCAAAAGGTCTATTCAAGATGTATCCAAGTGTTAGTGACGAAAATACATAAAAATGTCCCTAAGGAGGCTAAATCAGCCACTAATAACTTTGACAAGAAGATACTAACCTAATTTTTAAC
>OZ036009.1:11435964-11575964 GCA_964035015.1 Corallium rubrum | reverse complement strand
ACATCCGATACCACCCTCACCCAACCCACCTCATTCCATCCCATCGCATCACATCCCAACGCATCCCAGCCAATCCCATCCCATCCCATCCCATCCCATTGCATTGCATTCCATCCCATTGCATCCCATCTCATCCCATTGCATCCCATCCCATCCAATTCCATCGCATCCCACCACGTTGCACCGCATCCCATTGCATCGCATTCCATCCTATCCCATTGCATCGCATTCCATCCCATCCCATTGCATCACATTTCATCCCATCCCATCGCATAACATTCCATCCCATTGCATCGCATTGCATCGCATTCCATTGTATCGCATTCCATCCCATTGCATCACATCCCATCCCATTGCATCACATTCCATCCCATCCCATTGCATCACATTCCATCCCATCCCATTGCATCACATTCCATCCCATTGCATCGCATTCCATTGCATCGCATTCCATCCCATTGCATCGCATTTCATCCCATCCCATTGCATCACATTCCATCCCATCCCATTGCATCACATTCCATCCCATCCCATTGTATCACATTCCATCCCATCCCATTGCATCACATTCCATCCCATCCCATTGCATCACATTCCATCCCATCCCATTGCATCACATTCCATCCCATCCCATTGCATCACATTCCATCCCATTGCATCGCATTCCATTGCATCGCATTCCATCCCATTGCATCGCATTTCATCCCATCCCATTGCATCACATTCCATCCCATCCCATTGCATCACATTCCATCCCATCCCATTGCATCACATTCCATCCCATTGCATCGCATTCCATTGCATCGCATTCCATCCCATTGCATCACATTTCATCCCATCCCATTGCATCACATTCCATCCCATTGCATCGCATTGCATCGCATTCCATTGCATCGCATTCCATTGCACCGCATTCCATCCCATTGCATCGCATTCCATCCCATTGCATCACATTCCATCCCATTGCATCACATTCCATCCCATTGCATCGCATTCCATTGCATCGCATACCATTGCATCACATCCCATCCCATTGCATCGCATTCCATCCCATCCCATTGCATCACATTCCATCCCATTGCATTGCATTGCATCGCATTCCATTGCATCGCATCCCATTGCATCGCATTCCATCCCATCCCATTGCATCACATTTCATCCCATCCCATTGCATCACATTCCATCCCATTGCATCGCATTGCATCGCATTCCATTGCATCGCATTCCATTGCATCGCATTCCATTGCATCGCATTCCATTGCATCGCATTCCATCCCATTGCATCACATCCCATCCCATCGCATCGCATTCCATCCCATTGCATCGCATTCCATCCCATTGCATCACATCCCATCCCATCGCATCGCATTCCATCCCATTCCAGTGCATCGCATTCCATCCCATTGCATCGCATTCCATCCCATCCCATCTCATTGCATCGCATCCCATTGCATCGCATTACATTACATCCTATTGCATCAAATTCGATCCTATCCCACCGCATCGCATTGCATCGCATCCCATCCCATCCCATTGCATCCCATCCCATTCCATCACATTCCATCCCATCCCATCCCATTGCAGCACATTCTATCCCATCCCATTGTATCACATTCCATCCCATCCCATCCCATCCCATCCCATCCCATCCCATCGCATCGCATCGCATCCCATTGCATCGCGTCCCAACCTAACCCATCCCATGCCATCCCAACACACCGCATCCCATCTCATCCCATTTCGTATCCAATCCCATAGTATCTCATCCTATCACCTCTCGTTCATTTACTAAATTGTTTTTACAAATATAAATCCGACGAAAAATGTCAGCGAAAGAAAGAATCAAAGGGAAGCGAAAATGTATAAAAACAATAGTCATACCTGAAGAAGACTATTTGTTTCATCTTCGGAGAAAAGTGGAGGATATTCTCCACTGATTAATAAACTGTTGATGGCGTCGAGATACATATCATCGAGAAGTTCCCGATCCTGATATATAAACAAAGTAGATGTAAACAAGATTAGGACCTGTTACATGGAGGTAGGGTGACCCTTCTAGAAGGATTACCCTAGTTCATTGTCTTTCCGTGTTTCGTTTACACGAGTGCTAGGGTAACCCTGGCGGCAGGGCTATCTTTTTGTTTACATTAGAGTGACCCTGGCAACCGGGTTATGTTTCAATGAGGAAAAAAAACGCGTACCGGACAAAATGTCTTAACAATTTTGTGGCTGCCCTTCCTGGTCTTATACACCTTGTGAAGTCTTTTGAAGATATCAAGCAAATGACGCCAACAATAACATGTAAACCGAAAATATAGTGAAATGGTCACGCAGAAGAAATATGACCCTACTAGAAGAGTTAAAACCCTGCTACAAGGGTCACCCTACTCCATGTAAACAAGCGATATCATTTGACTAGCTTCAAAGGGTAACCCTTCTAGAAGGGTCACCCCACCTCCATGTAAACAGGGCCTGCATATACCACGTTTGTGATCGGTGCAAATCGACAATGGACAAGTTCACGAGTCCAACCGTGATTTCTGGTGGAAGTAAGTACCTTGGCCCTGAGATACGGCTGGAAATCGAGCCTACGTCTTGTGTAAGCCGCGTCATATCGGCACTCATATAATAAGGACTTATTAACCGAGTGCGAGGTCTACACGGGAAAGTCAATTTGCTTGAGGTTTTCGTACAGACCGAGCGACGAAGGAGCGAGATTTGTGCGATAAAACCGAGGGCAAATACGTTCCCGTACAGACCGAGCAAACGAGGTTAATAAGGAATTTATTATATGGCTATTGGTTCACTTTAATTTGAAAGTTCGAGCGTTGTTTTCGTCTTCGGAGTATGCTGTTTACCTCATCTGTTAACTCCTTCGTGTCGCTTCTTGGCCTTCTTGTTTATACCAGTTCGGCTTTTATTTGTCATGTTCTTAGATAAACAGCTTTAAAGAAAACCGGCAGTAATGTTCCAATACATTTTATTGTTCAGAATATTTGAATAAAGATACCTATTTCTCTTTTATTTGTATTCAAATCAACTCAGACATTTTCCCGCCAAAACTTACAGGTCCGAGAAAAAAGCGTATTGACCGGTCGGTCAATATCGTAAAATCCCGACCTCTCAGGAACCAATCAACATACATCGTTTTGCGTACGGACCGAAAATCAAACCCAGCCCTATAATAAATGGCCCTATTGCCCTCTTAAATAGATTAATTGCATGCCATACCGTTATTACTATGGTGGTGGTCTTCCCATCGCATCCTGCATGGCGTACTGCAGACCGCAGACCATCAAGAAACGCGTTTCGATGAGAGCAATCGATAGTGTGAATAGGATATTCCAACATGTAGAGCGCCAGAGCCGTTAGAACTGAGAGTTGAGAACCAATTGGACCAACTAACAATACATTTCCTCTATAATATGTAAAGGAAACAAACAAATCTGGGTCATCAACAAAATAGACCAACCATCCATCCGCGCGTCCGTCCGTCCGTCCGTCCGTCCGTCCGTCTGTCCTTCCGTCCAACCAACCAACCAACCAACCAACCAACCAACCAACCAACCAACCAACCAACCAACCAACCAACCAACCAACCAACCAACCAACCATCAAACCATCCAACCATCCATCCATCCATCCATCCATCCATCCATCCATCCATCCATCCATCCATCCATCCATCCATCCATCCATCCATCCATCCATCCATCCATCCATCCATCCATCCATCCAACAAATCAACAATCTAAAATACCGAACAACCAACCAACCAACCAGCCAGCCAACCAACCAACCAACCAACCAACCAACCAACCAACCAACCAACCAACCAACCAACCAACCAACCAACCAACCAACCAACCAACCAACCAACCAACCAATTACCAACCAACCAACCAACCAACCAACCAACCAACCAACCAACCAACCAACCAACCAACCAACCAACCAACCAACCAACCAACCAACCAACCAACCAACCAACCAACCAACCAACCAACCAACCATCCAACCAGTCAACAAACCAAGAAAACATCCATGTACACAACCAACCAAGTAGTAGCCAGACGCTCCAACCATTGAGCCACCAGAACTCAGATGGTAGACTGAAGTTGTTTACGACATTTATAGACATGGGAACGAGCCAATCCGTGTGTGTGTCACAAGTACTTGTTGGGCTACAAGTCGCATTGTGTCAGTTTATTTTCAGTAAATGTTTTACTACTAACGACAGCTAGAAGCAAATGAAACGTTACCAACTTGAAGCTGAACGAAAACCTGAACTGAAACACAATCCTAACGAAGATACAGCTCTATCAGTTCTGACTTTCGAAAAAGTACCCGGCCTAAAAAGCATTTCTTACCTGTTTTTTATACTTAAAATGCGGTGTATCCGGACAATATGAGAAATCACATGGCTTGACAGCATCAAGTTCAATGGATCAGCGGTAAATTCATCATTGTACCGCCTTAGATACGTCTCGAGGCAAGGAATTACTTCATCCAAACTAGCAACGGCTTGATGAGTGGTCTAAAAGAAAATTAGACATACACTAAAAATCCGCATAAAAGAAACTGCAGATGAAGAAGCTCCAGGCCGAAAATTAGCCAATTAAGCACCCAATATATAAGAACCATTTCGAATGGTTGTTGTGGGACAGTGAACTTGGGTGGAGAATAATAATAAGGTGTTACTCCAAGTGACGAACCATACCGGACAAGTAGAGAAAACTCTACTTGGCCCGGCTGGGATTCGAACCCGCGACCTTCGGTTTACTAGCCCGAAGCTCTACCCTAGTCTGTTTCCATAGGCGGCGGACCCACCCCCCGCCAACTTTGTAAAAGTGGAAAAAAGGGGGGCAGAGCCCTGCCTATGCGCCGAAGGTAAGGGTGATTATACGTTGAATATTTATACATCTTCGATATACAGCATTTTGAAAATTCCATATCACTGCAGGGTGACAATCGTAAGAAAAATCGTGATCGTGTGATAGCTCAAAACTCATTTCATGAAGTACTCCACGTATTAGCATTTGATGACTGCTGACCAGAAATATTATGAATGAGCCATATCGAAATGTTTCTCAAAGTTTGAACAATGAATTGCCGTTTTCGTCTGAGCCAAGAATTAAGAAAGGCCGAAAAAAATGAAGAATAATGAAACAATTGTTGTGTGCGGTTGGGTATTATAACGTTTAGCATTCTGTAAAATCTTCCCCTAAAACGCAGGAAATGCCATTTCAGAGACTCTTAGATTCCAAAATTTTCCTATGTCTGTTTCGAAATATCAAATAGCCTAAGTACTATCACTCGACCACCTTCAGCTCCCAACTTGACCTGCAGCAGAGTTGGTAGAGCATCGGACTAGTAAACCGAAGGTCGCGGGTTCGAATATAAGAACCGGTTCAGCCTGACTAATAGATGAAGCAGTTTTTATGCGAAAAATTACTAAATCTCAGAACACACAGATACAGAGCATGCTTTAAGGGTCCTTGCAAACAGAAATTAAAGTACAAATACTAAATCAATGCCACAAAAATAATACTATTTAATACTAAATGGTGGTATTCTACTGTTCATTTGCTTCTTTATAACAATAATTAGTGTAATACATTGTGTTTTGGATATATTAATACACTATCTTTTAACCAGATGCATGTACTCTAAAGGGAAATACACCATATCAACAACAATTGTTTATGTACTATAAATAAGAACTTGTTAAAAACCTATCAGCCTGATTTCTCACTACACACCCAACACATAAGAACCCTTTCCGCCTGCCTGAAAATAGGGGTTCTTTTAGGCGGCGTTTTACTATATGTCATTAGACAAACTAGCCAGAATGCGTATGAGTTTTTTTGGACAAATTTCGCGAGGCTTGTTAAGCCAAATTTCTCAAGAAAACGAGGCTTTTTAGCCACATTTCGCCTGAAAACGAGGCCTTTTAGCCAAATTTCGCATGAAAACGAGGCTTTTTAGTCAAATTTCGCACGAAAACGAAACTTTTTAGTCAAATTTCGCATGAAAACGAAACTTTTTAGTCAAATTTCGCATAAAAACGAGGCTTTACGGTCGAATTTCGCACGAAAACAAAGCTTTTCGAAAGAATTTCGAATAAAAACAAAATTTCAACCTAGAAATGTACAATTTTACCTTGGCTGCAGTTTTTGACGAGGCTACTGCTCTTCCAGAATAAAATTGCTTTGTGTCAGTAGGAAAGGTCACAAAGAGTTGCGACGGAGAGTTGGCCAATTTTTCAGGGAAATACTACAAGCAACAAGAAAAGAACGAAGATAACATGTTACAATATACAAATAAAAAACACAGCAAATAAAAATAGCATACCCAACTAGAACATGGGTGAATCATAGACTTCGGAAAAGGGAGGGCAGGGCCTATCGTGTCGTCGAATCGTCGATCCGATAGTGCCGTAGTGGACGTCCGAGGGCAAAGCCGTCAACCTCTGCAGGGTCCAGGGCACTGAACTCTATATACTGGAGAGCGCATTCCTTATGTTCAGCAGTCAAAATTTTGAAGCCAGACCCGCCATCTTACTACTCCCTGTTAATATGAATGTACCGAAAGCGTCGGAAAAACCGTAAAACAATTGTCACATGCCAATTTACCGTTACCACTGAAAAACAGAAGGGAAATACAAGCAAATACAGTCCGAAATTGTCAACTACATACTTTAAGGCTTTGTAAAGACATGTTTTACTAACAAAGGTACATACTACTCAAATCGGTAGAGCGAAATCAGAGAAAAGGCTTTCAGGCCGAAAGAGAAAATACGAGGGATCAAATAGTTCACAGAAAGCATGGAATAGTCCACACAAACGTATTTACTATGTAGCGATAGCGACTTCGCAGCCCACCTGCTTTCATTGGAATATCGTAGAAGGTAAATATCATTTGATTCATTTCTCTGGTTTCTTGTCCGTTTTAGAGCTATTTCTGACATTTTCCGAAGTTATTTCTATGTGCGCAAAAAAGATGCGCAAATGGTGACACTGCTCCTTTAACAATACCAACAAATTCAAAAGCGAAGCTCCTAAACCTTGTACAGTGTTCTTTGTTTGGATATTATTAAAAACGAATATTCCAACACCGTTCCAGATCAAGATTCGAAAACACTTCATCAAAAGGTAAAGCTATTCAAAAGAAAGAACTCGAAAATTCGACCACGCTACATAGACTACATTTAATTACAGGCCTCACAGTTTCGCAAAGGCTGTCAATTGAAGCCGCATTAATGATCAACTATAACACGCTCATTTGCAAATATCCCAACACCGTTCCAGGTCAAGATTCGAAAACACTTCATCAAAACGTAAAGCTACTCAAAATAAAGAACTCACAAATTCGACCACGCGCCTAGACTCACTCGGTCTACCACAGGTAGCCCGAGTAATAAAAATATATGTTGTCTTTCTTTCAACTAATGGTCGGCTATCAGTGATACCCACAGCGTCAAAAAATGTCGCAGAAAAAGCTCTTGAGAGTTCTAACCACTGAGCTATTGCGACCACTGTCTCTATAATAACTGGATGGGCGGTCTAGAACAAATCGCCTTGCGAGGTTTGCCCACTGATCTCGAAATAAACTGGATGGGCCATTCCCTATGGCCAGCAGTCAAACATTTCGTGCCAGTCGCCGCCATCTTACGTAGTGGAACATATGACGCATTGCGGCCTTAGAACTTGTTCCCAATCCTAAAGTTGATTGTCATAAGCAATCTTGACGTCGGCACCGTCAGATTATCCGGGGGTAGGAATATTAAGTACTCTGTGCCGGGGGAGTCGGAAAAGCCGTAAAGCAAACTCAACAGATGCCGGTTCGTTTAGTTTTCACTGTTTAAAAACAAATACAGTCAAAAGATGGCAAGTACACAACACGAGATATTGTTAAGGCATTAAGATTACTATAAAAGGTACAATTTAAGACTTGGAATTGAATTCTTCGTAGATTTTATAGTCTGTTTTTCAGTTTATATTATCGTGAAGTTTCTTCGTTGTCGGCACTGAAGAAAAACAACGAAATTTAAAGGTTTTACAGCTCAGTAACAAAAACAAATGCAAGAAAATAGCGTCTTAAACCTTACTGACTACTTCTTAAATTTTCCTAAAATAACTCTTTTTGTCTGTTTTCAATGTACGAAAGCTATGAACTTTAGCGGCAGCCATCTTGGGTAGTGGTCACGTCATCATACAACTGGCACGCGAAATTCGACCCCATGGCCCATCCAGTGTTTCAAGAAAGCATTTAATAAAAGCGGGCGAGGGGTTGTTGCATTCATGTATTTCTAGTTTTATTTAGTTCGTGTTGTTTTCGTTCTTTTGGGTGAACCAACACGGTAGATCGTTCCCGCATATCCAGATCATTGATTGCGACTCCCGGTCAAGACAGTCAGAAATATCAGTAAATCGACAAATTTGCAGCATGCTATTTCTATTTCACCAACCTCTTTAGTAATATCTTTGATATTTCGTTCAAACCAGTTGATATCCGCGGAGCGACTGATACGATCTCCCATGACCCTTTGCGCTTCGTGTTGCCATAGCGACACAACGTAATCTTCATCTGCTCTCATCTCTTCGGGACAATTTTTTAAACCCTGCGAACAATAGAACATAAGAGTGAATGACGGTACCTAGACTGGCAACAAAATAGACATTCGGTCGACCAAACGCCTGTTACATTACACCAAGCAAGCAAACGTATATCACATACACTACATTAGACTTCCTCAAGTCCGCCTCTTACTGCGTTAGTTTTTGCGGGCGAGCGGAAAAGCGGGAGAGCGGAAAGGCGGGAAAGCGGAAAAGCGGGAGGAAAGAGGCGGACTTGTTTCGCTTGCAGGTTATTGAATCTAATTAAATATTCTGGCGGGAAATCGCCGAAATGTACATCGCCGTGTTTTGACGTGTTTCAGGTTGTCGTACATGCAATGGAAAGTGATTCTACCACAACTAAAACGTTTTCAAGAGTCTGTTTAACTCCAACTTCCAAAGATAGCACTTGCATAGCAATTTAGCCTGAATATAATTACTTCCCGAATTACGTCACCGGTCGAAAAATTCACCGGTGAATTTTGGCGCGCTGCAGGTGGGAAAAATCCTTTTCTAACGAGGAACCGAAAGGTCAAAAATGTCGAAAAGTCAAAAATGTTTGAAAAGGACTTTGAGAAAGTCTAACACTACATGTATAACGTACAACTTATCATATCACTTGAACTACATCTCGTACGCAAACACTACAGCTTAGAAAGCACACATGCATGTGTATGAATTTGCAATCTTAGCTCTTCTTCAAGCCTACGTAGCTCAATGACTAGAACTTCTAACCGATCATCAGAGAGTTGCAGGGTCGATCCTTGTCTGGGACTCAGGAATATTTTCTGGGGATTTAAGCTTTACGAATGTCTACCAAACGTCTGTTACATTACACCAACTAAGCAAACGTATAACATGCACTACATGTATTCACCAAGTGATTAGGGTTAGGGGATAAGGGTAAAGTGAGGGTTAGGGGATAAGGGTAAAGTGAGGGTTAGGGGATAAGGGTGGAGTGAGGGTTAGGAGATAAGGGTGGAGTGAGGGTTAGAGGGTAAGGGTAGAGTGGAGGTTAGGGGATAAGGGTGGAGTGATGGTTAGGGGATAAGGGTAGAGTGAGGGTTAGGGGATAAGGGTGGAGTGAGGGTTAGGGGATAAGGGTGGAGTGAGGGTTAGGGGATAAGGGTGGAGTGAGGGTTAGGGGATAAGGGTGGAGTGAGGTTTAGGGGATAAGGGTGGAGTGAGGGTGAGGGGGTAAGCGTGGAGTGAGGGTTAGGGGATAAGGGTAGAGTGGAGGTTAGGGGATAAAGGTGGAGTGAGAGTTACAGGATAAGGAGTGACGGCTAGAGGGAGTTAGGTGGAGGGAGTGTTAGGGAGTAACGGTAGGGTGGAAGTTAGGAGTAAGCGTGAAGTTTAGGAGTGAGGGTGGAATTAGAGGCGACGGTGGGTTTAGGCTTAGGGGTGCTTCCAGAGGTGGAAAAAGTATCGGAACTTCGGAACGTAGTTTCCAGAAATTGTTTTGAGTTCAAATTTTGACAGAAATTTTTACAGGAAATTTTTAAGGTTTGATGGTTAAATGAAAAAAAATTGGACTTAATTGAAATTACACTTACTGTACGTTGAACAAATGAACTAATTGAATACCATTGAATACCTAAATCACAGTTACAGTTCTTTCACAGAATTTGCTAAAGGTTTTGAATATGCAGAAGACCAGTATTTACTGTAATTTTATAAACTCTGTATATACAGTAGCTATCTATACAGTCATTATAATATAATAATATAATAATACATTTATATAGCGCTTATTCCTATTGGTGCTAAGCGCTTTACATAATAAAAACATAATAATCTATATCTAAAAAAAGTCATATTCAATAATAAAACAAATATTGAAAAAAAGCAAGCTTAAATAGATAGGTTTTGACAGAAGTTTTAAATTGAGTTAAATTTGAAGATTTCTTGATCGAAAGAGGCAGTTTGTTCCATAGTAGAGGTGCTGTGACGGAGAATGCACGTGAACCATAGGTGGACAGACGGAATCGTTTTTGTTGAAGGAGGCAAGCAGAAGATGAGCGGAGGTTTCTCTTGGGTGTGTAGTGCTGCAGTAGATCAAGGAGATATATTGGTGCCTCGCCATTCAGAACTTTGTAAGTTAGAAGAAGAATCTTGAAATGGACACGATATTCAACAGGTAGCCAATGTAAATGCATGAGGTGTGGTGTAATGTTATCGTGCTTGCGTGCCAGCGTTATCAAACGGGCGGCAGCATTCTGAACATATTGGAGCTTTTGCAGGATATATTTAGGGATGCCATATAGTAGAGAGTTACAGTAATCAATTTTGGAGCTGACAAAAGCATGAACAAGTGTTTCGGCTGATTTAGAGGTCAGAAATTTCCTTATTCTTGCAATATTGCGTAGATGGTAAAATGCAGATTTGCATACGGAATTGACATGTGGAACCATAGACATGGTATTATCGAAGATGACACCAAAATTTCTTATAGAAGCAGCAGGCTCAATTTGATCAGATCCAACAGATACTATAGAATTCTTGAGAGGCTGGCGATGTTTAGGATAGAAGATAATAAGTTCAGTTTTGTCACCATTGAGTTTCAGCTTGTTCTGGTTCATCCAGCTCTCAATGTCAAGTATACAGGCTTCGATGCGGCTGGTTGCACTGTCTTGTTCTATGTCACTGTTGAGACTGATTGTAGTATACAGTTGACTATCATCGGCATAGAGATGGAACGACATGTTATGGTTTTTGAGAATATCACCCAAAGGAGAGGTGTACAATAGGTATAAGATTGGACCCAGAACAGACCCTTGGGAACACCACATGTAACATTGTGAATATCAGACTTCACACCTTTGATATTCACAAACTGGGTGCGGTCAGTTAAGTATGATCTAAACCAATCCAAGGCTTTGCCGGTGATTCCAAATTTGCTCTGTATTCGATAAAGTAAAATGTCATGATCGACAGTGTCAAAAGCAGCTGAGAGGTCAAGCATTAAAAGTACAATACATTTATTGTCATCAAGGGCACAAAGAATGTCATTTTGAACTCGGAGTAATGCAGTTTCGCAGCTGTGGTATTTCTTATATGCGGACTGGAAGGGCTCACATAAGTTATTTTCTTCAAGATAATGGTTTAAGCGAATGGTTATGGCGATAATGGTTTAATGGTCATAATCAACAAGAAAAATTAAATGAGTTTATGTAACGTCTTTTAGGTAGTTAAATTAGATACATAACGTGATAACACGTAGAAGACAACAAGCCAACAACGGTAACATCAACAAGACAACGACAACATTTTGTCAATTATTAACTAAATAAATCTAAGTGCACTAACTGGCCAGTAACTGGCCCGCTGTAGTGACACTCTGACTGATGAATAAACTAAATTGCTGGGTCGAAAAATTACCTTGTTCCTTTACTTTTGTCGTCATTACTATTGTCGTTTGTTTTATCATACACCGGATTTTTTGTCTACACATATCAGACAATAACGACATACTTTGCTTTACACAACGTATAGTAATTGAGCTTTTCACCAATAACGGCGCCATCTTGAATTCGCAATGCATTATGGTCTATCCAGGGTAGCAAGCTCAATTAAAAAGGTGATTGCTTAGTGTTGAGACACAATGAGGTCGTTTTTTCTTTATAAACACTTTCGTGGCAACAATGTCTAAATATAATCGTTGTGATATTGGTAAAAGCAACAATTCTCGGACGTAGAAAGATAGATTCATGACAAATACACCCTTTTATTATATGGCAGCAGCGCTGAGAGGTCCGAATACGGAAATCCTGTAATTTGATTGGTTCATAAGCGGTCGGATATTTCCCGTATCCGCCCGCTCAGAGCGGAAGCTGCCGTTCGGGACCGTAAGTTAACTTTATAAACAAAATGGCAGTCATGTCACTATATCGGCAACAAGATGGATTATAATTTCAGAACTACTCATTGTTGAAATATATCGTGCAGGTATGTTGTTAGAAATTTTATAAGCTTTCATTTGATGTATAGTTCGAGTTTCCACGTTTTGTGAACGTTTTTAAAATGTCCAAGACGTTCGTAACATTGTTCGTAATAATATAACATTTACTTCTCACAAGTATTAGAATTTCAGATGATTTTTTATTCAACAACTTAACGTACGATCTTGAGCAATATGTCAAACAAAAGCAATTGAAAAATACTATTTGGGGTAGAAAGTTCAGAATTCTAACTCAACGGAAAGTACTTTAAAAATGGGGAAATGTCTGCCATTTTCGTTTAGTTCGCAAGAAAGATAGATCGAGTTTTCACAGAACGTTCACAACATTTATGGCCATACAATAAACTACTCATTGACCTCGCTTGTTCGGTCTGTACTAGTGAAATGTCGGACCTCTGTTTTTTGCACCCTCAACTCGCTGCGCTCGTCTCGGTTCGTACTAAAAAAACATCGGTCCGATATTTCACTAGTACAGACCTCACGCTCGGTCAATAAGTAGTTAATACGTCCAAGCATTGTTACTTTTACTAATATTACAACGTTCATATTTAGACATTGTTGTCACGAAAGTATTTATGAAGATAAATTTACCTCTCCATACTAAGCAATCACCTTACCAATTGAGGTTGTTACCCTGGATAGACCACAATGCATTGCGAATTCAAGATGGCGCCGCTATTGGTGAAAAGGTCCATTATGATGGTGTTCTGTCCATGTTGTATTGCAAATTTTGCAGAACATTTTGAGTCCTAAATCCAGCTTCCCAGAAAGAAAATAACTTTTTCCGCCTCTGGGTACTTCATTTAGTGACCAATACATAGAACACCAAAGACGTTTTAATTTACCTGAAATATTCTGGCTACGTCTCGTAAATTGAAGTTGTAATGAAAACGACCAGGTGTTGGAGAAGGACGAAGAACATCTTGTACGGTTCTAATCAATGAGCATGACGCTTCAACAATCTGTTCGTGAAGCTCTTGAGGTAGTCCCATGCCTTGGTTATGAGACATGTTGCCCTAGAAAAATAGAGAAAGCACGGTTTTATAACAAGAAACTTTAAGTACTGTATAATAAACGAGCAGGAGTGTTTTATCAGATATAAAGACACGAGGAGAAGCCTAGTGTTTTTATATCTGATAAAACACGAACTGCGAGTTTATTATGCGGCTTCAAAAACGAACCACTTGGTAAGTTGATTGGCGGTGTTAGTTTGAAAAATAACCTTGTCTGAGCCGAGAAAATCAAAGCTAAAGTTTATGTAAATCAGGCGAAATCTTTATTACATATAAAGATACGATACGGTCGTGATTTTCTTTTGTGTTTTCCTCATGAATTATTAATGAGTTTTTGAAGATAGATTGATGGGTAATTTATTAGTTAATAGCATTGCGGCTAGAAACTGAATTGTGTATAAACTTTAGATATAAAAAATGGAAGTTGTTAAAGATCACAAAATTTTAAATCCTGAACGTAATATATATATGTAAAAGTGGACATTAAAACTATATATAAAACTATTCCTCAGTCTTTGCAAAGCCAGCAAAGATAGCAGCAACGCTACAGACACAAGCCCCGCCAAATGGGAACCGTGCGTGTGCACCCCTGGGCCTCCTCAAGACCTTGGGACTCCCCAAGATCGTAAGGGGTAGTCCGCTAGCTAACTACATCGGCAGTTAACTTTGCTTAAATTACATTTAACCACATTTAATAAGAACAATATACTTCTTCATACGGAAAGTATTTCTACATCAAATCGAAATTGAAGAGAAGATTTTTTAAATAACTTTAATTTAAAAGTAATTTATTTCTGACTGCAGTTCCCCCATAACAAGTGCAGAGTATAAAGACAAAAGACTTACCTCTAATACGCAAGTGACAATACCGAACAAGGTCTTTGCAACGGGAGCTGGTAGACGAAAGACGGCAAAATGGCGCTGAAAAAACAATAAACATTAATTCCATTACGGGACGTTTTTCATCCCCGGTTTACATGAGAATGTTTTCATGGACAATTGCGAGCGGGACGTTTCACAACACAGCCACAAAGTTGCAAAAACCACAGAATAACAGAGAAATAAATAGAATTTGACGTACTATAAAGAGCTGTTGTCCTCCTACTAGCCGTTATCACTCATTTGTATCGAATAAACAGCTTAAGAATCAAAATAAATACTCGAAACGGTATCCGTCATATCGTCATATTAGAGCCATTATATAGCGAAAATTGTCCCTCCTAACGAACGAACGAACGGACGAACGGACGAACGGACGAACGGACGAACGAACGAACGAACGAACGAACGAACGAACGAACGAACGAACGAACGAACGAACGAACGAACGAACGAACGAACGAACGAACGAACGAACGAACGAACGAACGAACGAACGAACGAACGAACGAACGAACGAACGAACGAACGAACGAACGAACGAACGAACGAACGAACGAACGAACGAACGAACGAACGAACGAACGAACGAACGAACGAACGAACGAACGAAGCCAACCACATTGCGGAACACCATCTACAAACTAAACACAACACTGACTGGGACCCGACAGAGTAGTTTACTTATTGCACCAACTATAGACAACGACTTACATTGAAAATTTGGTCCACACTTCAAGCACTTAGAAGAACAATCGAGAAACCGATCACAACCACTATACCAGCGTCTTAACTAAAATAGAGTTCCTAAACGTAGCGGCCCGGTTATTTTTGGGATTAGCTCCATTAAGGGCAACTAGGTTCAAATAGCCGTAAATTTCAAGAGGGGAGGGTGTGTGTGTTATTTTAAGACGGTAAAAAGTGTTGGTAAGAGAACTAAATATTTGATATTTCTTTTGGGTGGCCGCTACTTTGGCGACTTTACGGTATCATAGAATAATATAAGTCTACTTCTAGTAACAAACCTTTAATCTTTCTGAGATCGGGGTTTGCTTGCCAGTGGAAGGTGCCTTGAACGACATATTCACAGTTGCAATCACGACAAGGTCTTCCAACAGACGCCATTCAAACGGCTTTTGAAGTTTGTATAAAGCTTGGTCGTCCAGAAGTTGACGAAGTAGCTACAATGTAATGTATAAACATTGTCACGACAATATCCACACCAGTATATAATTACATAAGTGAAATAAAAGTAGTGTGCTGCGTAGGCAGTATTAAAGTAATAAATGAAACACGAGTTTGAATGTTTCATCAGGGGTTCCAAACACGAGAAAACAAATGAAAACTTGGGGCATAGCCCCAATGTTTTTATGTTTAGAGTCCCCTGATGAAACACGATAAACGAGTATTCGCATCGCGATTTGCGGTGTTTCTTCATTGATTTCAATATGCAGCTTAAGAAATGTGATCCAGTTCACTAGGAAGTTTCCTACAGATTTTCATTGCATGGGTATCAAAACTCATGCATGTGATGTGGTATACGTTCATGGATTGGCTACGATAATTCATGAATTATTAATGAGTTTGAGAAATACAGATCGAAATATAGCAAGGGTTGAGTACTGCCGAAATTAATGAACGTGGATTTCTAACGTTCCGAGCGAAGGCCTTTCCTCAGAGAGCCCACGTTTCTCTCTGACGAAGGGCATTCGTTCGATAATTAGCATTCATAAGAAACTGTGTAGTTTTCAAGTTCAATAATTTCGGCATGCAGCACTCAAACGTTACTATATTTCGATCGATATTTTACATATATTTTTATAAAATATTACATGTCGCGTAATGTTTTATAATTTATATGTAAAATAATACGACACGGTCACAACAGAACAGAACAGAACAGAACAGAACAGAACAGAACAGAACAGAACAGAACAGAACAGAACAGAACAGAACAGAACAGAACAGAACAGAACAGAACAGAACAGAACAGAACAGCACGGAACAGCACGGAACAGCACGGAACAGCACGGAACAGCACGGAACAGCACGGAACAGCACGGAACAGCACGGAACAGCACGGAACAGCACGGAACAGCACGGAACAGCACGGAACAGCACGGAACAGCACGGAACAGAACGGAACAGAACGGAACAGAACAGAACAGAACAGAACAGAACAGAACAGGACAGAACAGAACAGAACAGAACAGAACAGAACAGAACAGAACAGAACAGAACAGAACAGAACAGAACAGAACAGAACAGAACAGAACAGAACAGAACAGAACAGAACAGAACAGAACACGATCACGGTGATACAACACGATCACGCTTTTTCATAACACGATCACGATGATACAACACGACCCAGAATTAACTGAGGCACAGAAATTCAAGGGGAGCAGGGGTGGCGTGTGTTGTTAGGGCGCTGCCTGTCACTGCTGCAGTCCAAAGTTAAGCCTGGATGGGTGACCGTCTGGGAATAACCCCGTTGTCGAGCTTGGAACTCATGTGAGTAGAGTTGTAGTTAATCTCTCCTGTGCTTCGAGGGGTTTTTTCCGGGTTCTCCGGTTTTCCTCCCTTCGTAAAATCAACATCTAGATCTTAGCTGTGATCCGTGGAGCGCCTTTTATATGCCTGCGACCCGAAATTCAATATGTAAATTGCTCTTGAAAAACCCCTTGTGGGAAGAAGGAATTATATACAGTTAGAATCCCGAAAGTGGCGGTCCCCCTTACTTTCGGTTTTATCCGCTGTTGGGGGCCGCTACTTTCGGGGGGCCGCTACTTACGGGCGGCCGCTACCTTCGGGTGGTAAAATACATGTACGTTAACATACTGGGGGAATATTCTTCTTTGTTCCTTCCTATTTACCACATTTAATATGTTTTAGTTTTTCCTTATGCCATTTCAACTCTGATTGTTATACACTTTGGTACGTTGATAGTTGAAACTTAACACTTTTAACGAGTTAATCAAGCGATGACTTGGGGGCCGCTACTTACGGGGGGGGGGGGGGGGGGCGCTACTTTCAGGGGGCCGCTACTTTCGGAAATTTTGTAGACATCTCAAATTGGTCGCTACTTTCGGAGGGCCCGGTACTTTCGGGATTCTACGATATGTAATGTGACGTAGTGTAAAAGTGTTTACTTCGTTGACGTCCTGAACTCCATATTTATCAGGATTGGGAAGATTGAGATCTTCAACAAAGACACTCAGAGTCTTCCCTCCTCTTGCGCCGTAATCATATCCTAGAGATAAGGAAAGAAAAAGGACTCTATTTATTGAGGATAACAGCAGTGGTGGATTAATTCTCGCAGGGCAGGAGGCAAAAAATATTTTAGTCAATTCGTCCACATGCTCGTTACTCATCAATCAATCAATCAATCAATCAATCAATCAATCAATCAATCAATCAATCAATCAATCAATCAATCAATCAATCAATCAATCAATCAATCAATCAATCAATCAATCAAATCAATCAAATCAATCAATCAATCAATCAATCAATCAATCAATCAATCAATCAATCAATCAATCAATCAATCAATCAATCAGGTAAACAAGGAAGGAAGGAAACAAACAAACAAACAAACAAACAAACAAACAAACAAACAAACAAACAAACAAACAAACAAACAAACAAACAAACAAACAAACAAACAAACAAACAAACAAACAAACAAACAAACAAACAAACAAACAAACAAACAAACAAACAAACAAACAAGAAAGCAAGCAAGCAACAAGCTGACTATATGGTAACCACTAATACTCAAACGCAGTCACAAGAACTTGGCAGTAATCACATGATAAAAGTTACTAGGAGTAAAAATGGTGTTCTTTCTTTGAACTTCTGCCATTTTGACCTTTACGTGGTAAGCGAGGACGGCAAGAGCATTCTGCCCGAAAGGTGTGGCTTTGTCGAAAACGTGAACGGACATACAAGATAGCATTGAGCTCACCTTGTCTGTGATGAATGTTGCTTTCAATAAAACGTTGCAAGCCAGCAGCGGAAGAGTTCCCGGAGTAAACATAGCGACGAACCATCAACTTTTTATCTTCTGCAACTGATAAATAATAAAATAATAAAACTAAACTAACTACATCAGTCATATCTGAATAACTCTATCAGTCATATCTAAACTGTTCTCCTCAGAGGTCCAGCAAGAAGCACATCCTTCATTTGTCCAGTGTTACTACAGGAGGAAACCAGAGTAAACTAAACTAAATTTATTTATACTGGATAATTTATCAATCACATCTAAACTATTCTCCCTGGAGGTCCAGTAATAACCATCTGTCATTGGCCTACTGTCACTACAGTAGGAAACCAGAGCAAACTAGACTAACTTTATTTATACTGGATAACCCTATCAGTCATATCTAAACTGTTCTCCCTAGAGGTCCAGTAAGGACCATCCCTCATTGGTTCAGTGTTACTACAGAAGGAAACCAGAGTAAACTAAACTAACTTTATTTATACTGGATAACCCTATCAGTCATATCTAAACTATTCTCCCTAGAGGCCCAGTAAGGACCATCCCTCATTGGTCCAGTGTTACTACAGGAGGAAACCAGACTAAACACTAACTTTATTTATACTGGATAACCCTCTCAGTCATATCTATACTGTTCTCTCTAGAGGTCCAGTAACGACCATCCCTCATTGGTCCAGTGTTACTACAGGAGGAAACCAGAGTAAACTAAACTAACTTTATTTATACTGGATAACTCTATCAGTCATATCTAAACTGTTCTCTCTAGAGGTCCAGTAAGGACCATTCCTCATTGGTCCAGTGTTACTAGAGGAGGAAACCAGAGTAAACTAAACTAACTTTATTTATACTGGATAAATCTATCAGTCATATCTAAACTGTTCTCTCTAGAGGTCCAGTAGGGACCATCCTTACATTGATCCAGTGTTAATACAGGAGGAAACCAGAGTAAACTAAACTAACTTTATTTAAACTGGATAACCCTCTCAGTCATATCTATACTGTTCTCTCTAGAGGTCCAGTAAGGACCATTCCTCATTGGTCCAGTGTTACTACAGGAGGAAACCAGAGTAAACTAAACTAACTTTATTTATACTGGATAACTCTATCAGTCATATCTAAACTGTTCTCTCTAGAGGTCCAGTAGGGACCATCCTTACATTGATCCAGTGTTACTACAGGAGGAAACCAGAGTAAACTAAACTAACTTTATTTAAACTGGATAACCCTCTCAGTCATATCTATACTGTTCTCTCTAGAGGTCCAGTAAGGACCATCCCTCATTGGTCCAGTGTTACTACAGGAGGAAACCAGAGTAAACTAAACTAACTTTATTTATACTGGGTAACTCTATCAGTCATATCTAAACTGTTCTCTCTAGAGGTCCAGTAAGGACCATCCCTCATTGGTCCAGTGTTACTAGAGGAGGAAACCAGAGTAAACTAAACTAACTTTATTTATACTGGATAACTCTATCAGTCACATCTAAACTGTTCTCTCTAGAGGTCCAGTAAGGACCATCCTTACACTGATCCAGTGTTACTACAGGAGGAAACCAGAGTAAACTAAACTAACTTTATTTATACTGGATAACCCTATCAGTCATATCTAAACTGTTCTCCCTAGAGGTCCAGCAAGGACCATCCCTCATTGGTCCAGTGTTACTACAGGAGGAAGCCAGAGTAAACACTAACTTTATTTATACTGGATAACCCTCTCAGTCATATCTATACTGTTCTCTCTAGAGGTCCAGTAAGGACCATCCCTCATTGGTCCAGTGTTACTACAGGAGTAAACCAGAGTAAACTAAACTAAACTAACTTTATTTATACTGGATAACTCTATCAGTCATATCTAAACTGTTCTCCCTAGAGGTCCAGTAAGGACCATCCCTCATTGGTCCAGTGTTACTACAGGAGGAAACCAGAGTAAACTAAACTAACTTTATTTATACTGGATAACCTTATCAGTCATATCTAAACTGTTCTCCCTAGAGGTCAAGTAAGGGTCATTCCTCATTGGTCCAGTGTTACTACAGGAGGAAACCAGAGTAAACATTAACTTTATTTAAACTGGATAACCCTCTCAGTCATATCTATACTGTTCTCTTTAGAGGTCCAGTAAAGACCATCCCTCATTGGTTCAGTGTTACTACAGAAGGAAACCAGAGTAAACTAAACTAACTTTATTTATACTGGATAACCCTAGCAGTCATATCTAAACTGTTCTCTCTAGAGGTCCAGTAAGGGTCATTCCTCATTGGTCCAGTGTTACTACAGGAGGAAACCAGAGTAAACATTAACTTTATTTAAACTGGATAACCCTCTCAGTCATATCTAAACTGTTCTCCCTAGAGGTCCAGTAAGGACCATCCCTCATTGGTCCAGTGTTACTACAGGAGGAAACCAGAGTAAACTAAACTAACTTTATTTATACTGGATAACCTTATCAGTCATATCTAAACTGTTCTCCCTAGAGGTCCAGTAAGGGTCATTCCTCATTGGTCCAGTGTTACTACAGGAGGAAACCAGAGTAAACATTAACTTTATTTAAACTGGATAACCCTCTCAGTCATATCTATACTGTTCTCTCTAGAGGTCCAGTAAGGACCATCCCTCATTGGTTCAGTGTTACTACAGAAGGAAACCAGAGTAAACTAAACTAACTTTATTTATACTGGACAACCCTAGCAGTCATATCTAAACTGTTCTCCCTAGAGGTCCAGTAAGGGTCATTCCTCATTGGTCCAGTGTTACTACAGGAGGAAACCAGAGTAAACATTAACTTTATTTAAACTGGATAACCCTCTCAGTCATATCTATACTGTTCTCTCTAGAGGTCCAGTAAGGACCATCCCTCATTGGTCCAGTGTTACTACAGGAGGAAACCAGAGTAAACTAAACTAACTTTATTTATAAATCAAAACATATTAAGGTTTGAGTACTGCCGAAATTATTGAACGAAGTTTCTAACGTTTCGAGCGAAGGCCCTTCGTCAGAGAGAAACGTGCTTCGCTCGAAACGTTAGAAAATACGTTCAATGATTTCGGCAGTATTCAAACCTTATTTTTATATACCAAAGACTTTCGTTTGCCAATAATTAAATCCTATTGGTCAAATCGTGGTCACGTGTTGTTCAACAAACTCAATGTTTCTTTCTGCCGAGGGAAACATTGCACTGTTTCCCTCTGACGTCAACAATGAAGAGGGAAACAGTGCAATGTTTCCCTCTGACGCCGCTTTAATCATGCGTTGTTCACGTGAATACACGATTATTGCATCAGATCAAGAAATTTGGACTCTTCGGGCATTTTGAAAACAAGGGCTTGTTTCGAGCTTGTTTGGTACGAAATAGTCCATTTTCCGAAAGAAAGAATTTCTATACATATCTTCAAAGGAGGTCTGAAAAACACTTGGAGAAATTTAAAGCTGTTCTTAGTGTGGAGTCTGGTGTATTTGTTTAGTTGAATGACTTGAATTGAAATTACGAAGACGAAGTCAAAGTGTTTTGGTAAGTTAAGTCTTTTCGTAGTTTGCAAGTTTCAAGGCAGTTTTGTATTTTGTATTTTAGAAGTCTTTGGTATATAACAAAACGCTTGTTGACTTTTGCCTCGAGAAACATCGAGTTTAACGGTTCCTCAGGCTTCAATGTCACCCTCGGGCTAAAGCTCTCGAGTGACATTCAAGCCTTCGGGTCCGTAAGACTCGATGTTTCCCTCGGCGCCAGTCAACAAATGTATAATATATTTCGATTTGTATTTCAACACTGCCTACGCAGCACAATACTTTTATTTAACTTTATTTATACCCTATCAGTTATAGTAGTCCAGTAAGAGCAATCTGTCAAGACTGTCATTGGCCCAGTGTTACTACAAGAAGAAACCAGAGTACCCGGGAAAAAAAACCTGTAGTGTTTGGTAGAGTCAAACTGGAGGTACTCTTCACACATGTGGCCAAGATGAAACTCTAATCAGATAACTGCAAGAATCGAATCTGGGACGCAGAAGTGAAAGGCACGAGCGCTAGCCACTGGGCCAACACCCCATGTTACATACCTTGTTTATCAAGAAAGTCATTTATTAAAGAGGTTTTTCCCGCTCCAGTCGGACCAACGAGCAGAATGTTTCGACCTGACATTCTAGCAAGTTCCATCAGAAGGCGAATACGAATCTAGGAAAACAAGAAATACAAAGTTCCTAAACAAAGATTCCACTCCTTGCACAGGAGATAGGGGAGCTCATACCGTATGGTCGGTCTCGACGAACACTTCACCAAGTAAATCAGCGGCATCAAAATAACTTTCATCAGGAACTCTAACAAAGAATGAATGACAACCATTGAAATATTTCATACTTTATGGAACCACATCAAACATTAACACATCACAGTACATCATACCTTACTGTGCCGTACTTTACCATTACGATACCATATCATACCACACTACAGCATATATACCTACGCCATACCACACTACACCATACCACCATAGGTGTGGTGTGGTGTGGTGTGGTGTGGTGTGGTATGGTAATACGTTAAGGTACTATAGTGGTTACTAAAGTATGGTTTGGTATGGTATAATATGGTATGGCATAATATGGTATGGTAACCACTATAGTAACATAACACATTACCATACCATACCATACCATACCACAACATAACATATAACAATACAATACAATACAACACAATACAATACAATACAATACAATACAATACAATACAATACAATACAATACAATACAATACAATACAATACAATACAATACAATACAATACAATACAATACAATACAATACAATACAATACAATACAATACAGTACAGTACAGTACAGTACAGTACAATACAATACAATACAATACATTCTCAAACTCATTAATAATTCATGAGATAATCAATCAATCAGAAGCGCTGAATTGCACCACGTGAAGGGACTTGAAATACCAGGGAAGTACTGGGCAGAGGACTTGAAATATTATTTCCAGTCCAAGGACTGGAAATAATATTTCAAGTCCTTGGACTTGAAATATTACTTCACACAATCGGTTATTCATCCCATACACTAATTACTAATGCACTAATTCATTTTGGGAATACACTAAGTGATTTTGAGAAGTCATGTAAAGGCCTCCAATTCGGACTAGACCGGGTTTTCAAGTACTCGGAATTCGTTGCAGTCCTCGGCTTCGCCTCGGACTGGAACGAATTCCTCGTACTTGAAAACCCGGTCCAGTCCTCATTGTCGGCCTTTACATATTACATACAATACAATACAATACAATACAATACAATACAATACAATACAATACAATACAATACAATACAATACAATACAATACAATACAATACCATACCACACCATACCATATAGTGACCACTATAGTACCATAACACATAATCACACCATACCACAACATACCTTACCTTAATAAACACTATAGTACCATAACACATTACCATACCATGCCACACTATACCATACCTTAGTAACCATTATAGTACCATAAGATATTACCATACCATACCATACCATACCGTACCACCACCACACCTTACTTTAATAACCACTATAGTACCATAACATATTACCATACCATACCATACTTTAGTAACCACTATAGTACCATAACACATTACCATACCATATTACACCATACCTTATAGTAACCACTATAGCACCATAACATATAACCATACCATACCATACTTTACCATACCATACCATACCACACCATACCATACTTTAGTAACACACTATATTACCATAACATAACCATACCATACCATACCATACCATACCATACCATACTACACCACACCTTACCTTACCTTAGTAACCAAGAATAGAAAGAATCATTTGCTTACCTTGATCGCCATAATTCCCATTCTCCAGACTCGTCCAAATAGTAATCAAATACTGAAATATCTTGATCGTAATCAGGTAATCTAGAACATTAAGAACTTAATTAATAAACTAGACATCAAATATTATCAATAAATCTGATTATTACAAGTAATATTTGGCATTTCACTGGATTAAACTACACGTTGAAGGGATTTCTGGAAGGAAAATTTTGCCGTAAAAACCTCCCTATCGGTCAATACGTCTTGTAAACCTTCGGGTTACCTTTTAGGGAAAACATTATAGCGCTCCGTCCGTTTATTACAAATACCAAAACCTACACATTATTCGAAAAATGATATAACTAGCTGCAAGACTGCAGCAAAATATTTGGTAATTTTATGAACGCAAACAAAAAAAAAACGCTTCTGTTTGATAAAGTTTTCATTCCAATTCGAAATGCTATAAGCGAACCGACCTACGCAGGCTTCGGGGGAAGGTGGGCTCTGCCAACAAACTCGATATTTCGTCACTTCCTATTTTCCTGCTTACGCGTGTTCGTAAACTGGAACTTGTTTGACCAGTTTAAAACCTGACTGACTCGCCCCAAACTTGGGGCGAAGATCGAGTTTGTTGGCAGAGCCCGCTTTCCCCCGGAGCTTGCGTACGTCGGAAAGGGGCTCTGACTCGCAGGGTATTGATATTCAAGTTAAAAACAAGATAAGACAAAATGATTATGTTTTACACTTTGTTTTTTTTTAAATTGTCGACCGGTTATGGTTTCTGGTCTATTTACTATAATGCTCTTATATAATCACTTGACAATCATACACGCAGATGCTTTTTTCAAATTAATTTGGTTTGATAAATAGCAAAGATATATAACCTTCTCCGATAACTCATTATGCACGTACGACGTCAAGTTGTTTAATTTGCATTTCAAACAAACTGATATATCTCAAGAACGAAGCAAGGAAACGAAAAACTGGAAAAGAGGTTACTTTGTCATTTTAAGTGTTCTTTCAGATAAGACAAACTTAATTTTCGTTTCATAGGCAATTTAATTAAACACGGAGTTTTATCTTCAATATATAAGTGTTTATGAAAAGAAACTGGGAAACCTACCCTCTGGTAAGGGTCAGCAGCGTATCACCAAATTTCTTTCTGTCTTGTCCTGCCAGCAAAATGCCAAACGACCAAATTAGAGAAAACAGATAAAGTCGCTCCACATGTAGTTCTCCACTAATATCACTATTGTTCTAAAACATGGAGGAAAAGGAGGAAGGAATGAATAAAGGAAGGAAGAAAGAAAAAAAGAAAAGAAGGTAGGAAAGAAGAGAAGGAAGGAAGGAAAGAAGTGAGTGAGTGAGTGAGTGAGTGAGTGAGTGAGTGAGTGAGTGAGTGAGTGAGTGAGTGAGTGAGTGAGTGAGTGAGTGAGTGAGTGAGTGAGTGAGTGGGTTGGTGGGTGGGTGGGGGAGGGAGGGAGGGAGGGAGAGAGGAAGGAAGGAAGGAAGGAAGGAAGGAAGGAAGGAAGGAAGGAAGGAAGGAAGGAAGGAAGGAAGGAATGATAGAGCAGATAGAGAGCCTAAATTATTAGAGTCTTCCAAACAAAAGAACGAAAAAAAGAACAAACAAACAAACAAACAAACAAACAAACAAACAAACAAACAAACAAACAAACAAACAAACAAACAAACAAACAAACAAACAAACAAACAAACAAACAAACAAACAAACAAACAAACAAAACTAGATAGAATAATAGACGAAAAAAGAAAATGAAGAAACTTTTTATGTATCCAAACCTGCAACAGTGCTTTAAGCAAGGCCAAGCAAGTACTAAATAAACCGACTTCACAAATTTTCACAAGTGGTCTAAAAGAATAAGCAAAAACTAAATTAAAAAAACAAAAATCAATCAAACATAACCACTGAAAACTACATGTTTGGTGTTGTGAGAAAAAGACACCCATACGCTTCCATCAAAGTAATTTGGTTTGATAATAGCAAAGATACGCTTCCTTCGAAGTAACTTGGTTTGATAATAGCAAAGATATTTATCAAATTCATTAATAATTCATAAGGAAAATTCAAAAGAAATTAATGTTTAATCAATATCTGTAAATCGCATACAGATTTGTCCTGATTTACATAAACTTTTTCCTCAATTTACTTAGCTAAAATCACTCCAACTTGAAAAATAGTTTGAAAACATGGCTATTTAGATGCGTCCATTTGATAAGTACGATAAAGCATTCGCAGCCGATCTGTATCTGATTTACTACGGCTCGTTTGCGGCTCACCTTGTAAATCACATACAGATCGCTGCTCATGCTTTATCACTCTCTCCAATAATCATTATGCACGTGTGACGTCGAGATGTTTAATTTGCATATCAAACAAACTGACATATCTCAACAACAAAGCAAGGAAACAAAAAACTGCAAAAGATGTTACTTTGTCATTTCAAATGCTCTTTCAAATAAGACAAACTTAATTTTCGTTTCATAGACACTCCAAGCCAGAGAAGCACTATACAGCATGTCTTATCATTCACCTGGTTGTCCGTAAAAACTATTTACGAAAAGTTGAGAAGTTTCTTCTTTATAACTTACTTTGCGTCATGTAATACAAGTTGAGATATCGGATCCACAGTGTTGCTGAACGCCTTTTGAAGACACTGTCAAAATACATAAAAGACATTTGGAAGGTCTGCTTGTCACTAGCAAATCCGCAAACCGTCTCAAAATTTACTGAAAGGTAAGTTTAATGCGACACGAGCCGTACCTGGCGTTCCATTGGTTGTCTGTCACTTAGCCAAGCTTCAGCTAAAGGTTGCCATCCCAACACTTCGTCATCCATAAATACCACAGCCTGAACAGATTGATAATAAACTAAAATTTAACTAGAGGGTATTCAGTAACAGGGACGGTGATAGGGACAATGACAGTAACAGTGATAGTAACAGTAACAGTAACAGTAACAGTAACAGTGACAGTGACAGTGACAGTGACAGTGACAGTGACAGTGACAGTGACAGGGACAGGGACAGGGACAGTGACAGTGACAGTGACAGTGACAGTGACAGTGACAGTGACAGTGACAGTGACCGTGACAGTGACAGTGACAGTGACAGTGACAGTGACAGTGACAGTGACAGTGACAGTGACAGTGACAGTGACAGTGACAGTGACAGTGACAGTGACAGTGACAGTGACAGTAACAGTAACAGTAACAGTAACAGTAACAGTAACAGTAACAGTAACAATAACAGTAACAGTAACAGTAACAGTAACAGTAACAGTAACAGTAACAGTAACAGTTACAGTAACAGTAACAGTGACAAAGACAGTAACAATGACAGTGACAAGGACAGTAACAATGACAGTGACAGTGACAGGGACAGTGATAGTGACATTGACAGTGCCAGTGATAGTGACAGTGGCAGTAGCAATAACAGTGACAGTGGCAGTAGCAATAGCAATAACAGTGACAGTGACAGTGACAGTGACAGTGACAGTGACAGTGACAGTGGCAGTGGCAGTAGCAATAACAGTGACAGTGACAGTAGCAATGAGAGGTGATAGTGGCAGTGACCGCTAGTGGAAGTCGCAGTGACAGTAACAACGATAGTGACAGTGACAGTGACACTGTGACAGTAACAGTAGCAGTGACAGTAACAGTGACACTGTGACAGCAACAGTGACAGCAAGTGACACGTTTTTGGCCAATACGCACCGTCCTCGACAAGATTGCTGGCGAAGCATTCTTCATATCATCTGTTTCAAATACAATCCTAACATCATCCGCTAAATGAAGCCGTTCACTGTTGTCTAAAGTAAGATACTACAAAGAAAAATAAAATATACTGAATTATAACTTTGTTTAAAGTAAAGCCACCTCACCCCCAGCAGGACAGACGACAAGACAGATGACATAAAGGACGACAGGACAGACGACAGGACAGACGACAGGACAGACGACAGGACAGAAGACAAGACAGACGATAGGACAGGACAGACGACATGAAGGACGGCAGGACAGATGGCAGAACGGACGACAGGACAGACGACAGGACAGGCGACCAGACAGACAACCAGACAAACGACCAGACAAACGACCAGACAAACGACCAGACAAACGATCAGACAAACGACCAGACAAACGACCAGACAGACAGACAGACAGACAGACAGACAGACAGACAGACAGACAGACAGACAGACAGACAGAAGACAGACAGACAGACAGACAGACAGACAGACAGACAGACAGACAGACAGACAGACAGACAGACAGACAGACAGACAGACAGACAGACAGACAGACAGACAGACAGACAGACCGACAGACAAACGACCAGACAGACAGACAACCAGACAGACGACCAGACAAACGATCAGACAAACGACCAGACAAACGACCAGACAAACGACCAGACAGATAGACAACCACACAAACGACCAGACAAACGACCAGACAGACAGACAACCAGACAAGCGACCAGACAAACGACCAGACAAACGACCAGACAGACAGACAACCAGACAAACGACCAGACAGACGACCAGACAAACGACCAGACAAACGACCAGACAGGCGACCAGGCAGAAGACCAGACAGATAACCAGACAGACGATCAGACAAACAACCAGACAGACGATCAGACAAACGACCAGACTAGACTGGACTAGACTAGACTATGTAGACCAGACTGGACTAGATCAGACCAGACTAGACCAGCCCAGCCCAGACCAAACCAGACTAGACTAGACTAGGTTAGACTAGACTAGACTAGACTAGACTAGACTAGACTAGACTAGACTAGACTAGACTAGACTAGACTAGACTAGACTAGACGACTAGACTAGATTAAACCAGACTAGACTAGATTAGACTAGACTAATCCGACTTACCATCGGTTCAGCACGCGTCACCCGTGAGTTAGCCTCTATGATTGTAAGACCCGAAGTATTTAAGAACCCTCACAATACAATAGTAAACACAGTATCAAAGAGTATTTACCTTGCCATTATCCAACACACTGCAAAGATTCTCAGCCCATCCTTGATGAAGTGGTGCATCAAGACAAAGCCAGGTCGTAGTCCGATGAACATTGTGTTCCTTGTTTGCTTTTCTCCAGTAAGACGTAAAAATGCCATCAACCCAATCACCACTTGGACCCTGATAGCCAAACATTAACGAAGAATCAGAAACAGCGAGTGGATTGATTCGCTGCAACTTATGAGCATGGACCTGGGATCCAGTATTGCCGTGCTTCACCAATGAGCATCGAGTTAGAGTCTCGACCAATGACGTAATACAAGAAGTTTTGCCCGTGCCAGGACCTCCTGCAACTAGAATTCCTAGAATCATAAAGCGAAAAGAAACTAAATATTAAATAGTATATGTTATTTTTATATGGCTGGGTTTGATTTCCAGTCCGTACGCAAATCAACGCACGCTGATTGGTTCCTGAGAGGTCGGGATTTTACGATATTGACCGACCAGTCAATACGCTTTTTTCTCGGCCCTGTAAGTTTTGGCGGGAACATTTCTGAGTTGATTTGAATACAAATAAAAGAGAAATAGGTATCTTTATTCAAATATTCTGAACAATAAAATGTGTTGGAACATCACTGCTGGTTTTCTTTAAAGCTGTTTATCTAAAAACACGACAAATAAAAGCCGAACTGGTGTAAATAAGAAGGCCAAAAAGCGACACGAAAAAGTCAACAGGTAAGGTAAACAGCATACTCGAAGACGAAAACAACGCTCGAAGCTTAAAAATATAATGAACCAATAGCCATATAATAAATTCCTTATCAACCTCGTTTGCTCGGTCTGTACTGGGAAGTATTTGCCCTCGGTTTTATCGCACAAACCTCGCTCCTTCGTGGCTCGGTCTGTACGAAAACCTCAGGCAAATAGTTTCCCGTACAGACCTCGCACTCGGTTAATAAGTCATTAATAATATATATATATATATATATATATATATATATATATATATATATATATATATATATAACTACAGACGGTACCGTTTCGGGCATTTCACTCGATCGAGCTCTCGGCAACGGCCTCCGTGGCTCAGTGGTCAGAGCATTGCACTAGAATCGCAAGGTCGTGGGTTCAATTCCTGCCGGAAGGCCTGTGTAGTTGCATTTTTCGCAAGTGGTCCCGGTTTGGTCTTAAAATGTATATATTCTACACTCGAATTTTCCTTCACCAAAAATCCCTAGAACATGCTATATATATATATATATATATATATATATATATATATATATATATATATATATATATATATATATATATATATATAAAACTAAACACAAATGAATAAATAATTAGTTAAAGCAACTGGTGGCCAAACAGGGCATTGCCCCAATTAAACCATACAATGTAAAAACCTATTTAAAGTTATATAAGACCTATTTGTTACTACAGATTAAAAATCAATAAAATAATATACAAACTATTTATGTGGAAGTTGATAAAAATTAAGTTCCCTATAAAAGTTCTGATAATGTTTTGACTTAAAAAGACTAAAGCTACCAATTGTTGTAAGTTCACTATCCAATGAGTTCCACTTTGTTACAACTCGAGGCAATAAATAAAAAAACGCTGACACCGTTTTGCGTGACATTTATCTTAGAATCAAACTGCGAAAAATTTTTTTGAACAAAATGAAACGTTTTGTTCTCAAGTCGCCCCGAGTGAAGCCCTCTGGTTTTAATTAAAAAATTCACAACTATTAACGATTTGTGTTTATCGCGAAACCAAAGACACCAACCATTGTATGCTACAATAGTTTTTTTTCATAGTTTTTTGTGGCATAAATTCAGACGAATTGAGAGCGCTTTACAAAAATGACCCTGCAAACCTCAACGAAGACCTTAAATAAAACTCTGAGCGGCTGTTCGTTACCAGGAGTCTGGGCACGAGAGTTTGGAATGTTTGGAATGCGCCTGTTACGTCACTGCGTCGGGAATCCGACGCAGAAATCCAGGGTTTCCCAGAACCTTCGCGAGGAGGGAGCGCGTGGGTCTGGGTACAAGAATGGTCGTGTAATTCGAACACGCATTATCGTCGATTGTCCGTCTGACTCAGACGAATTTAATTGCCAAAATGAATTTAATCCGAGTGTCGAATAAACCCTGCAGGCTTCGCTCCTCAGACGCTCCTCGACTCTTTCTGCTCCTGGTTTGACAAGAAAAGGTAAAATTTAATCGAGTTATACGCGAAAAAAGTTATACAGTTTCGTCGAATAAAATTCAAACAATTAAATTCGTCTGAATTAAAGTGCATATGAAATGAAAATTAAGTTTGTCTTATTTGAAAGAACACTTAAAATGATAGAGTAACATATTTTGCAATATTTCGTTTCCTTGCTTCGTTCTTGAGATATTTCAGTTTGTTTGATGTAAATGTTGCGACGTCACGTGCATGAGTCATCGAAAAACGTTATATATCTTTGCTATTGTCAAATATAATCACTTGAAAATCTACCTGTTTAGTGTTCTGGGCGAAACACACGCACATGCTTCCTTCGAATTTTTTTGGCTTGATAATAGCAACGATATATAACTTTTTTCAATAACTCATCATGCACATGTGACGTTAAATGTTTAATTTGCATATCAAACAAACTGAAATATCTCAAGAACAAAGCAAGGAAATGAAAAACTGCAAAGATGTTCCTCTATCATTTAAGTGTTCTTTCAAATAAGACAAACTTAATTTTCGTTTCATAGGCACTTCAAATACGTCTATTGTGCGATGTTTAGCGCAGGCCTTACCGTGATTGTTCTTGGAAAGATGATATAACTGCATCACTTTATCAACCCACGCAGGACGTGCCACTAAACCATTCTCCAAAGCGTTCTTCACTAACAGAGTCTCAAAATTCTGCTTCTCTTTGGTGCCAAGTTCTGTTGTGTGTGGAACGCGAGGTAGAGAAACAAAAATGTCTCGAACTACGCTATTGAAGATGCCAAGATCCTAAAAGACAAAATAATCTTGAATGAGCAACGACAATCAACCTCGTTCCCGGGAGCTTTTTGAAATTGGATTGATGTTTCATGTATCGGTCACTAAATGAGCATAACTAAGATAACTAAGATAACTAAGATAACTAAGATAACTAAGATAACTAAGATAACTAAGATAACAAAGATAACAAAGATAACTAAGATAACTAAGATAACTAAGATAACTAAGATAACTAAGATAACTAAGATAACTAAGATAACTAAGATAACTAAGATAACTAAGATACCTAAGATAACTAAGATAACTAAGATAACTAAGATAACTAAGATAACTAAGATAACTAAGATAACTAAGATAACTAAGATAACTAAGATAACTAAGATAACTAAGATAACTAAGATAACTAAGATAACTAAGATAACTAAGATAACTAAGATAACTAAGATAACTAAGATAACTAAGATAACTAAGATAACTAAGATAACTAAGATAACTAAGATAACTAAGATAACAAAGATAACTAAGATAACTAAGATAACTAAGATAACTAAGATAACTAAGATAACTAAGATAACTAAGATAACTAAGATAACTAAGATAACTAAGATAACTAAGATAACTAAGATAACTAAGATAACTAAGATAACTAAGATAACTAAGATAACTAAGATAACTAAGATAACTAAGATAACTAAGATAACTAAGATAACTAAGATAACTAAGACAACTAAGACAACTAAGACGACTAAGACGACTAAGACGACTAAGATGACTAAGATGACTAAGATGACTAAGATGACTAAGATAACTAAGATAACTAAGACAACTAAGACAACTAAGAGAACTAAGATAACTAAGATCACTAAGATCACTAAGATCACTAAGATAACTAAGATAACTAAGATAACTAAGATAACTAAGATAACTAAGATAACTAAGATAAGTAAGATAACTAAGATAACTAAGATAACTAAGACAACTAAGACAACTAAGACAACTAAGACAACTAAGATAACTAAGATAACTAAGATAACTAAGTTAACTAAGATAACTAAGATAACTAAGATAACTAAGATAACTAAGTTAACTAAGACAACTAAGACAACTAAGACAACTAAGACAACTAAGATAACTAAGATAACTAAGATAACTAAGAGAACTAAGAGAACTAAGATAACTAAGATAACTAAGATAACTAAGATAACTAAGATAACTAAGGTAACTAAGATAACTAAGATAACTAAGATAACTAAGATAACTAAGATAACTAAGATAACTAAGAAAACTAAGATAACTAAGACAACTAAGACAACTAAGACAACTAAGACAACTAAGATAACTAAGACAACTAAGATAACTAAGATAACTAAGATAACTAAGATAACTAAGTTAACTAAGATAACTAAGATAACTAAGATAACTAAGATAACTAAGATAACTAAGATAACTAAGATAACTAAGACAACTAAGACAACTAAGACAACTAAGATAACTAAGATAACTAAGATAACTAAGATAACTAAGATAAGTAAGATAACTAAGATAACTAAGATAACTAAGATAACTAAGATAACTAAGATAACTAAGATAACTAAGACAACTAAGACAACTAAGACAACTAAGACAACTAAGACAACTAAGATAACTAAGATAACTAAGATAACTAAGATAACTAAGATAACTAAGATAACTAAGATAACTAAGATAACTAAGATAAGTAAGATAACTAAGATAACTAAGATAACTAAGATAACTAAGACAACTAAGATAACTAAGATAACTAAGAAAACTAAGATAACTAAGACAACTAAGACAACTAAGACAAGATAGTAAGACAACTAAGATAGTATATTTGGGATAGTTAGTTGTCCTAGTTATTATAAGTAATAACATGACTTGAGGGAAATTAGCGATTAAATTTGCCGCAGCCGAGGGAAGGTTTGTGAAAGTCCGAGGGTCGCAGGTCCGAGGACTTTTACAAATCTTCCCAAGGCAAATGGGAAATTTAATCGCTAATTTCCCAAAAAGTCATGTTATTAGTTTGTAATATTATGATCGCTGAGGAAAACTTTGAGAATCTTACCGACAGGAAATTTACACGGTTGATCAGAGAAGTTGCATCTAATTTTCCCGTGCATGTTGATGAGGGAAAATATATGCAAGCGAGAAATTTAGAAGACAAAGGATTTATTTGTCTTCTAATTTTCCCTGATCAACATGCACGGGAAAATTAGAAGACAAAGGATAAATTTCCCTCTTGCATGAGCGATGAGGGAAATACGAGGTTTACATTCCCTCGGAGAACAAAAGAATCCGAGGCGATCATGGTATACATGGATCGCGAATCTCGACTGCGCATTAGAATGACGCGTTCTGAGTCGGGATAAAACTCAATTAACTTTATAACATCAGGCTAAAGCTGCAGTTTTCATTTGCATTTTCATTTACACTTCTGAACTCATTGTACTGAATTCCTCAGCGTAATGTTATAAATTGAAATAAGTTTTATCCCGACTCAGAACGCGTCATTCTGATGCGTAGTCGAGATTCGCGATCCATGTATTATCCTAGTTATCTTAGTTATGTGATACATAGGTCAAGTCACTATACCAAGGGGACACTTGAGAACATTATATATGGAAATTTATCTAGCTCATTTCGTGATCGATACATGAAACATCAACTTGAAATTGGCTGGGCGAGAAAACTCCCTAGCATAGGCTGGTCACAGCACCCGGAAATACTGCGTGTAATAAATTAGCAATTTAAGGTCTTCGTTAAGGTTTGCAGGGTCATTTCGGTAAAGCGCTCTCAATTCGTCAGAATTTAGGCCACAAAAATAAAATAGATATCGTTAGAAAGCTCTTAATTCGTAGAATACAATGTTGTCTTTGAATTTGCGATAAACACAAACCAACAATAGTTGTGATTTTCTAATTAAAACCAGAGGGCTTCAGGGCGACTCAACAAATCTTTTTTTGCAGTTTAATTCCGAGATAAATTTCCAGAAAAACGGTGTCAGCGTTTTTTGATGTCGAGTTTTGCTGATTTTATTGAAAATATTTCAAAACATTTCAAAGTTGAAAATGCTGTTTTTCGACCAACGTAAGTCATAAAATCGAAACCAGGCAATAAATAAAGAAACGCTGACACCGTCAGTTAGATTCAAGAGGAACGTACTTCTTGCGATAACCGTGGTCCAATGCACTCCTGAAAGACTTGCATTGCCAAAGAATGCTCCAACTTGGCAGCAGGCGTCAACGCTGATGGGGTGCTTGGCTTTTTATCTTTATCACCAAATTTTGACGACCTCAAAACTGAAATAAAAATAAATTTAAGACCATGCTAAGATTCTTAAATATATTTTAGTATATATATCATACACGAGAAGCTGTTCATTATCTGATTTGGAAACACAACGAGAAGTGTGTTGGAAACTGTTGGGAGAGAGTGTGTTTTTAAAAGAGAAATTTGAGGTAAAACTTGTCTTAATTTATGGGCGTTTATTACAACATTTCACAACAACGTCTCGGTAACTGATTTCCAATATGTTTTCCCCATGAACTATTAATGAGTTTCATTATCAACCAGCTGTATCCAGTTGACATTCTCAACCAGCTGTATCCAGTTGACATTCTTAACCCGCTGTATCCAGTTGACATTCTTAACCCGCTGTATCCAGTTGAAATTCTCACCAGCTGTATCCAGTTGACATTCTTAACCCGCTGTATCCAGTTGACATTCTTAACCCGCTGTATCCAGTTGACATTCTTAACCCGCTGTATCCAGTTGAGATTCTCAACCAGCTGTATCCAGTTGACATTCTTAATCCGCTGTATCCAGTTGAGATCCTCAACCCACTGTATCCAGTTGAGATCCTCAACCCGCTGTATCCAGTTGAGATTCCCAACCCACTGTAACCAGTTACGATCCCCAATTCACTGTATCCAGTTGAGATCTTCAACTCAATGTATCCAGTTGAGATCTTCAACTCACTGTATCCAGTTGAGATCCCCAACCCACTGTATCCAGTTGAGATCCTCAACCCGCTGTATCCAGTTGAGATTCCCAACCCACTGTAACCAGTTACGATCCCCAATTCACTGTATCCAGTTGAGATCTTCAACTCAATGTATCCAGTTGAGATCTTCAACTCACTGTATCCAGTTGAGATCTTCAACTCACTGTATCCAGTTGAGATCCTCAACTCACTGTATCCAGTTGAGATCCCCAACTCACTGTATCCAGTTGAGATCCTCAACTCACTGTATCCAGTTGAGATTCCCAACTCACTGTATCCAGTTGAGATCCTCAACTCACTGTATCCAGTTGAGATCCCCAACTCACTGTATCCAGCTGAGATCTTCAACTCACTGTATCTAGTTGAGATCCTCAACCCACTGTATCCAGTTGAGATCCTCAACTCACTGTATCCAGTTGAGATCCCCAACTCACTGTATCCAGTTGAGATCCTCAACTCACTGTATCCAGTTGAGATCCTCAACTCACTGTATCCAGTTGAGATCCCCAACTCACTGTATCCAGTTGAGATCCTCAACTCATTGTATCCAGTTGAGATTCCCAACTCACTGTATCCAGTTGAGATTCCCGACTCACTGTATCCAGTTGAGATTCCCAACTCACTGTATCCAGTTGAGATCCCCAACTCACTGTATCCAGTTGAGATTCCCAACTCACTGTATCCAGTTGAGATCCCCACCTCACTGTATCCAGTTGAGATCCTCAACTCACTGTATCCAGTTGAGATCTTCAACTCACTGTATCCAGTTGAGATCCTCAACCCACTGTATCCAGTTGAGATCCCCAACTCACTGTATCCAGTTGAGATCCCCAACTCACTGTATCCAGTTGAGATCCTCAACCCACTGTATCCAGTTGAGATCCTCAACCCACTGTATCCAGTTCAGATCCCAACCCACTGTATCTAGTTGAGATTCTCAACCCGATCTAAGGGGTTGACGTTCTCAACCGGCTGTATCTGGTTGAAGTCCTCAAGCCGATCTAACGGGTTGATGATGAAATCACCGCCTCAACAACGGCACCGTAGCAAATTTAAGGTAAAATTAATGCAATGACTTACGGGATGTGTTACTTGTAGGTCGCATGCTCATCTCGGAGTTCATCATGCTTAGTCTGTTCGATGCATTACTGTTGTGTATTTGACGTAATCTTCCCACATTCTTGATCACTGAGATCAGAGATGACAGACTAAAGGTTTGGGGTGTAGCACTACTCCTAAATTAAAGAATCAGACGTAACATTAATAGTTGTAAACATACAGCACATACTTGCTCGATCTCTTCTCGTCATACATCAGTGAGTGAGTGAGTGAGTGAGTGAGTGAGTGAGTGAGTGAGTGAGTGAGTGAGTGAGTGAGTGAGTGAGTGAGTGAGTGAGTGAGTGAGTGAGTGAGTGAGTGAGTGAGTGAGTGAGCGAGCGAGCGAGCGAGCGAGCGAGCGAGCGAGCGAGCGAGCGAGTGAGTGAGTGAGTGAGTGAGTGAGTGAGTGAGTGAGTGAGTGAGTGAGTGAGTGAGTGAGTGAGTGAGTGAGTGAGTGCGAGAGTGAGTGCGAGTGAGTGAGTGAGTGCGAGAGTGAGTGCGAGTGAGTGAGTGAGTGAGTGAGTGAGTGAGTGAGTGAGTGAGTGAGTGAGTGAGTGAGTGAGTGAGTGAGTGAGTGCGTGAATGTGTGGCTGGATGAGTGCGTGAATAAGTGAGTGCGTGAGTGAATGAGTAGGTGTGTGAGCGCGTGCGTGCGTAAGTGAGTTTGCGCGTGCATAAGTGAGTGCGTAAGTGAGTGCATGCGTAAAGGCCCGTTTACACAGACGATTTTTCTCATTCTGACGCATGTGATTGAATGGATGTCCCAGGAATGTATTGAACAACTACAGCTTTATAATAATGTCCATTGCATTCGTAAGTCAATCCACTCGATCACATCAGTCAGGAGGAAATAAATTGCAGCAAAAATCGCCTGTGTAAACGAGCCTGAAGTGAGTGAGTGCATATAAGTGCGGGAGAGAGGGAGGAGGCGGAGGATAAAGGACTGGTGGCTAATCATCCTTACTCGCAGCCAGCGGGCTGAATTACGAAGGACGCAGATCAACGTGGCCATGTCGGGGCATAATAAAGGCGGTCCATGCAGCCGCCATACGACACAGTCCAGACCACGGATCACAGCTAAGATGTAGGTGTGGAAGAGGAATGGACAAAAGGAGGGGGGGGGGGGGGGGGGGAGAGATGAGGAGGGAAGGAGAGAAACACAAAGGGAAAAGATGGAGAAAAGAAAAAGGAGGGAAAGGTTAGGAAAGAAGGAAAGGGAAGAGAAGGGAAGGAAAGAGGGAAAGGGTAGGAAAGAAGGAAAGGGTAGGAAAGAAGGAAAGCGTAGGAAAGAAGGAATGGGTAGGAAAGGGTAGGAAAGAGGAAAAGGATAGGAAAGAAGGAAAGGGTAGGAAAGAAGGAAAGGGTAGGAAAGAAGGAAAGGGTAGGAAAGAGGAAAGGGTAGGAAAGGAAAGGGTAGGAAAGAGGGAAAGGGTAGGAAAGAGGGAAAGGGTAGGAAAGAAGGAAAGGGTAGGAAAGAAGGAAAGGGTAGGAAAGAGGGAAAGGGTAGGAAAGAGGGAAAGGGTAGGAAAGAAGGAAAGGGTAGGAAAGAAGGAAAGGGTAGGAAAGAAGGAAAGGGTAGGAAAGAAGGAAAGGGTAGGAAAGAAGGAAAGGGTAGGAAAGAGGGAAAGGGTAGGAAAGAAGGAAAGGGTAGGAAAGAAGGAAAGGGTAGGAAAGAAGGAAAGGGTAGGAAAGAGGGAAAGGGTAGGAAAGAAGGAAAGGGTAGGAAAGAAGGAAAAGGTAGGAAAGAGGGAAAGGGTAGGAAAGAAGGAAAGGGTAGGAAAGAGGGAAAGGGTAGGAAAGAGAGAAAGGGTAGGAACGGATCACAGCTAAGATGTAGGTGTGGAAGAGGAATGGACAAAAGGAGGGGGGAGAGATGAGGAGGGAAGGAGAGAAACACAAAGGGAAAAGATGGAGAAAAGAAAAAGGAGGGAAAGGTTAGGAAAGAAGGAAAGGGAAGGGAAGGAAAGAGGGAAAGGGTAGGAAAGAAGGAAAGGGTAGGAAAGAGGAAAGGGTAGGAAAGAAGGAAAGGGTAGGAAAGAGGGAAAGGGTAGGAAAGAGGAAAGGTTAGGGAAGAGGGAAAGGGTAGGAAAGAGGGAAAGGGTAGGAAAGAGGGAAAGGGTAGGAAAGAGGGAAAGGGTAGGAAAGAAGGAAAGGGTAGGAAAGAGGGAAAGGGCAGGAAAGAGGGGAAGGGTAGGAAAGAGGGAAAGGGTAGGAAAGAAGGAAAGGGTAGGAAAGAAGGAAAGGGTAGGAAAGAATGAAAGGGTAGGAAAGAAGGAAAGGGTAGGAAAGAAGAAAAGGGTAGGAAAGAAGGAAAGGGTAGGAAAGAGGGAAAGGGTAGGAAAGAAGGAAATGGTAGGAAAGAGGGAAAGGGTAGGAAAGAAGGAAATGGTAGGAAAGAAGGAAAGGGTAGGAAAGAAGGAGAGGGTAGGAAAGAAGGAAGGGTAGGAAAGAAGGAAAGGGTAGGAAAGAAGGAAAGGGTAGGAAAGAAGGAAAGGGTAGGAAAGAAGGAAAGGGTAGGAAAGAGGGAAACGGTAGGAAAGAAGGAGAGGGTAGGAAAGAAGGAAAGGGTAGGAAAGAAAGAAGGGTAGGAAAGAAGGAAAGGGTAGGAAAGAAGGAAAGGGTAGGAAAGAAGGAAAGGGTAGGAAAGAAGGAAAGGGTAGGAAAGAGGGAAAGGGTAGGAAAGAAGGAAAGGGTAGGAAAGAAGGAAAGGGTAGGAAAGAAGGAAGGGTAGGAAAGAAGGAAAGGGTAGGAAAGAAGGAAAGGGTAGGAAAGAAGGAAAGGGTAGGAAAGAAGGAAAGGGTAGGAAAGAAGGAAGGGGTAGGAAAAAAGGAAAGGGTAGGAAAGAGAGAAAGGGTAGGAAAGAAGGAAAGGGTAGGAAAGAGGGAAAGGGTAGGGAAGAAGGAAAGGGTAGGAAGGAGGGAAAGGGTAGGAAAGAGGGAAAGGGTAGGAAAAAGAGAAATGGTAGAAAAGAAGGAAAGGGTAGGAAAGAAGGAAAGGGTAGGAAAGAGGGAAAGGGCAGGAAAGAGGAAAGGGTAGGAAAGAAGGAAAGGGTAGGAAAGAGGGAAAGGGTAGGAAAGAGGGAAAGGGTAGGAAAGAGGAAAGAGGGAAAGGGTAGGAAAGAGGAAAGAGTAGGAAAGAGGGAAAGGGTAGGAAAGAAGGAAAGGGTAAGAAAGGAAAGGGTAGGAAAGAAGGAGGGAAGAAGGGAGATAGAGAAAGAGGAAAACAGAGAAGGGATGAAGAGGAGGAGGGAGGGAGGGAGGGAGCGAGCGTGAAAATAACTAAATAGATAAGGTTAACTCTTCATTAAAGTGGTTCTCTTATGAAAATATTGTTGGTAATGTAATGTTTCTGCATAATATTAAAGACATTATGATAGTTGGTAATTGTGCAAAGTTTCATTTTGAAATTCTTAAAAACAAAGTTGTATTTAATGTGCAAAGTTTGTATTTTGGAGCGCCGCCATTAAATTGCCCGATATCCGGTTCGACGCGTAAGGGTCAAATCCGATTTTCGACGGTTTTTGGCCTGCCACGCCCACAGTTTTGGGTGTCACGTGATGAAACCTGCATATTCGGGTAGAGTGCCTCGCGGGCTTTTCAAAAATATCCAGTGCGACGCCTAAGGGTCAAATCCGATTTCGACGGGTTTTGGCCTGCCACGCCCACAGAGGTTGAGACGAACTTATGACGTCATGGACTCAACAAAAACAAAAGAACATTGTTGTTGTCAACAAAAGGGTCATTGCTCTTATTGTGTCTATGACGCCATAAGCTTCCTCGACTCATTCTTCTCAAGCTCGGCCACTTTAATGGCGGCGTTCTACAATACAAACTTCACACATAAAATATCACCTTTTCTAAAACGGATTTTGAAAGGAAAACTTTGCACGATTACTAACTACCATAACATCTTTAGGATTATGCAAAAACATTCCCAAGAATACTTTCATCAGAAAACCACCTTAAGAACTTACAGTTGAGATTGACAAATCTTGGTTACCATGGTAAATCTATCGGCCAACACTTTGGGAGACTTTAAGCCTTGCCCTGCGCAATGCGCTCTTAGGATGAGTGACATATCAGGCATGACCATCGCGACCGTCCTGAAATACACTTTCAGTTCCGTTGTCAAGGCAAATTCACGAGAATCCGTAGTCGCGGTTATGAAAATATTGAAAGTTGGTTTAATAGTAATCTGCAAGAAACAACGGACGAGGAGTTTTTACTAGACACGAAGTACACAAACAGTAGTTACACCTTTTTTTTAATTAGTATAGTACTTTCAGCTTGGAGTTTGTAAAGTTTTGTTAGTTTTTGCTGTACAAGCTGTCGTTAGTTAGTATAGTACTTTCAGCTTGGAGTTTGTAAACTTTTGTTAGTTCTTGCTGTACAAGCTGTCGTTAGTTAGTATAGTACTTTCAGCTTGGAGTTTGTAAAGTTTTGTTAGTTTTTGCTGTACAAGCTGTCGTTAGTTAGTATAGTACTTTCAGCTTGGAGTTTGTAAACTTTTGTTAGTTCTTGCTGTACAAGCTGTCGTTAGTTAGTATAGTACTTTCAGGTTGGAGTTTGTAAAGTTTTGTTAGTTCTTGCTGTACAAGCTGTCGTTAGTTAGTATAGTACTTTCAGCTTGGAGTTTGTAAAGTTTTCTTAGTTCTTGCTGTACAAGCTGTCGTTAGCTAGTATAGTACTTTCAGATTGGAGTTTGTAAACTTTTGTTAGTTCTTGCTGTACAAGCTGTCGTTAGTTAGTATAGTACTTTCAGCTTGGAGTTTGTAATGTTTTGTTAGTTCTTGCTGTACAAGCTGTAGTTAGTTAGTATAGTACTTTCAGCTTGGAGTTTGTAAACTTTTGTTAGTTCTTGCTGTACAAGCTGTCGTTAGTTAGCATAGTACTTTCAGCTTGGAGTTTGTAAAGTTTTGTTAGTTCTTGCTCTACAAGCTGTCGTTAGTTAGTATAGTACTTTCAGCTTGGAGTTTGTAAAGTTTTGTTAGTTCTTGCTCTACAAGCTGTCGTTAGTTAGTATAGTACTTTCAGCTTAGAGTTTGTAAAGTTTTGTTAGTTCTTGCTCTACAAGCTGTCGTTAGTTAGTATAGTACTTTCAGCTTGGAGTTTGTAAAGTTTTGTTAGTTCTTGCTCTACAAGCTGTCGTTAGTTAGTATAGTACTTTCAGCTTGGAGTTTGTAAAGTTTTGTTAGTTCTTGCTGTATAAGCTGTCGTTAGTTAGTTAGTTAGTTAGTTAGTTAGTTAGTTAGTTAGTTAGTTAGTTAGTTAGTTAGTTAGTTAGTTAGTTAGTTAGTTAGTTAGTTAGTTAGTTAGTTAGTTAGTTAGTTAGTTAGTTAGTTAGTTAGTTAGTTAGTTAGTTAGTTAGTTAGTTAGTTAGTTAGTTAGTTAGTTAGTTAGTTAGTTAGTTAGTTAGTTAGTTAGTTAGTTAGTTAGTTAGTATAGTACTTTTAGTTTGGAGTTTGTAAAGTTTTGTTAGTTCTTGCTGTACAAAGCTGTCGTTAGTTAATATACTATTCTGAGTTTGGAGTTTGTAATGTTTTGATAGTTATTGCTGTACAAGCTGTCGTTAGTTAGTATAGTACTTTCAACTTGGAGTTTGTAAAGTTTTGTTAGTTCTTGCTGTACAAGCTGTCGTTAGTTAGTATGGTACTTTCAGCTTAGAGTTTGTAAAGTTTTGTTAGTTGTTGCTGTTAGTACTTCCAGCTTGGAGTTTGTAAAGTTTTGTTGGGCTACAAATCGCATTGTGTCAGTTAGTATCGTCTTTTAGTTAGCATGCACAAGCTTGTAAAGTTTTGTTAGTTCTTGCTGTACCATGTTGTTAGCATAGGATTTTCAGATTGGAGTGTTTGTAAAGTTTTTCTTGCATAAAGCGTTTTTAATACTAAACAACTTACGACACCCTGTGCAGCAGAAACTGAGAAAACATTAGCTGACTTCAAGATTATTTCCAGCAGGCAAAAACTGTAGGATGCCCCCTTCATTCGTCCTAGGCGGCATGAGATTGACTTTTACTGTCAAGTTTCATGTAAGTTCAGAGTGCAATATAACGGTCGGCAACCGGCCATATTCCGCGCAAAACGCGGTCCACTGATTACTCTGCACGGACATTTTGGCCGACCATTTGGCCGCAGTAATTTCTCCTTCATTCTCGCAAAACCAAAACCTAATCGGTTACACGTGCAAGGGAAGATGTTTTCCCGCATTGAGCCAGCCTTTTCTAGCGCACTCGGTTTTGAGTCGTTAAGTGTGAAATGTCGCTTATTCGCTTGTTTTTAAACTTCGAAGCTAATTTCTCAAACTGTCCGTATAATCCGCTTAATTAAGTACTTAGTACTGAACTTATATTATGTTATATAGTAAATTAGTAATACCTGTTAATACTTTTTGTCATGTATTAGGATAAGTATTATATATTTATACTGTGACTGAGTTGTTGTTCTATTGACCATTGTGCATACGGTTGTGCAAGTGAGGTTGTTACAATGTATTGTACAAGCGAGAGTACAACTTTTCTTCTATTTAAGTTTTTTTTACTTTTCTTCTAAGTTGTAAATTAAAATTTAAAAAAATTCTCCATTGAATTCAAAAATAATTAGTGTCCGATCATCTCCGACCAAAACCTGGGTTGGTCTGACATAACATCACCAGAAATTTGGGTAGTTTGTGCCACCGCTCTAAGCCGCCGGTAAGCGGCTATTCGCCTAATAATATAATTATGTATTCTAAGTGTGATTCTATTGTATTCTAGTGTTTCTCATTATTCAGGTCATTGAGTTCTTTAGAATTTACCTAAATCGTGCATGTATGTGTATATATAAACAACCTGTAAACGACCACCAGGACTGTGAAATCAAGCAAGTTCAAACGCTTTTGGAAATACTATGCTAAGGACAAATAAGGACTTTTATGTGCTCTCGAAGTAGACTGACTCATTGCCGAATGCACCGCGAGTCGGGCACTTCGCATCACCCGTAACGTTGTTGGTCAATTTGGCCAATTTCTAGCACCTGTTTATAAAGATTACTATGGCTAACACTATGGATAGTGGCGCTTTCAGTGCAAAAATAAGACGAGCTAGGGAAGTACTTTGTCGTCGAAGTAAGCAAATGTTTTTTAGTTATAACTGTTCCTTAGTCCATGCTGAAGTCAGATGAAGTCCGGCAAAGAAGAAATATGTCACCGTTTAAGCAAAATTTGAATTATTATGTGCTCTCCTTATTATTTACTGTTGAGAATCTCCATTATTATGGTCCTTAATACGCACGCGCGCCACCATCTTGTCCCAAATTTCTGGTAATAATGTCAGACCAAGCTTTTGGAATTATATTGCTCTCTCTGTAAGATTCAGTTGTTTTTGTGGTAAAAGCTGATGTAAGTAGTTTAGCTCACAAACATCTCAGCTTCAGAGTTTTCTAAGTTTAAATACTTACAACAGCTTGTACAGCAAAACAACTGAAACTTTACCAACTTCGTATAGGTAATAGTATGGTTTCGAGTACAATTTGGAAAAAAACAAACATGCACGAGTGAGTTTTTCAAAGACTATCAAAATGACACGAGTCCGAAGGACTGTGCTATTTGAGGTCTTTGAAAAACTCACAAGTGTAATGTTTTTCCAAATTGCACGTAAAACCATACTATACACTTAATGTCTGCTCCCGAGGGAAACAGTTAGTTTTGTTTTCCCGAGAGTCTTGATATTTCCCGAGACGAAGTCAAGGGAAACATCGAGATTCGAGGGAAAACAAAACTAACTGTTTCCAGAGGGAGCAGACATTAAGTGTTTTGTTATATAGCTTGAGTTTCGCTGAATAATTTCGACGTTTATCAAAGGAAAGTACACAAAAGACAAACTGAAAGACTTACCAAAACATTTCGCCTGGCTCTGTAATTTCACATCAAACAAACGAATATGAGTCTCAGAACAAAAGAACAGCAATATATTTCTCCAGTTAATCTTTACACATGCCTTGAAGACCTATAAATTTTCTTTTTTTCTTATCAAACAAGCTTTTGTTTATAGGAAACCGTGAAGAGTTCAAAGTTCTAGCGGTCAACAATTGAAAACTTATTGACCGAACAGGCAATAAGTTCTCAATTGTTGCTCGCTCGATAGACATTGAAATTTAGCTAAGGTCATGTGACCACAAACCAACCAATGACAGTCATCGTTGTATCCAGCGAAACTCTAGCTATATAACAATATTACTTATTAATAATATACATGAAAAAATGTTCAAGCAACTATTTTTCTTTTGGCAGTGTCCACTCCTCGCATATTCGGTCGTTTAAACACCTTTGCTTCTTCTACCACTACTTGAAAAAGTTTACTTAAAGCACTAAAAATCTTCTAGTTTTCTTGCAGGCACTTTACTTGACAATAATAAGGAATAATTAGCTACAAGTACTGAACGAAATGTTTTCCTTTAATTTATTTATTAACTTTTCAACCATGCAACAATGCAAATATACAGTAAATAAAGAATGCAATAAATTGAACATGATTGAAGGAATGATCAACAGGACACGAGTCCCATGTGAAGACCAACCCAACAAAAAAATTACATAATAAACGTTAAGTAAACACACGATAAAAAAAAACCCAACAAAAAACCCCAACTAATACACAAATTACATAAAGATTTAAGAGCAACAACTTGGATTGAAAGAACGACACCTAGAACAGAAACTTTTCCAGGTGCGCAGTCTATTAACATCGAAATTGGAGTCTAACTTAGAAGAGTAGTGAATATAAAGTTCATGTTTAAAAATGGAAACAGCAGTACTATCACGAACTATCGGAGAGAGATTTTTCCAGATAAAGACAATTCTGTTGAAAAAAGAATTTCTAAAAAGAGAAGTCTTACAAGGATTGGCTTGAAGCAAGTTATTTTGACTTGAACGAGTGCGAGACGAGCGGATAGAAGAAAAAGTAACAAAACGGGAGATATCTAGATCGTAGAGACCTTGTTTACACTTAAAGAAGAAGAGAAGATCCTTAATTTCAAGCCAATATGATATAGGTAATAAGTTAAGCTTTTTGAGACGGTCAGTGTAAGACGATTCATAATCTTGGAGTATGAATTTCGTGGCTCGTCTCTGAACACCCTCAAGAAGTGAAAGGTCACGTGACTTGTCCTGAGGAGCCCAGATTTCACTAATTTAAATGTTGGCCGCCATCTTTGTCTATTTTGTGCAGGAAGAGCCTGGGTACGAGATTGGAAAATGTTATCCGTCAAAATCCGTTGTAGAACGTGATTGGCTCTTTTCAATTTTTATTGTTTTTGATTGGTTCATTGGCTTCAAAGAATTTGCACTGTATTTCTTTAAAACTGCACTTCACCAATCAAAATTGAGAATTTTCTTATGTGTATTATTATATGTCTGAAAACACTACATTGACGTAGAAGTCTCATGTATTGTACTCAGAAAGAATGAAGTTACGTAATCATCGTTTACAAAAATTATGTTTGAAATGTTAAAGTGTCTATGAAGTGAAAAATTCGTTGGCATTTTTGTTGTTTTATTGTACAGAGGAGCATGACAGGAGCACTCACTGAAAATGTCAAGAGAATCTGATGCGTAGTTTTCGCGCTATCAACTCTCAAAATGTGCCGTGGATAGTTTGTTTTGGGGAAATTTGGGCTTCTTGGTAACAAGGCCTTATGACGTACGCAGATGGATCATTAATAGTGAAAACTATTGTTCTTATGCATAGTTGTCCATCGGCGTACGTCATAAGCATTGTTTCCGAAAGCCCAATTTTTCTCCAAGAACGACTGGCCATGGCAAACTTTGAGAGTTAATAGCGCGAAAACTACGCATCAGATTCTCTTGAAATTTTCAGCGAGTGCTCCTGCCATGTTCCTCTGTACAATAAAACAACAAAAATGCCAACGAATTTTTCATTTCATAGACACTTTAAAGATACAAACCTCTTTCCCTTCATCGATAAAACATGATGTTTTGCTCATTCTCAGTGCATCGATAACTGTTTGCACATAATGAAATATCACAAAAATCATGGTTGGTGATGTGCGATGAAATTCGTCAAGAATACACCAACAACCTTCCTAAAGAAGCGTAAACATAAAAATGTGATTATAATTAATCAAAGTTAACAAGGAGATTAGTTGCTGGCCAGCGGCTTCATCTTGCTCGTTATGCGCAGATGGGGTGCGGTGTCATCTCACATGATTTGCGCTCTTCACTTGCATTCGGGCCTTGCCTTCGCCTTGTTGAGTTGCTTTCTCCCACCCACCTCTCCACTACTGGAAGGCAGGGTTTTTTCTTTTCCGGGAGTTTTTCTTTCCTGATTTGGTAAGTATCGTTGCAATTTCCACTGTTTATTCAGCGTGACAGGTGCCGGGGGTTGACCCGTGGCTTGGTTGCCAGGGTTACCTCCTTATTTGCTGTTGCTCATTTTGCGCACGAATGGCTGTTTGCTTGCTATTATGGCACCTACCCCAACCTTAATCGACAAGTTAATTCAGTTTTATTGTATTCAGAAGCGTACGGCGGGAAAGAGGGGGATGAAAACTGCAGAGCAGAGTAGAGCAGAGTAGAGTAGAGTAGAGTAGAGTAAAGTAGAGTAGAGTAGAGTAGAGTAGAGTAGAGTAGAGTGGAGTGGAGGGAGGGAGGGAGGGAGGGAGGGAGGGAGGGAGGGAGGGAGGGAGGGAGGGAGGGAGGGAGGGAGGGAGGGAGGGAGGGAGGGAGGGAGGGAGTGGAGTGGAGTGGAGAAGAGTAGATTGAAGTGGAATATTGTAGAGTAGAGTAGAGCGGAGTAGAGTAGAGTAGAATAAGAATGGAGTAGAGTAGAATAAGAATGGAGTAGAGTAGAATAAGAATGGAGTAGAGTAGATGGAAGTGGAGGGGAGTGGAGTGGAGCGGAGTGACGTGGAGTGACGTGGAATGGAGTGGAGCGGAGTGGAGTGGAATGGAGGGGAGTGAGGTGGGGTGCAGTGGAATGGAGAGGAGTGGGGTGCAGTGGAGTGGAGTGGGTGCAGTAGAGTGAAGAGAAGTGGAGTAGAGTGGAGTGGAGTGGAGTGGAGTGGAGTGGAGCGGAGTGGAGCGGAGAGGAGCGGAGTGAAGTGAAGCGGAGCGGAGTGAATGAAGTGGAGTGGGGTGGGGTGCAGTGGAGTGGGATGGGGTGCAGTGGAGTAGAGTGCAGGAGAGGAGAGGAGAGTGGAGTGCAATGGAATGGAGTGGAATGGGGTGCGATGGAGTGGAGTGGGGCCGTGTAGTAGAGTAGAGTGAAGTGGAGTAGAGTGGAGTGGAGTGGAGCGGAGTGGAGTGGGGTGGATTGTGGAGCAGTGGAATTGGGTGGGGTGGGGTGCATGCAGTAGAGTGGAGTGCAGGAGAGTAGAGTAGAGTAGAGTACAGTAGAGTAGGGTAGGGTAGGGTAGGGTAGGGTAGGGTAGGGTAGGGTAGGGTGGAGTGGAGTGGAGTGGAGTGGATTGGATTGAAGTGGAGTGGAGTGGAGTGGAGTAGAGTAGAATAGAATGGAGTGGAGTAGAATGGAGTCGAGTAAAGTGTAAAGCAGTGTAGAGTGCACTGCGGAACGACATGGTACGGTATAGTCCGGTCCGATGTGGTCCGGTGAGGTGCAGTGCAGTGCAGTACAGTACTAAATTGTAAGGCAACTTACCTGAGCTACACCACTTAAGATCTTGGCTACATTACCAAAGTCCATTTTTGGTGTACAGCTTAAACTGACGAAATAATGGCCAAGCATATGGGCCAGACCCTATAAGATGTAAATGAAATTCATCATTTGTAGCACAACAAAGAATGATACCAACGTGTACTAACCACTGTGCCACTAACACTCTTATAAGTCTAAATTATCTTAAGAACTAAGTGAAATATCAAAGAGTGTATATTTCGGTATTTTTCATTATTTAATACTTCTGCCAACTAGAAGTTTTTATCAAAAGTGAAGTGCTGCGAGTTGCTACCATTTACTATTTAGTGGTAAAATACTTGTTATCGTCCGAAGCATTTTCAATTAAAGAGCTTAAGCATGCGGCGTTTTCCTCAACAAGGACGTCACGCGTATAAAATCGAGCCATTAAAGAGTGATGGCGTCTATGCAGTGAAGAACGGCAATCTATGCAGTTTTAGGTTGTTGATTTGCAGCAATAGCGGCTGTTGTCATCTTTAATGGCTCAATTTTATACGCGTGACGTGAGTGTTGACAATAACGTCGCATGCTTAAAATGTTAAGTGAAATCATCTGGGAACAAAGACTCGTATAAATACACTGTCTGCCCCTCGAAATGTCGCTTAGCCTTTTGTGGCCTTGATATATACTTCCAACAACAAATAGAATTGTGTTTGATATAATAGTATAGTAGAAAAATACACTTCTCTTTAATAAATCAATTTATTCCAGCGCCAAACAATGCCAGGTGTAGCGTAGCGCACAATTTAATAATGCCTGCCGCTGATCGGTAGACATTGCGTATACCGAAAATCATCGCCCACGAAATCCTAAGAATCGAGTTTGTGAAGGCATATAAACTCGACCCAGACCTCGTCAAGATTAGTGAGCAAATAGGACAAACTCAGTTTTCGCTTCATAGATACTTTACTTATCCTGACTGATTATCCTAACAAGACGCCAGGATCAGACGTTCACTCGGGCCAGGGCGTCTATAAGATAGGGCGGGGAAACGAGCCGTGTGCCCTGAAGTATGTGTGATGCGCGGGACCCCCCGAATATTCGAACATTGAAGGAGATTATTTACCTGCCCCAGTCCTCGCGCGTCTTTAGCAATGTCTGCCAAATATATTTTTTCCCTTTGCGACTTGTTTGTTCGCATGCAGCAAAAAAAGCTCAAAAAATTAAGTAACAGTATTTATACCAAAGATAGATCTATTAATGGAGTAACCGTCCTTGGATTTGCTAAGTTCTGGTGCCAGGGCAAGTTATTAAATATTTTACAAAACGAGTGCGAGTTGGAACTGCGGAAGCCGCCATGATGAACGAAACGAAAGTTTGCTGGAAGAGAATTCACATTTCCTCTTTATATTTTGGTTTCTGGTGAAGGATGATCATACGGTAAGAAGAACATGTATTCTTTTGTCGATTAAAAATATAAAAGTGACCACAAGACGCTTAACTACCTTTAAAATACGTACATTTTCAGAACATTCGAGCCAGGAAAATTTCTGAACTGTAACCAAATTTTTAGGCTGCAATCAACACGCTATTGCTAAAAAAGCTCAAAAAATTACGCGATGAAATTTGAGAGGAATAAAGTTTAATGCCTTCCAGACATGTATTTAAAAAAGCTAAGTTCTGGCTCGTCTTTGAGTTAGGAAATAATTAAAATGTTCTATGCGTGGAGCAAAATTAGACAAGGAAGCCATAAATGGCTTCGGCTTCAACATTGGAAATTTTAGTCGTTTTATACTTAAAAATGCCTTCTACCATGTTATATGAACAGTACAATGTATGAATAACAAAACAAAAAACTTACACCAACAATCGAGTCAATAGTTGCAGCATTATAAGGGATTTAATCAACGTCCTTGAATTTCACATGGATTTTTTGTTTTGATCAAAATTTGCAATTGGCCGCGCTCGCCCCATGCCTAAAGTGCATCACACATGTTTCAGTACGTCAGATTGGCGTTTCACCGCCCTATCTTATAGACGCCCTGCTCGGGCTAGGCAAAGTGCGGAGGTACTTAATCGAAGCCTGAATTGAAGGTCTCTCTCCTCAATCTCGTACCCAGATCAAGGATCAGAGGCTTTGGGAAACTCCGCAATCTCGTACACAGAGCCTGCGATCCTTTTGGTCAGTACCAAGGAACGGAAGCTCTCAGCTTCATGTTGTAACCAATCAACTAATGTAATTGTAAGAGCATTGTATGCAATAAATTATTGCACTGTAGGTTTTATTTGTCCGCGTCGACCGAGATCGGGTCGGCTCCAGCTACTCAGGTAAGGAATTGTACTTTCTGTTAGGAATTTTGGCTAAATTATATCAACCTTGCAATCTCTGTTATTTTTAAAGCTCTGAAACGAAACTGCGAAGAAATACGAGACGAATCAGACGACAGATGTTTGTTTGGCGACAAAGCGACAATAATAATAGTTTTAACTTATTATAATAGTTTTATATTATTATCGGGATTTTCACTGTTTTGAATTATGTCATGTGTTCAATTGTATTGGGTTTGTCGTTTATAATTATGTGTTACAGAACGTTGATAAATCAATTAAACAAGTTAGCAACGTGCACAGAATTTTAATTTTCACCATTTTTTATTGCTGGGTCGAGATTGATTGCATTAACCAATCAGATGCCGAGTTTCATCGGAGTTGCCCAGAGCCTCCGTTCCTTTATACTGACCAAAAGGATCGCAGGCTCTGAGTACGAGATTGGGAAACTCCGATGAAAAACCCAAACAAATTGGGTTTTAGTTCCCAGTCCTCTGGTTCCCAGATCCCTATAATTTGTTACTGTCATCGACTATCTTTAGCTTGTTCGAAGACCAGGGAAAAGTATTTGTTTACCGATAAAGAATGGCCCAGTATGTTTTACAAAGCTCTTGACAAAGCGTTGCGATACAAATGGTCTTTCTTAGCTTTCTCTAAATCGTCAACAGGACGATTTGACGAGAGTGTTTTACATGTCCGCGTCGCCATCGGCACTCGGCAATGATCAGCTCAGCCGCTCAGGTAAGGTATTGTACTTTCTGTCAGGAATTTTTGCTGAACTACATCGACCTTTTGTTATATAGCTAGAGTTTCACTGTGGATGCAACGATGACTGTCATTGGTTGGTTTGTGGTCACATGACCTTAGCTAAATTCCAATGTCTACCGATCGGGCAATAATTGAGAGCTTATTGCCTGCTCGGTCAAAAACTTTTCAATTGTTGCCCGCTAGAACTTTGAAATCTTCACGGCGTACTATAAACAAAAGCTGGTTTGGTACGAAAAACAGAATATTTATAGGTCTTCAAAGCATGTGTGAAGATTAACTGGAGAAATGTATTGCTGTTCTTTTGTTCTGAGACTCATATTTGTTTGGTTGAAGTGAAATTACGGAGCCAGGCGAAATGTTTTGGTAAGTCTTAGCGTTTGTCTTCTGTGTACTTTCCCTTGATAAACGTCGACATTATTCAGCGAAACTCAAGCTATATAACAAAACACTTAATGTCTCATCCCTCTGGAAACAGTTAGTTTTGTTTTCCCTCGAGTCTCGATGTTTCCCTCGACTTCGTCTTGGGAAATATCAAGACTCTCGGGAAAACAAAACTAACTGTTTCCCTCGGGAGCAGACATTAAGTGTATAGTATTCTCTAAAATAATTTTAAAGTTGTGAGACGAAACTGCGAAGAATTACGAGATCAGCCAGAGGACGGATGTTTATTTGCCGACAAAACGAGAATAATAATAGTTTTAACTTGTAAATGGTCGGGATTTTTGCTGTTTAGAATTATTTCATGTGTTCAATTGTATTTTGGGTCTGTCGTGTATACTTATGTGTTACAGAACGTCGAGAAATCGATTAAACAAGTTAGCAACGTGCGCATTATTTGAAATTTTACTGTTTTTTTAAACTAACCAATCAGATGACAAATTTCATCGGAGTTTCCCAGGGCCTCTGATCCTTGGTACTGACCAAAAGGATCGCAGGCTCTGGGTACGAGATTGCTCTCTCCTCCGCAGAAACTCTATACCGCGCGAGCCGAGGTGGGAGTGGGATCGAAGGCTGAATATGATGCATACTTCACACTGGTGAACATATTTACGATCAAGACAGTTGTCAGCCACATATGATCACTGTTTAACTACAGAGTCAGTCAGTCTATTTCGAAATCTACCAACAATGTACAAGAACATCTTGGTCAAAAGCACCCTGCCGTACCTTGTAAAATAACTAAATAAGGTTCTGCCGAAATCAAGTTGAATCTCTGTCGAGCATGCGCGAGAAACATTGTCAATCCCAGGCTTAATAGCGAAGCGCATAGATGAGATCAAATTCATGTTTGTCTGAGTTTATAATTTATTCTTGCATTTCCAACAAAAGAAAATTGCTCATTGGAAATCCCTCGATATTCAATTTCGGTTTGTTTGTCTATAAATAGTAACTGTGCGCATCGCTATTTAGTTCAATCCCTAGCTTAATCGAGTGACGAGAGCGATTGTACAATTCATTACAGCGAACTCTATTAATTCATTCTCGTTCCCAGAGGTCACGATCTTTTTGGCTGCCAAAAGGATCATGGCCTCTGGGGACGAGAATGTTGTGCAGGATGTATTAGAAACATGAATAAGACGTTATTTTTAGGTAGGCCGCACGGGAAAAGGACTAAGGAGAGACTACATTTACATTCGTGAGAAAGCACGAGCAACTATTCAAGAGCTAAAACCGTGATTTTGTGATTTGTTAAAGAATATCAAAAGTTTATATTTAACCTTCGAACGTCGCGTTTTGTTGGAGACCTGAACAAGCACTTCCCCGACAAATACAGTACAACGGGCTCAGATCTGGCAGTCGGTTTTCCCCTAAATTCAATGCGTGCGACCTAAAAACCGGTTTGACGGAAGAAAACGAAATTGACCAGTCCAGACGTTTGGACTGCGGCGATTTAAAAGATCCGACTTGATTTCAGCAGAGCCTTATTTTACGGTGAGCATTTATAAGGGTCTGCTGACTGCTCGCAGGGTGGGTCAAAAGGCAAAGCTGTTCAACTTTTTGTCTAACTTCAAAAGCAAAAGGAGCAAAGAACTTACAACATGCCTCACGGCCTCACTCCGTCATACGGCTAACAACTCACTTAATATTAGTAGTGGAAGTAAAATGTGCAAAAATACAAACATCCAAACAAAAGGGGGAAAAACAAAAAACAAAAAACAAAACCCGATCCAAAACCTAGACCCGGCCTGCCAGAGTAATGATCATTACTCGGGCTACCTGTGGTATACCAAGTCTAGGTTTCGGCTCCGTTTTTTTTTTTGTCTATGTCAAGGAATGGCAATTATAGCATAATCCCATTAGGCTTTGCGACACTGATGCGTGCATGCCAAATCATGCTTTCTTTCTTTGCTTTCCTGATATCTGATGAAGTCTTTCTCGTCGTGGATGTGTTTTGTGTGTTCACAGACATAGTTATTGGTTAGTAATGTCGCTGGCAAGTAATCTTGATATTATACACGCTTCCAATCGCACACGCCGTTAATAGCTGTCTTGATATTTAATACCCGAAGAGGCTCCACATATGAACGCTGTGTGGAAATATGTTAAATACATGCAGTGGTTTGTTGTGTATTGCAAATTGTGTTTTTTTAAGTGCTTATGCAACGAAATTTTACCTCAGTTTTTTCAGCGTAACATGTTTCGTAGAATTCGTTTTCTTGCTTCATTCTTGAGATATTCAGGTTTGTTTGATATGCAAATGTCATACTTATCACACTGTATAATGAGTTTTAGAAAAGTATGTTTTTCTTTGAGATTATTTATCGAAAGTACTTAATAAAAATTTGCACTTGCTTGTATGTAGCCATGACTGGTCACTAAACGTATGTAGCTGGGTTGTAAAATATTTGGACCATCCTAAAATTGATGCTCTTTCAAAAAGTCTTATGCAGTGTGATGTCATAAGTAGGTCATTCGCATATCAAACAAACCTGAATATCTCAAGAATGAGGCAAGGAAACGAAATTCTACGAAAGATGTTACTCTGTCAATTTCAGTGTTCTTTCAAATGCAATCATAAAAAATTGGGGAGAAATTTCGTTGCATAAGCACTTTAACGAAGAATTGGATTGTGTTTTGACTTTTGTCTGTGAACAATGTGTTTAGACTTTAGATCTTAGCACTCCATGCGACAACATGCGTATGTATGACAGTACCTTTTATCCAAAACACCTTCACGTATTGTTATATACCAAAGACTTTCGTTTGCCAAAGATGAAATCCTATTGGTCAAATCATGGTCACGTGTTGTTCAACAAACTCAATGTTTCTTTCTGCCGAGGGAAACATTGCACTGTTTCCCTCTGACGTCAACAATGAAGAAGGAAACAGTGCAATGTTTCCCTCTGACGTCAGCTTTAATCATGCGTTGTTCATGTGAATACACAATGATTATTGCATCAGGTTCAGAACTTTGGACTTTTCGGAACATTTTGAAAACAAGAGCTTATTTCGAGCTTGTTTGGCACGAAATAGTCCATTTTCCAAAAGAAAGAATATCTATATATATCTTCAAAGAAGGTCTGAAGAAAACCTGCATAAATATAAAGCTGTTCTTTGTACTTGTTGGTGTATTTGTTTAGTTGAATTGAAATACGAAGACAAAGTCAAAGTGTTTGGTAAGTCTTTTTTCCTTTTACAAGTTTCGAGTCAGTTTGGCATTTTGCATTTTAAAAGTCTTTGGTATATAACAAAACGCTTGTTGACTTTTGCCTCGGGAAACATCGAGTTTTACAGTCCCTCAGGCTTCAATGTCACCCTCGGACTAAAGCCCTCGGGTGACATTGAGCCTTCGGGTCCGTAAAACTCGATGTTTCCCTCGGCGCCAGTCAACAAGTGTATACTATAGCACTGTGATTTTGCAGTAGCCCAAGTGAACGCCTGACCAGGCGTCTTGTTAAAGTGCCTCGCCCTATGGCCTGTGGGATCTTTGCAAATTTAAATAACTTAGGTTAAAAGAAAATGTCTCCCGAAATTTTTTTCTCAAAAATATTAAATGCTCGCCCATTAACAGCGCTCCGAAGTTGGCCAAATCAGCCCAAATCGCGCCATTTTGAAAGTTAGACCGTTTTCTTGGGCCTGGGCTCTAATTGATAGATCTACGTCACATTTGCGTCACAGTTGGAACACCAAAATTTCTTCCGCCGAGTCTGAGTCAGACGAACCATCTTGGAACATATTGATGAATAAATCTAAAGTTTTCATTGCTTAAATAAAGGTTTAAGAGACGCAATACCAAAAACACACTAAATAGTCAGAAATTAATTCTTTGAACGTTTTCATGGCGATAAAGTAATATAAATAAGTTTTGTGGAAACACCACGTAAAATATTTCTTTGCTAAGCTTTCGGCCTGTTGACTCAGGCCTTCATCAGAGCAATGACGATGAAGGCCTGAGTCAACAGGCCGAAAGCTTAGCAAAGAAATATTTTACGTGGTGTTTCCACAAAACTTATTCATATTATAAATAGTCAGAAGTTCGGTTCCGACCGTGAAGTCACACAGTAAACTCGCACCATGTCCCTAATGCACGATCACAGTTATAGAGATACCAACTTTGAAGCGCTGTTAATGGGCGGGGATTTAATATTTTTGAGAAAAAATTTCGGGAAACATTTTCTTTTAAATGTGGTTAAATATATTTAAGGAAAGTTAACTGCGGATGTAGTTGGCCTGCGGTTCCCCTCATTAGGGGAGTCCCTTACGTCTCTACGTTAAGGGTTTCCCGCGCATTCGGAATTCATTGAGCGTCTGTTGCTTGCTGCAGTAGCGTCTTTGCTCAGCTTGTGCTCCCCCCTTCGCCCTTTCCCCACCCGTGTTAGATACGAAGTATAGAATCCTATAGATCGTATATGTTATTCCACTGACTTGTCAGTGTGACTGGTGCCGGTGGTCTGCCTTGGCAGAGTTGTCATGGCAAACGCCTATTGCTTCTCTGTTTACCCTAATTGCTATTGCTTAGTTTGCTGGCTATTTGCTCATGGCCCAATTGCTTACAGTTACTTGCTTGCTAACAAGGCTAGATTGCTGACTAGCCTGGGCTAGATTGCTGACTAGCCTGGTCACCAACGGCACCTACCTCCAAACAACGCATATTCTGCAGTTAACCTAAGTTATATAAATTGTAAAGATCCCACAGGCCATAGAAGCACTTTAAAAAAGGTGGCCACAACCCACCTTAGCAGTCTCTGTCTTTCCAGTGCCGCTAGCACCAACAATAGCACCACACTGCAATTCAATTGTGGCCTAATAAAATCAAACAAAGGAGAAAAAATTAAGTAACAAGTTTTATTTTCTATCCACAACTGTTCAAAATTTCTAATCTGCCAAACTAACCAGACTTAAAGTTAAAAAACATCTTTCAGTGAGCGGAGTCAATGTAATGGGAACTCGCGAACCATAAAACTCGTTACCATACTCCAGTTCATTATCCAACATGTGAAGCAATGAACGAAATTTGCCATCACCTAAACACAACCACAACAGTAATGGTTAACAGACGAACAGACGAACAGACAGACAGACAGACAGACAGACAGACAGACAGACAGACAGACAGACAGACAGACAGACAGACAGACAGACAGACAGACAGACGGACAGACGGACGGACGGACGGACGGACGGACGGACGGACGGACGGACGGACGGACGGACAGACAGACGGAGGGACAGACAAACAAACAAACAAACAAACAAACAAACAAACAAACAAACAAACAAACAAACAAACAAACAAACAAACAAACAAACAAACAAACAAACAAACAAACAAACAAACAAACGCACAAACATAAACACAAACGCACACACATACAAATCTTTCGTCATTGTTGTTCTAATTCTACTTAACTTACTTTTATTTTCCCTAGTTTTTCCATAAAATCTTGTGTTTCTTCTCCACTCGAAATCCAAAACGTCTCGCAGTTTTCGTTTTCCAAGGTCATCAACAACATCTCGTAAATACATTCCATACTAAAAGAGATTAATTAACATTTAAAGCATATACAAGGGGACGTGATATTACTAGAAATTTAATCATAACTCGAAATTTCAACTTATAACTCGAAATTTCGATTTATAACCCGACATTTCAACTTGTAACCCGAAACTTCGATTTATAACTCGAAATAACTATAATTTTGACTTATAACTCGAAACTTCAACTTATAACTCCAAATTTCAACGTATAACTCGAAATTTCGATTTATAACTCGAAATAACTATAATTTCGACTCATAAATCGAAATTTCGACTTATAACCGAAATTTCGACTTATACTCGAAATAACTATAATTTCGACTTATAATTCGAAATTTCGACTTATAACTCGAAATAACTATAATTTCGACTTATAAATCGAAATTTCAACTTATAACTCGAAACTTCAATTCATAACTCGAAATTTTTCTACGTATAATTCGAAATTTCGATTTATATAACTCGAAATTATAGTTATTTCGAGTTACAACTCGAAATTTCGACTTATAACTCGAAAATTTTGGAGTTATAAGTCGAAATTTACCCAAAATTTCTAGTTATAAGTTGAAATTTCGAGAGATATATGTCGAGTATATAACTCAAAATTTCAACTTATACAACTCGAAATTTCAACTTTAATACAACTCGAAATTTCAACTTTAGTATATAACTGGAAATTTCAACTTATAGCTCGAACTATCTGTTAAACAAGAATAGCTTACCGACAGTAATCCCTCTAGTTTCGCTTGACCAGCCATCGTAAGATTTTGATCGGCGCTTCTCCAACAACCTTTGACTAACATGTTAGGTAATCGACTGAGGATACTCCAAAAACGACGTACTGCATTAGCCATCGCTTTTCTATCAATACGAATATCACTGATACCCTATATCAAGAAAAGCAAGGTTAAAGGATATGCAAAGATGACTCAATACTAAACGCGTAAAAACGCACAACTTGTTCACGGTTGTCAACAGGCGTGAACAATGTTGTGCTGCTCGCCGTGAACAATGTAGTTGTGCTGCTCGCCGTGAACAAGTTGTCAACAAGTTGTTCACTTATGGTTCGAACAACTTGTTCACGGATAAATTAACAGTCATGAACAAGTTGTTCCAACAGCACATTTTTATAGCCAACAACGTTGTTTGCACATGATACAACATGCTGTAACAGCGATGAAATAACAACGATGAACAACAATGTTACAACGATGGTGAACATGGTTGATGTATGAACACGTTCTTCGGTTGTTACAACATGCGTGAACAACGGTTGTTGTTTCATCAAGCTGTAACAACTTGTTGAAACAATGATGAACAATGTTGTTCATTTATCAATGTTGTTCACATATGTCAACAAGTTGTTACTTCAAGAAGAATGTGGAGAAGGTATGACGACCAAGATATCTTCAAGATTTACTAACAATCTGTCAGTCAACCAGAGTTTTAAACTATGTTGTTCTTCTGATAGGTAAAAGAAGACATTTTAGCCAGAAAGGTGTATAAACATCGAAGACGAAGTGACGGTACGAAGAAGCCGCATTGGAGTCAAATTGATAGCGAATGTTTGATCGACTATAAACTGCAAATTTGCCTACTGCCACAAATTAAAGGCTGGTTTCCTTTTATTCCATTACTGCTTTTGATATCTGAGAGGTATTTCATAATGGGAAAATTGTAGAAAGTGGGTAAATTATGTATTCATTTCTTTCATCCGACGACTTGTTTACTAGTTAGTGCTGTCTTTAAAACGTACTCAGATTCTGACTTATGTCGAGCAAGACCTCTTAACTGCCACAATGTTGTAGAAATATATAATCCGTTATTTTGTCTCACTCAGATCTTACAGTAAAGTTTGACATGCCTACGCTACTAATTTCATTGCGGCGACGACATGCAAATATTGTCAATTTCTGCAAAATCTGCCCTATTGCCTCAAAATATTTTTACCGATTGTCAGTCTTTAGTTGATTTTCTTAAATTTTAACGACACTTTTTTGTTCTAAAAATTGTAGAAATGGGGCTTTGAGCTCAATTAAACTGCGTGCATTTGAAGCCACGGCATGTTGACCACAACGTGCTCAAGTCGTTGTCACCCAGAGGCGTAAGAAGCGGGGGGGGGGGGGGGGGGGGGGATTTCACAAACGGGTGTAGCGTGATTGCGTGAATAGCCTGAAGTGTTAGCCATCCTGCCACGCGAAATGCGGGCTCTGGGGACGAGAATGGTTAGATTGGTTTAATAATTTCTTCGTTTTTATGTTAAAATTTGAACTATGCTTGCTGTAGAATTAGATGAAAAGTTTCCTCAAATTGCTGCAAATTGTGTTTCCGAGGTTCTAGATTTCAAAATTTTCCGGGAGAGCACCCCCGAACCCCGCTAAAAATGCGATCACTGATTATCTGCATATCGACTTCAGCCCCCCCAACTTTGAATCCGTTCCTACGCCTCTGTTGTCACCCAATTTAAAGTGCCACTAACCCCCAAAAATTTTTTTCGCAAATCTGAAAGCCCTTATTGAGTGGATTAGTCCAGTGAATAAATTATTGGTATTGGACATTTCTTTGGTCTTCTGTAGACCACCAAAGTTGCAAAAATTGGCATATGCCTGTCCCATGGCGGAGAAGGAAAGGGAATGGGTATATTCCTGGTGTGACGTCAGCCAAGCCAAACAAGGAACTCATTTGAGCTCTGTCTGCTGAATGCATAGAATTTTTACATTGAGTTAGTTGGGAAAATTAATTTTCAACCCAAAAAATTCTATGTATTCACCAGACAGAGCTCAAAGGAGTTCCTTGTTTGACTTGTCTGACGTAACACCAGGAATATACCCATTCCCTTTCCTACTCCGCCATGGGACATGCAGATGCAACTTTGGTCGTTTACAGAAGATCAACGAAACGTCCAATACCAATAATTTATTAACTGGCCTAATCCACTCAATAAGGGCTCTTAGATTTGCGAGAAAAAATTTTTGGGGTTAGTGGCACTTTAATATCGTACGATTCACTAAAATATCTTTCTATTTCTTCACGTTGTGGGAAGCTGCGAACAAGAAAAACAATCCGAAAAGAGTAGACTGAATTGGCAGTGGTCACAAAAGCAGAAGAAAGTAACGGTAAAACGGAAGAAATCTTGAAAATGATTAAAAATAATTAATATAAATAATATATTGTCTAGAATAGTCTTTCAACGCTAGGACGTTGACATTGTGCGATTTGTGTCTTTTCTTGCAACTGTTTATATTTATTTTTGAATGAAAATTTGTCATTTGGTTCATCTCGTTTTTGTTTTGTTTTTAATATTGACATTGCATGCTCTTTCGGTGTGTCAATACACGACTACAGATGAAGCTTGCTAACGAATTTTCTTGATGTTTTCTGATCTGTGTTCATTAATACAACAAAAAACAGAAATTAGGGGGGGGGGGGGGGGGAGAGGGGGGTGGTTGCGTTCATGTATTTCTGGTACAGTAATAGCGAGGTTCAGATCACACTTCCACTACCGCTACCGCTACGGTAAATGTAGTTAAGCTGATGTAAATGTTCGTTTTTTCGTTCTGTAGTCGTAGTTGGTTTTAATCCTGGTATCGTAAAACGCTTTCTTTTTGCACTAGGTTTGAGACCTGCGACCATTACTGAACGTAAAAACAATATTTGACATGCTTAATTATATTTACGGTAGCGGTAGCGGTAGTGGTAGTGGGATCTGAACCTCGCTAATAATACAAGTCATACCGCTTCGCATTCCCGTGTCCACATATACAGTAAACCAAGACAGGCAACTTGAGGCGGATACTAAAAGTTAAATAAAAAAATCACACAAACTGAGTAGAAATTATGGTTTGAATGATAAATGCGTGGAAACTTAATATGTTTTGAACATTTTTTTACAATTTTTTACACTAATAAAATGTTTTCAGTTTTCACATATTGAAGTGCCTATATCATGATTGACATTTTACATATTTAGGATATTTGGAACCTTCTGAGAAGATTTGTAATATATCTTCCTTTTCTAAAATTTCATCTTCATGGACTTTTTTGCTGTTAAAGATGACGGAAGTGACGTGACGTCAAAAGAGGAATTTGTCTATACAAAAAACACTTTACCGATTCCTCTTTTGACGTCACTTCCGTCAACTTTCACAGCAAAAAAGTCTATGAAGACGAAATTTTAGAAAAGGAAGATATATTACAAATCTTCTCAGAAGCTTCAAAATATCCTAAATATGCAAAATCCCCAACCATGATAATCAAATTCATTAAAAATTCATGAAGAAAATTCAAAAGAAATGAATATTTAATCAATATTTGTAGATCGCATACAGATTCGTCCTGATTTACATAAACTTTTCCTCAATTTACTTAGCTAAAATCATTCCAACTTGAAAAATAGTTTGAAAACATGGCTATTTAGACGTGTCCATTTGATAAGTACGATTGCAGCTCGCCTTGTAAATCAAATACAGATCGCTGCTGATCTGGGCAATGCGAAGTTTTCGACGCCCAACAGGGCAGCGCTCTTTAGCACTTTGTCTGATTGATCCATAGTTACTGGAGGGAGATGGTTTGGAAACTCGGCAAAAGTCGTCGTTCCATGTTTTTGTTCAATTTGTCTAATTTCAAAGTCACTGAACTTTTTTTACTTTCTGTATAATGAAGCAGTCATCCAACACCAACGTTCGGGCTTAATTAGTGTAGTCCTTCGTCGTCACGTGTTGTACGTCCTTTGTTCGTTGTGTAGTCCTTCGTCGTTACGTGTCCATAGAATTTCCTTTCTTCAACCAATTGCCTTCCTCCAACATGAACTGTTGTGTTCATCAACAAACCATCCCCCTCCACTATGATTAATCCCACACACGCAAAAACGCACAAGCTGTTACATACCTGCAAGCAAGTTGTTACAAGGCTGTTCAACAGGCCGAACAGGGTGTCACCGTCATCTGTTCGCACTGGCTGTCCCAGTCTGTTAACATGTCTGTAACAGGTTGTTGACAACTTGTAACAAGGCTGATGACCCCAAGAGACTGATGACAAGTTGTTCCAATAACCTGTTACTGCTCTGCACTCAACAAGTTGTTAACATTGATGCTAACAAGGTTGTAGCAGCTTCTTGGATGAACAGCATTGTTACAACTTGTTCCCAGCCTTGCTACAAGCCTGTTGCGAACACATCCTGTTGACAAGCTGTGAGATTTTTACGTGTGTACTAATCAATACCTTCTGTGCTACTTCATCAATGTAGTTCAGTGACTTGGCATCCTCAACGCACTCAACTATTGAATCGTAAACTGTCTCTTGAACGACTTTTAAAATTTCACTTAACCACACCTCAACCCCACCGCTCAGAAAAACCTAAACAAAAAGATAGAAGTAGAAATGTTTAATGAACAATAAGATTTTTCTTATTTGAATAAAACACAACAAAGTAACATCTTTTGCAGATTTTCTTTTCCTTGCTTTGTTGTTGAGATATATCAGTTTATAATAATTGTCAATTGTTTGCTGTACAAGCTGTGTTAGTTGGTAATACTCAGAAAAACTCTGCGCTCTAAGCGGAACTCGAACCCGCGACCTTCTGAATGCTAGCCAGACGATCTAACCATAGTCAATCGAGATATGGTCTGGAAACTCGGCAAACTTCAAAGCGCCTATAATGAGCTGTGATTTTATGTTGAACCGTACCTTACACCGTGCACATCCTTTGTTTTAGGTTTATTAATATTTAAATAGCACGGTTGAGTGATTGAACTGAAACGTTGCTATTGGACAATTCGTTCATTATACTAAAATACAATGTGTTCAGTGACCGTGCACCGTGCACAAAAATGCATAAAGGCGAACAAAAAGATAGACCAAAGACTTTAGCTGAGTTTCCAGACCATATCTCGATTGACTATGATCTAACCATAGAACTCAGATAGCAGAACAAGGTTATTTAAGGTAATTATACCTTAGACTGTGCCCAGTCGTTCGGGAACGAGTCCTAACCGCTCGGTTACAAGTACTTGCAGGTCCACAAGTCGCGTTGTAACAGTAAGTTAAACACTCATTGTTAGTTGGTTTCAGAAATTGCAGCTTGATGTTAGTAATAATTGTCAGTTGTTTGCTGTACAAGCTGTGTTAGTTAGTAATACTCAGAAAAACTGTGTTAGTTAGTAATACTCAGAAAAACTCTGAGCTCCAAGCGGGACTCGAACCCGCAACCTTCTGAATTGGCATATCTAACAAACTGAATTATCATTCGGCTAATTCCAGGTCGCCCGATAGACCGAACTGAAGCACTTCCACCTCTCAAACTCAATAGGTTGTTTTAAATGGTATATTGGTGTGAAATCCACTTCAAAATACATTAATAATTCATGAGGAAAACACAAAGGATATCAGTACCATGTCCGTGGTTTGATATCTGATAAAGAAATCTCCAGATTTACATAAACTTTAGCTTTGATTTTTTCTCGGCTTAGACAACGTTATTTTTCAAACTTAGAGGTATCTTCGGAGTTTTGAGTTTGAGAAGTCAGTTCAAATACTCGACGTCGGACTTTACCGGGATTACAAAGCCCTCGTGCATTAAAAAGGCTCGCCTTTTCAAAAAGCACTCGGGCTCTGAAATCGCGGTAAAGTCCTCCGTCTCGTATTTGAACTATTACATAAAGATCGGCCGCTCATATTGTAACTATTACATAAAATAATGGTCCTGCAGCGGTCGCGAGCTGTAAGCAATTGACACAAATTTTAAAGTAACAGCAAGATCAAGCCTATATAGTTTCAAGGCCGGCCTCATGTAAACACCCCTTAAGAAACAAATACTGCAAACTTTCCTACTTGTCCCCGAGCCCGGGCGTACGGTGAGGGTGTTAATCTCGACATGAGTGGACACCATTTACACGCAAAAGTACAAGCGAGATGAAAACCTGAAAGTAATTCTGAAACATGTTTATATATATATATATATATATATATATATATATATATATATATATATATATATATATATATATAGACGTGTGGGTTTTGGTCTACGAAACGCAAAGAGTGCTCGATAACATATAGTTAGAGCAAATATAGATTTTCGCTTACCTCAAAAGTCTGCAACAGGCTGTTTCATCTAAAAAAGAATCTTCAGGCAGATTCTGCCTGGAGATTCTTTTTTAGATGAAACAGCCTGTTGCAGACTTTTGAGGTAAGCGAATATATATCTGACGTCACGCACGCATCTCATGCTTATATTATTCCGTTACACTGTAATTTAAACCATTCACCTGATGAGTGTGGCAAGCTCTAAGCTTGTCATACGATACAGATTTGTCGTGAATAAATTTCGATGAAGTAACCTGTGTTTTCACTTTATTTGTTATATATATATATATATATATATATATATATATATATATTTGGGGTTGTGTTAAAAATGCATATAAAGCGGGCGAGGGGTTGTTGCGTTCATGTATTTCTAGTTAGAAGTACATTTCTTACTTGTTTCTTGAGCAGAAGTGTTTCTCCTTTCTCAGACACGACAGCTACAGCATCGTTAAATGGTATTCGCCATTCGTTAGCAGCACTTGACACAGACGATGAAAGAGCACGGCTGCTGGTTCTACCCATGTCGTGTTCAGAAATCATGTTCACTGAAGTGTTTCGAAAGTTTAACACACCAGCACTCTTTTCATCTTCCTCCTATTAAATAATATCCATTGTAAGCAGTGCTGTAATGGTTACTTATTTTTTGCTACTGTGACAGTGTGATAGTGACAATGTGACAGCGATAGTGTGACAGTGACAGTGTGACAGTGACAGTGTGACAGTGACAGTGACAATGTGACAGTGATAAAGTGACAGTGATAGTGTGACAGTAAGTGTGACAGTGACAGTGACAGTGACAGTGACAGTGACAGTGACAGTGACAGTGACAGTGACAGTGACAGTGACAGTGACAGTGACAATGTGACAGTGATAAAGTGACAGTGACAATGTGACAGTGACAATGTGACAGTGGCAGTGTGACAGTGGCAGTGTGACAGTGGCAGTGTGACAGTGGCAGTGTGACAGTGGCAGTGTGACAGTGGCAGTGTGACAGTGGCAGTGTGACAGTGGCAGTGTGACAGTGGCAGTGTGACAGTGGCAGTGTGACAGTGGCAGTGTGACAGTGGCAGTGTGACAGTGGCAGTGTGACAGTGGCAGTGTGACAGTGACAGTGGCAGTGTGACAGTGGCAGTGTGACAGTGGCAGTGTGACAGTGGCAGTGTGACAGTGACAGTGTGACCGTGACAGTGTGACAGTGACAGTGACAATGTGACAGTGATAAAGTGACAGTGACAATGTGACAGTGACAATGTGACAGTGGCAGTGTGACAGTGGCAGTGTGACAGTGGCAGTGTGACAGTGGCAGTGACAATGATAGTGTGACAGTGGCAGTGTGACAGTGGCAGTGACAATGTGACAGTGATAGTGTGACAGTGATAGTGTGACAGTGGCAGTGACAATGTGACAGTGACAATGTGACAGTGATAGTGTGACAGTGGCAGCGTGACAGTGACAATGTGACAGTGGCAGTGAAAATGCGACAGTGAAAATGTGACAGTGACAATGTGACAGTGACAATGTGACAGTGATAGTGTGATAGTGGCAGTGTGACAGTGACAATGTGACAGTGGCAGTGTGACAGTGACAATGTGACAGTGGCAGTGTGACAGTGACAATGTGACAATGATAGTGTGACAGTGACAATGTGACAGTGATAGTGTGACAGTGGTAGTGTGACAGTGACAGTGGCAGTGACAATATGACAGTGGCAATGTGACAGTGATAGTGTGACAGTGGCAGTGTGGCAGTGACAATGACAATGTGACAGTGACAATGTGTCAGTGATAGTGTGACAGTGGCAGTGACAATGTGACAGTGGCAGTGTGACAGTGGCAGTGTGACAGTGGCAGTGTGACAGTGGCAGTGTGACAGTGGCAGTGTGAGTGACAGTGACAGTGACAATGTGACAGTGGCAGTGTGACAGTGACAATGTGACAGTGATAGTGTGACAGTGGCAGTGTGACAGTGACAATGTGACAGTGGCAGTGTGACAGTGACAGTGACAATGTGACAGTGGCAGTGTGACAGTGAGCGACCATGTGACAGTGGCAGTGTGACAGTGACAGTGACAATGACAGTGACAATGTGACAGTGATAGTGTGACAGTGGCAGTGTGACAGTGACAATGTGACAGTGGCAGTGTGACAGTGACAGTGACAATGTGACAGTGGCAGTGTGACAGTGAGCGACCATGTGACAGTGGCAGTGTGACAGTGACAATGTGACAGTGGCAGTGTGACAGTGAGCGACCATGTGACAGTGGCAGTGTGACAGTGACAGTGACAATGTGACAGTGGCAGTGTGACAGTGGCAGTGTGACAATGACAATGTGACAGTGGCAGTGTGACAGTGGCAGTGTGAAAATGAGCGACAATGTGACAGTGGCAGTGTGACAGTGACAGTGGCAGTGTGACAGTGACAATGTGACAGTGGCAGTGTGACAGTGGCAGTGACAATGTGACAGTGACAGTGGCAATGATGGTGACAGTGACAGTGATAGTGACAGTGGTAGTGACAGTGGTAGTGACAGTGATAGTGACAGTGACAATGACAATGATGGTGACAGTGACAGTGATGGTGACAGTAACAATGATGGTGACAGTGATATTGGTAGTGACAGCGATAGTGGTAGTACCAATGATGGCGACAGTGATAGTGGTAGTGGTAGTGATAGTGACAGTGGTAGTACCACTGATGGCGACAGTGATAGTGGCAGTGCTAATGAAAATGATGGTGACAGTGATAGTGATAGTGATAGTGACAGGCAGTGATTGACAGGCAGTGATAGTGGTAGTGATAGTGATAGTGGTAGTGATAGTAGTGATAGTAGTGATAGTAGTGATAGTAATAGTCAGTGATAGTGGTAGTGGTAGTGACGGCTACACTCACAGTTACAGTAAGAGAATCCGTTGTGGTAACAGAAATAGAAATTCAGTACCTTTAGAGGTTTTTTCGTATTCGTTGCTACAACATTCCAACCACTTTTGGACTGTGGAAGGCAATCAAGACGCGGTGTCAATGAAATATCAGACACATCGACAAATAACGATCTACAAGTCGAAGACAAAAGGGAAATACTTATAAGTAAATCGAATAGAATAGGATTAAATTAGTGTTAGAGTTTAATAGAAACATAAATAGATCACATAAGTAATTTAAAAATAACGTTTAAATATTTCATTTCTATTACTCGGGCTACCTGTGGTAGGCAGAGTCCAGGTTTCGACAACACCGCTGCCAAACGTTTGCGCATGCGTGAATTCGCTGAGTAAACATTGCAAGAGGACTGGGAACTACAATCATTAACAAAAATAGTTGGCACGACACTGCGGAGTTGTGTTAAAGTCCTATATTGCTTGAAAATTTTAATTTATCCCCCTGTTTCCCCCGATCCCCCGTCTCAATGTTGGTCCCATTACGATGATAGTGTGTCGATGGGCATCACAACACCATTAGCACATCATTTAGTTGCTATACAACATGGAAATGGGGGAAGGGGGGTCCGCACCTAGTAAACGTGTAATGTGTGCCAACCACGCTTATATCGACTATTCATTTGTGTTTTAAAAAAAGAGTAAAGAAAATTACGAAGGGGTAAATTCAGAATATGTTACAATATTGACAAAGAAGCCATGTACAAATTACCTACCTTATCTTTTTGGTAGTATGCTTATAATTTTAACTTTTGTGTTGGACTCTCGGACCAGTCCAAATATTTCAGTGTAATAAAAGTAGCGTGCTGCGTAGGCAGTGTAGAAACAACAATCGAAATATAGTAAGGTTAGATATACTGCCGAAACAGAGAACGTAGGAGTCTAACGTTTCGAGCGAAGGCCCTTCGCCACGTTTCTCTCTGACGAAGGGCCTTCGCTCGAAACGTTACACTCCTACGTTCTCTGTTTCGGCAGTATATCTAACCTTACTATACTTCAAATATTTCAGTGTTTTCCCGCTCTTTTTCCAAGGACGAGCTCGGACGTCGCACATGCGGAATACATTTGGCAGCGGTGTTGTCTTCGACTCGGTTTTTTCCCCTTTTTTTTGGGTGTCACGATTTTGCATTTTTTACTCCCACTACTACTATTCATACTTCCGGTGAGTTGTTAGCCATGTGATGGAGGCTTTCGGCTAAAATGGATGCCTCAAAAGGACCCCGTCCATTCCTTTCGCGGCCAGGGCCGTAGGCAGGATTTTTTAGTCAGGGGGGCAGTAAAACTGCCAAATTTCTAGGGGGATCCGGGGGTATGCTCCCCCGGAAAATTTTTGAAAATTGAGTCTCTGAAATGGCATTTCCCGCGATCTGACATCATATTTGAGCAAAATTTTCAACATTTTAAAACATTTTTTAAGACACATTCTCTCATTTTTACAAAAGATTTTGTCTAAAACTACAGCATCACATATTTACAAAGACAACTACAGTCATTTGCAACTCACTTGTCACTTTTCACCAAAATGATCAGATGTTCGTTACGAAGTTCGTTTGGAAGTTCAAAGTTCGTTTTGAGCTAGGCAATTGATTGCCGGCTACTAGGAACCAAGAAGGCGAGAAGTTAATCAAATGCGTAGTTTAAAACGAGCTTTGGACTTCCCAACGAACTTGCGAACTTCGGAACGAACTTCCGAACATTTTGGTGAAAGTGAGTAGCAAGTGCCGACTGTAAAATAATAGTTACTCTAACGTTACACCCCCCCCCCCCTCGACATCTACGGCCGTGTTCGCGGCTTTTCCAAAATATGTCGTCAAATATGTTACTTCAAAAAGCTAGGGGGTAGACCAGATTTCTGATTAGGATTAGGGTTTTTCTTGTGGTATAGGATATCGAAAAGATTGCTAAAATCGACGACAAATTTGGAAAAAACAAATTTGACGACATATTTTGGAAAAACCGCAAAAGGACTGGACGGGTCCTTTTGAGACATCCCTTTTAACGTCGACCGTGATGGAGTGAGGCCGTGAGGCATGTTGTTAGTTCTTTGCTCCTTTTGCTTTTGAAGTTGGAAAAAAAAGTGAACAGCTTTGCCTTTTGATCAAGGTGTTCTTGCACATTGTTGGTAGATATTTGCATTATTGTAACCTAGCCTGGGCATCTCATATGTATCAAATTTGAAAAGACTAATTCTTTTACAAAAACGAATTGTACGTTCGATTGACAAAGAAGATTATCTTGCCACTTCTCAACCAATTTTTAAGAAATTAGAAAGTTGAATGTAACAAAATATACTCTCTACAGAAAGGCCATTCTTATGTTTTCGTACTGTAATCACTTGCTACCCGCAAGTTTTAACGATTTATTTATTTTTGGCTCGCAAGTTCATTGTCATCACACAAGATCTGCGCAAAATCTTCGTTCTCATTGTTGCCGAACGACGTTAAAACTATTGTCTATTACTTATCAAGGCCCTTTGTTGTGGAATTCTTTAGATGATAGTTTAACACATTTAAGCAGCCTATCAAAATTTTAAACGAGTTTTAAATTAGTACTCTAAAAGGCTTACACTAGCGATTGGTGTTACACGGTCTGTATATCACTTTGTGAAATTCATTAATAATTCATGAGTTTTGCAACCAATCCAATTTCAGAAATTACGTCACATGTATACCCCTGTAAACCCCCCATACAAACCACTAGTGCTTGTAACTAATTAGCATCTCAATATGATTATGCCAAAGGGATTTTTACTATTTATTCATTTCACAAGTTGTTTACAACACTCGCGTCCTTGTTGTATTGAATATACAATCACTCGCCTTCGGTTCGTGATTGTATAATTCAATACAACACGGCCGCTCGTGTTGTAAACATTACATATCTATACATCTATTGTTATAATTAAAATTTTCTTTGCTTATTTATCTAAATAACCAAAATAACCAAACTTAAAATAGATGTCACCACATAATGGAAACTCTGTAAAGAAAGCCATATTTGTAAACTAGAGGAAGCCAAAACGTTATAAGTTCTTTGCTTCTAGTCTTGGCTTCCTTCGTCACTATTATTCTGTATATCTGAAACCGTAACCATCCATGTATGTATATTGTGACGAATTCAATAAATCCAAATCCATTTCATAAATAAACTGACTGACTTTGTAGTTTAACAGTGATCAGAAGAAGACCTTTGCTAGTTGCTCAAGGTGTTCTTGCACGTTGTTGGTAGATTTCGAAACTGACTGACTGACTGACTGACTGACTGACTGACTGACTGACTGACTGACTGACTGACTGACTGACTGACTGACTGACTGACTGATTGACTGACTGACTGACTGACTGACTGACTGACTGACTGACTGACTGACTGACTGACTGACTGACTGACTGACTGACTGACTGACTGACTGACTGACTGACTGACTGACTGACTGACTGACTGACTGACTGACTGACTGACTGACTGACTGACTGACTGACTGACTGACTGACTGACTGACTGACTGACTTTGTTGTTTATTTAACAATGATGTGGCTGACAGCTCCTAGCCTGCGTGACAGCCCTAACTTGGTAAGAATAAGGTCTGTGAACACTCGAGTGATTGCTTGTTCTTGCATAAATTAAATCCCAAGTTTTGGGGGCAATAATATATTTCACCTTAAAAAATAAAGACGTAGTCTTGTGGTCACTATACTCAATTTAACATGTGTAAAGCCACAAATACAAGATAAATCGAGAGACAGAGTCAGTAGTTGGTTTGTAATATGTGTATACCTATGTTATTTTGGCGGATTTGATCGCGTTGCATGATAATAATTATTATTATACAATACTGATACAATCTCAACTGTGATTGGCTAAAAACCTACAGATAATTCTTGATGTCTTGCCACCTACAAAATATCAAAAATTATCTGTAGCTATGACGCGCTGGCCAGCGGTTTGGACAAAACAAACATGGCTGCCGTCCTTAGGAGTGAAGATCAGAAGCAGATTAATCCGGTGGATTGGCACGTTTTGTTGACGCTAAAACCACCAAGAAAAAACAAGCGAGCTACACATACAGCTGTTAGAGTTTAAAGCAGTGTTTGAAAGAGAAAATTGTATTTGAAAGCGAAAAAAGTTAGCGAACCTCGAACTGAAGACGGTATGAATATTTACTATTTTTACGTAACTTTGTAAAAAACTTTCTAAAGGCTTCTACATTTATAATTGTATAATAAAGCAATTATTGAATTCGGTTATCGCATGATATCAAGAATTATCAAGGCCTCTGTTTGTGTTATCCGCAAAACCTCGGCCTTGATAATTCTTGATCTCATGCTCAACCTCATCCAATAATTGTATAACATATTTAGCTCTAATATCGTCCCTAGTCTTCTCCCGGCAGGAACAAGCAATTGCTCGAGTGTTCCGACATTACTCTTACTCAGTGTTAGGACTGTCACAGGCTAACAACTCCTTATTGTTATATAGTTAGAGTTTCACTGGATGCAACGATGACTGTCATTGGTTGGTTTGTGGTCACATGACCTTAGCTAAATTTCAATGTCTACCGAGCGGGCAACTTATCGCCTTCTCGGTCAATAAGTTTTCAATTGTTGCCCGCTGGAACTTTGAACTCTTCACGGCACCCTATAAACAAAAGCTTGTTTGGTAAGAAAAAAAGAATATTTATAGGTCTTCAAAGCATCTGTGAAGATTAACTGGAGAAATGTATTGCTGTTTTTTTGTTCTGAGACTCATATTTGTTTGGTTGAAATGAGTGAAATGTTTTGGTAAGTCTTAGCGTTTGTCTTTTGTGTACTTTCCCTTGATAAACGTCGAAATTATTCAGCGAAACTCAAGCTATATAACAAAACACTTAATGTCTGATCCCTCGGGAAACAGTTAGTTTTGTTTTCCCTCGAGTCTCGATGTTTCCCTCGACTTCGTCTCGGGATATATCAAGACTCTCGCGAAAACAAAACTAACTGTTTCCCTCGGGAGCAGACATTAAGTGTATAATATTTAATTTAATAGAAGCTTTAATCAAACTCACTGAATACAATACAATATACAAAACAAGTTACAAATACGTTACAAACAACAAAAGTGTTAGTGAGTTAGATAAGGGGCTAGCGAACGGACTCTAAGTCCCAACTAGGCAGGCGTGAATTAGCAACCATCCGAGAGATCAGAAGGATTCAAGCGGAACCAAACCATCCTTGCCATACCCTACTGCCTGATCCTAGAGAATACCCATATGAACTTAGACAAAATAATTCTTATACAGTTCTATCTAGAACCGAGAGACACAAACAATCTTTCATTGCAAGATCTAGTAAATATATATAAATCTGATAACATTCAACTTTGTCTTTTTAACTTAGTCTTTTTAATCTTAGTCTTTTTTACTACAATTATTGATCTTATTCTATTATGACTTAATGTAAATCCATTGTATTTTTAATCCCAAAGATGGATAATAAATTCAAATTCAAACCCCCACATACACTACTAAAATAAAGAAACTGACATAAAATTACAGGTTTGCAAGAATATAGATTCTCAGCAGCAGAAAGGTCTGCCAGTACACCTACAATTAGGACACCCAGTCTAGACTAGACTAGACTAGACTAGACTAGACCAGACCAGACCAGACCAGACCAGACCAGACCAGCCCAGCCCAGCCCAGCCCAGGCTAGCCTAGCCTAGCCTAGCCTGGACTGGACTGGACTGGACTGGACTGGACTGGACTGGACTAGACTAGACTAGACTGGCCTGGACTGGACTGGACTGGACTGGACTGGACTGGACTGGACTGGACTGGACTGGACTGGACTGGACTGGACTGGACTGGACTGGACTGGACTGGACTGGACTGGACTAGATTAGACTAGACTAGACTAAACTAGACTAGACCCACGTTCCCGCTCTATCACTATCGAAGGCAGTGTCTAGCTTAGTAAAATAGAATTTGTACAACTGACTTTTATCGTAAATTGATCGTAAATATGTTCACGCTGTTAAGTATGCACCACATTCACCCTTCGGTGCAAGTGCACTGAGTCTGAACGAAGGATGAATATGGTGCATACTTCACACAGGTGAACGTGACCCCGGTAGCCCAAGTAAACACCTGACCAAGGCGTCTTGTTCTGTACTTCAACGAGACTGGCATAACTACTTACTTGAGGTGAGGCTTGACAGAGTCTAGGGTGTGCGGTTGGCTAAGTATCGCCAGAAGAACTGGATCGGATACAAAATAGAATCTTGAAAACACCTGAAAAAATATATTTTGTACGGAGAAAAGTCGTAAAATTTTCAACATAACCACCAAGAACAACGCGCACACCGACATCTCCACCAACATCAACACCAACAACGCCAGCACCAACACCAACACCAACACCAACACAACCACCACCAACAACAACAACGCCGCCACCACCACCACCACCACCAATGCCGTCGCCACCACCACCACCAACACCAACGCCAACGCCAACGCCAACGCCAACGCCAACGCCAACGCCAACGCCAACACCAACACCAACACCAACACCAACACCAACACCAACACTAACACTAACACTAACACTAACACTAACACTAACACTAACACTAACACTAACACAACCACCACTACTACCACCACCACCAACAACAACAACGCCAACATCAACATCTCCACCAACACCACCAACAACGACACCAACACAAACAACAACAACAACAACAACAACACAACCACCACCAACATAACCACCAGCACCGCTACCACCACCAGCACCGCTACCAGCACTAACAACCCCACTAACAGCACCACCACAACAACAACACCTCCACAACAACAACGACAACAACACCACCACCACCACCACCACCACCACCACCACCACCACCACAACAACAACAGCAATAAGTAGGTAATATTCGAGCTAAGCCCCGGACACGCCCCCCCCCCCCCCCGCCCCCTTAACTCGATGCACTTAGGAATGCATTGAAAGATGATCAACGACTTAGATGTCAGAGGTTCTAAAATTTAATCTAAACCCGTAAGTATATAAACTAAAATATGATATTAGTTACCTTTCTTCTAGCATCTAAATAGGTCTGTAACGATTTAAAACAAATCTCCAGCTCTTCGTAAAGATGTTTTAATACTTGGATTTTAGGTACATCACCTCCAACACAACACTAAGATAGAAAAAAAGAAAACTTTCGTTAAGGAAATTCACTTGATCTGTAATTGCCCTTGCCCCCAAATACTTTAGATTTAACAAATAAATTCCCAACGCAGCCAGGTGAAGAATCAGACATAGTTTAACGCTACTCTGGCTTAAAAGTCTTTTGAACGTAGCTTAAAAAGTTACTGTTCATGACCCAACGTTTCAACACTCCGATCTAGTGTCTTCATCAGGGGTGATCGTTGTAAAGACAGGTCCCATATTTATACTCCAATGAACCATTGATGACGTTATCTATCGACAAGATGCAAATAGGTTTTCGGCAGTAGACCGCCGTCATCACGATTTAATGGAGCGTGGGCGCTATTGATGGGCCAAGCTTCCAAACGTCTTTGGTGGTACCGTGGATTGGTAGTGATAATTGGTAGTGATAGGAGAAATTTTGCCTTTGCCTCCCAAGTATGGTGCCTCAGTCCGTTGAACTGATCAATGACATTGAGAAAGTGCAGCGAAGAGCGACGAAATTCATTTTAAATCTAGGGTGTACAACCGACGTTCCTTATTTATTACGACTTACTACCTATAACCTATTGGCACGAGTACCTGGACTTAGTTTTACTTTACAAAATTATACACAACCTAACTTCAATTGATGCATATGCTCGTCCATCATTAGCACTGCCTGGAAATACTAGAAGCTCGTCAGTCGATGATACTATTAAACTCCAAGTGCCATTTGCTAAAACTGTTACTTTGCAGACATCCTTTTTCATAAGAGCTTCTAAGGCTTGGAACATTTTAACTAAAAAACTTCGTCATGGTGACACTAGTTTACGCGCTTTCAAATCAGGTCTTAAAATTTACTATAAAAATGCTTTGTTAAATGTTTATAATTGTGATGATCCTCGTACTTGGAAATCCGTTTGCATCAAATGCAGAAAGGCTAGGCCTCTTGATACTTCTCCAAACTGCTGTACAGTAACCAGCACATAAATGTTTTATTCAATCATGTAATTAGCAGTTTAATTAGATTAATTTTGTGTTTGTAATTAAGCTTCGATAATGGGATCGCCGTAATTGGGGTTACCTGTGGCGAACTCCCAAGCTCTGCTTATTTCTAATGTAGTGACTGAAGCTATCATTAAATCATTAAATCATAATTTTTGAATTATCCCACCCAATCTCATGGTTGGTTTTGCACGTGTGCTCCGACAAAGCAGAATTTTCCTTTTTGAAAAGAAAACCGTTTTTTGGTGCTCTTTTAAACGCGTGCCAAAGCGACGTTTTGTCTGGCCGATGTGCTCCTAATTACATGCAGTCATTGCACGGAATGGAATAAATAGCGTCTTTTCTCTGTTCTTTCACAATACGATCCTTAGGTTTTGCAAAAATATGACATAGCGTTAAGAAAGGTTTTTGAGCAACTTTTACGTTGAAATTACCTAAGATTCTTTTTAATTGGTTCCGTAATTCCTTGAATGTACGGAACAATCGCAAAACCCATCATCGAATTTTCATCCTCAGTGTTTTTGCATGGTGGTGGTGTAAATGGCTTTAAACAGTTTTCTTAAGAAATCATTAGTTTCAAATCAACAGTTTTCTTAAGAAATCATTGGGTAGTTATTCGCTTTTAAAATGTCAAATACATAAATTGCTCACTTTTCCTCGAATCAGCACTAGATGGTATGCCCTGGGCTCTCAAAAACAAACTTCTTGAAACGGATTTCTTATGGCATATAGGATGATCAGAGTCAAATGGGAGTCAGTGTGTGTAGGTTTTCGCTCATGAACAGTAACTTTTTAGCGTTAAAGGTGCATATAAACCCATTTTTATCATCTGAATATGTTCTACACAGAGCAAACAGTTGTTCAGTGAAATATTTTTTTGATTGGAGCTATTCTTCAATGTTTTTTTGGCGATTCGCATTTCTAGTATGGCAATGAGATGACGTATATGTAGGCATTTGGCTTTCTTTCCCTTTTTGGCAAGATAATCTGCCTGAGAATTTTTGTGGAAAAACTCATACGATATGGAACATGTTGTTCAAACACACCATTAATGGAAGAATTGGGTCATGTCACTCCTGCAAATAACTATTGTATAGATAATGATGACTACATTGGCGTCATCTCATTACCATTTGGAAACAAAAATCTCTATTAAAGCAATAAAGGTTGCTCCAATCTAAAAAATATTTCAAATTGTGAAATAAAAGTAGCGTGCTGCGTATAGGCAGTGTTGAAACAACAATCGAAATATAGTAAGGTTAGATATACTGCCGAAACCGAGAACGCAGGAGTCTAACGTTTCTCTCTGACGAAGGGCCTTCGCTCGAAACGTTAGATTCCTACGTTCTCTGTTTCGGCAGTATATCTAACCTATTTCTACAAAAAAACTAATTTGCCAAAGGTAGAACGTATTTAGATGATAAAAAATTTGGGGTTATATGCACTTTAAACTATGGTTTTAGATTTAGATTTCTTAAACTTTCATTTGAGATGACAAGCACAGTGTCAACACGGTGTCAAGTCAGTTTTATTTGAAAAAAACCCCCCTTAAAACACCAGAGTAATACTTTTTGCAGTTTTTCGTTTCCTTGCTTCGTTCTTGAGATATTTCAGTTTGGAATAATAATTGTGCGACAGCAAACTCAAGTGAAGCATGTGGCTAAATGTAGTTTAGGCAAGGTAAAAAAGGAGACAATGCTAGTCAGCGGTCACTCATCATAATATATGGGGATTATCTCAGCGCTCATCAAAGTCTTGTCAGCGTGGTCTGAGCTGGACTGGTTTTGCGCGCGCCATCTATTATTAGATATTTGGTCAGTGGTCATTCATTTATAATATGTGGGATTATCTCAGCGCTCATCAAAGTCTTGTCAGCGTGGTCTGAGCTTGACTGGTTTTGCGCGTGCTACCTATTTATTAGATATTTCTAAGGATTTTGGGTGAAGGAAAATTCGAGTGTAGAATGTATACATTTTAAGACCAAACCGGGACCGGTTTCGAAAAATGCAACTACACAGGCCTTCCGGCAGGAATTGAACCCACGACCTTGCAATTCTAGTGCAATGCTCTGACCACTGAGCCACGGAGGGCGTTGCCGAGAGCTTGATCGCGAGTTCTGTATATATAATAAGGTGGTAATGCCAGGGGAGAATTGGGTATATTATAAGTAATATTGGGCATTTCACTCGATTACATAGCGTGTTCTAAGGATTTTGGGTGAAGGAAAATTCGAGTGTAGAATATATACATTTTAATAATAATAATCTTTAATCATCCATCTTAGGTTAGAAAAATACAATGGATTTACAAAATTGGATTATAATATATAGTGAAATGAGTATAACATAATATAAAATGTTGGTTAAAACATTTACAAGAATAAAAACAATATGTATACAAGATAAAAATGAAGGCCAAGTTACAAAAATTTGCATGCACGTGCAAGAAAGGATCTTTTATGTCTTTCAGTTCCTGAAAATATGTAGGTCCGTCCATTTGCATTGCTCTCTCTTAAATTGTATGTATTATTGATTGCATCAGGAATTATGCTACGACAGGGATGGCTTAGATCATTTACTATCCCCTCAATTTCGCGTTTACTGGCCGTCTCTCTTCTGCTGCTAAGTTCAGGTAAGCTATTCTTTTCCAGACCAAGAATACGAAGACTTCTTGACTGTATCCGCTCGATCTCGTTTTCAAGGCAACTTGGAAGACCACCCCAAACGGGGGAGGCATATTCTACAATTGGTCTTACTTTACATTTGTATAATGTTAGCCCTACTTCCGTGGGAAGGTTTGATTTCCTGCATTCTCTTAGGTGATATAATAGTCGATTTGCTTTCCGTATAATCTCATCAACGTGGGTGTTCCATTTAAGGTTGTTCTGAAACCATACACCAAGTAACTTAAAGGTATTGACTCTTTCAACGATTTCGTCTCTAATTTGGATTGCAGGTGGTTCAGATATTGAACCAGAGAAACACAACCACATATCTTTCGTTTTCTCATCCTAAAGATATGCAGGCATCCTAAGGTTTATAAACTTTGAGGCGGAATCTGTGCAAACCGCACCTAGGCATGAAGATTGTTTTAACTTTTATTGATATGTACAATATTTTCTTACTTTTTTTCTTGTGACATGATTATTGGCTGCATTGGGTTGTATGGTGCCTTGCGGGACATAGTATAACCTGGTGCAACTGAGTTTGTAGACTTAAATACACGACCCCACAAGCTGTATGCTTTAATTCTAATCGTGTTTAAATAAAATTTATTGTATTGTATTGTATTATTAATGACCATTTTGTTGGTTTCTGCCCAATTTACGACCGCATCAACAGCGTTTTGAATGACTTGTTTCGCCCACACTAACAACCTGATCCTGGGTACAATCGTCTGCGTATTTGCAAGTGTCTATGTTCAAGTGGTTTGGGACTGCATCCTCCAAGTCATTAATATGTACATTAAATAGGGTGGGGGAGATGACAGATCCTTGTGGGACACCTGCAGGACATGGGGCAATGGACGATAGAATTCTGCACACTTTAACTTGTTGAATCCTCCCTGAGAGAAAACTATGTATCCATAGCCAAAAAGATTTTGTGACATTCATGGCAGCTAATTTATGAAGAAGAATCCTATGATCAATCAAGTCAAATGCTTTTCGAAAATCAATAAAGATGGCATGTAGGCCTATTCCACTTTTTCCAGTTTTTGAGTTGTCAGTTGCATTAAACCATTTTTGTGATATGGAAACTAACGCGGAAACAGTAGAACGATCTTGTTGGAACGCATGTTGATTGTCTTTTACCTTTAAATCTTGAATATTTAACTGCAGTTGTATCTTTTCTAAGACCTTGGCAAGTTGAGGCAAGACCGAGATTTGACGGAAATCGTTATCTATATCATTTGGTGGACGAACTTTAGGAATTGGTGTGATCAGGGCATGTTTATATAAGGTAGGGTATTTACACTGGATTATGCTGCTCACCACAATGTTATGAACGACAGGGGGAAGTTCCTCACAATATTGTTTTAGTACCCATGCAGGGATCCCATCTATACCCTTTGCTTTCTTGGTCTTTAGATGCATGAGAACCATTTTGACTTGGCCTATTGATGGTAAAGGAGGTAAGGTATCCTTAAGTAGATCGTTGACGTCGTTTACGTGCAGCGGCGGTGTACTTTCAGACGCAGAGTTCCTCCACGGTTTAGTGAAGGCAGCCTGTAATTTCTCGGCTAGATCTAACATGTCATAATTTAAGGAACTAGACGGGGATGTGGACGTAGTATTAGCTCCTGCTAAAGCAACAATGGATTTAAACCATTTGTCAGGATTTGTTGTGCGGTAATCTTTTGCTTTGTTATGATAATAGATGGCTTTAGCTTTAGACACAAGACTAGAGACTTTTCGGCATAAACATTCATAGCTTATTTTATCCCCACGATTAAAGGCGCATTGCCTTGCTTTAATTTGAGATTTTATGTGACTTGTCATCCAAGGTTTGTCACAGGAATGACATCTGACAGTTCTCTCCGGCATAGTTTTGTTTAGCATATATCCATCACAATACTATTAAACACAGTAACTTTTTCATCGACGTCTTGTGCTGAGTATACGTTCTCCCAATCTTCATACGCCATTTTCATACTTAGAGCAATTCGGTTTCTAGGTTTCATTTGCCTGACCTTCTTTGAAGTTGGAGGTATCTTTTGCCGTACTTTGGGGTTGAGGAGTATACACTGATGGTCCGAGCGGCCAATAGGAGGTAAGTGATAGGCTGAGTCAAACAAATCATACATATTAGTAATAATTTGATCAAGAGTATTTCTTCCTCTAGTAGGTGCTGTTACTGTTTTTAAGACCAAACCGGGACCAGTTTCGAAAAATGCAACTACACAGGCTTTCCGGCAGGAATTGAACCCACGAACCTTGCGATTCTAGTGCAATGCTCTGACCACTGAGCCACGGAGGGCATTGCCGAGAGCTTGATCGCGAGTTCTGTATATATATAATAAGGTGGTAATGCCAGGAGAGAATTGGGTATATTATAAGTAATATTGGGCATTTCACTCGATTACATAGCGTGTACTAAGGATTTTGGGCGAAGGAAAATTCGAGTGTAGAATATATACATTTTAAGACCAAACCGGGACCAGTTGCGAAAAATGCAACTACACAGGCCTTCCGGCAGGAATTTAACCCACGACCTTGCGATTCTAGTGCAATTATTATTAGATACTTGGTCAGTGTTCACTCATTTATAATATGCGGTATTATCTCAGCGCTCATCAAAGTCTTGTCAGCGTGGTCTGAGGTTGACTAGTTTTGCGCGCACTGTTTATTGAGTTGATACTTGGGGATTTCTTGCTTTGCACTGTGTTGATATTAGGTGCTACCCCAAGTGACAAACCATTCCAACGTACGGCCTGTGCTTAACGTCGCATAATAGACGAATCTAATTCAGACGAATTTCAGTATAAATTCGAATTGACTTCGTCGGTAATGCGACGTAAATGCGACGTCGAGTTAAACGTCGAATTTCAGTCGAATTTAATTGTTTTTACTTGGACTCGTGGAGCCTGAAAACGACTTCATTAAAACATAGCGCCGAGTTGTCACAGACCGAAAAGAAACATTTAATTCGACTTGACAATAATTTCATTATCGTCGCATATGACGTCAAGATATTTGTCGTTTTATTGAGAAAACCGCATTCCTATTTATAATCATTTTTACCTGTAAAACATTCTTTGTATCGTGGGCTCGTTTAGTCATCTTCATATAACTTTTGTCGACTCTAGCAAATCGCGCGTATTCTTGCGGTAATTCCTAAAAAGAGAAATAATTATAATTATAATAATTGTAATAATTATAACAATTAAAACAATTAAAATAGTTATAATAATTCTAATAATTGCAACAGTTACAATAACTATAATAACTTTAATAATTACAATAATTTAAATATTAAAATAATTATAATAATTATATAGAGAATAATACATGGAAATAATAATACATGTGGAAATATGACATTTATTTCGAGTGTTGACCAGGATATTGGTCAACACGAGAAATAAATTTCATATTTCCAAGCATCCATGTATTGTTCTGTTTATGTCTTTCGTCTTCTTAAGAATATTTGATTCCATGCGTTTAGAACTGCGTGTTGCATTTCCTTAGCTCAGTTTGCTAGGCAAATATATGTAACATAAAAACAACATCCATACATTGGGATAATTTGGCTATGAGCAACGCCTATAGTCGCTATATTTAACTTTAAAACAATGAAATAGAGTATATTTATTTATGTAAATCGTTTATGACGCTTGTGCCAAGTAAAGGTGTGGGCAACCTAACGCCAAATCGTTAATAATGAAATCCATAAGATAGAAGGAAGGAGGTGGTGGTGGAGAGCTTGATCTTTCTACGTCCTTAAGCCTGGTTTCCATATAGTTGTAATTGTTGTAATTCAGTCGGCGACTATCGCCGACTATCGCCGACTGAATTACAACAATTATGTTTCCATATAGTTGTAATTGTTGTAATTTAAATCGCTGATTCGCTCGGACTGAGGACTTCTCGGTTTTGACAAGGTTCAGATGAGCTAAGTTTGATATTCAAAAACAAATTGAATGACTAAAACTTTGTTTGTGATCATTTTCACAGTTTATATAACAAGCATTATTTACAGGTTCAGTAACTTCGCCGCTTAAATTTCACGTTTCGTGAACGTTTGACGACAGTTGCAAACATTTGAGCTGGCGTACGGCATTCAAGTCTTCGAACTATCATTTAGTAGTCTTCTTTAACAAAATCGAGGGTTTTTTGAAAGGATTTGGCCGGTTTTTGTAAATAATTTTGTGTTTTACGTTGCAAACATCTAGCAAAAAGTCGCCGACTGTCGGCGATTGATGTTTCCATTAACTGTTGTCGCATCGGCGACTGTTGTAATTGTTGTAGAAGTTGAACCTAGCTGATTCAACTCCTACAACAGTCGCCGACTGTCGCCGATTGGATTACAACAAGCGTTTCCATTAAGTTGTAATTGTTTTAAGACTTGATCGGCGACAGTCGCCGACTGAATTACAACAATTACAACTATATGGAAACCCGGCTTTAGTCGTTGGCGATCGGACGTGAATGAATGAATGAATGAATGAATGAATGAATGAATGAATGAATGAATGAATGAATGAATGAATGAATGAATGAATGAATGAATGAATGAATGAATGAATGAATGAATGAATGAATGAACAGTACAGCTGTGTCGTCGATATTATCCTGGATCACACGATAGATTCTTGTTCCTTTTTTCTCCCTTGCCTTCCGCTATTTATAGCTGATATCGTTAACTATTAACCTATCTAGATTATAACACTGCAAAGACGGGAGACATAAAATTCCTATTCGCAAGCAAATATTTTTTTTATTATATAAAAAAATAGTTATATTTCCCCACAAAAATAGAGCAGTAAACTCTAATGCATCCCGTAATAATCGACACATGTGAGATTATCGTCTTTATTAGTGGCGGAAACATCAACAAAACATTCTATTTTATATAATAAAATAATGATAATAACTATGATAATAACAATAATTAAAAATTTAAAATATATATAATTACAATAATTATAATATTTATAACAATTATATTAATTATAATAATTATAATACAAAAGTAAAAAGATTGTAATTATAATTTAATTATTTTGCAGCCACTTAAGAGATCAGGTAAAAATGTAACATCCCTACCTTGGCTGTAATAGGATTGCTAAACACAGCCTTTAAATAACGCCAAAAATCTTGTACAGCGAGCCACTACAAAGAAACATATTCAAAACACACATAGAATAAAACTAAGAGCAGGGGCAAGACAGTCAAAAGATACGGGTAAAGTAAGGCAAGGCAAGGCAAGGCAAGGCAAGGCAAGGCAAGGCAAGTGAAGTGAAGTGAAGTGAAGTGAAGTGAAGTGAAGTGAAGTGAAGTGAAGTGAAGTGAAGTGAAGTGAAGTGAAGTGAAGTGAAGTGAAGTGAAGTGAAGTGAAGTGAAGTGAAGTGAAGTGAAGTGAAGTGAAGTGAAGTAAAGTAAAGTAAAGTAAGGTAAAGTAAGGTGAGCTAAAGTAGGGTATGATAAGGTGAGGTGAAGTGAACTGAAAACAGAAACAGTGAAAATGTCGATTCAAGTCAAATCGAGCCAGAATCATTGAGTCTAGTTTTCGCTAAAAATATTTACCTGTTCCAAAACTTCGCCAATCTCCTTCAGTTTCATAGCCCACGCAGCTGCTTCGTGTTGTAGTGGACCAATGTATTTGGAAGTTAGCATCATAGCGAGAGAACTCTGAGCATGTTCTAATAACTCAAGTAAACCTTCCGTATGGTTGTTACTGAGGCTATACAGAGTCCCATCTTTGAACTTGTCAAATACTAAAACCTATTTTGAAAATAAAACATGGAAGGTTACATGCACGTTTAAGGTCTTTGTTAAGGTTTGTAGGATTTCGGTAAAGCGCAAATAATTACACAATACACATTGCACATGACACATTACACATTACACATTACACATTACACATTACACATTACACATTACACATTACACATTACACATTACACATTACACATTACACATTACACATTACATTAAAGTGCTTATATGAAACGAAAATTCAATTTGTCTTATTTGAAAATACTTTTGAAATCACAAAGTAACATCTTTTGCAGTTTTTGGTTTCCTTGCTTCGTTGTTGAGATATTTCAGTTTGTTTGATATGTGAAACTAACCAGTGACATCACAACGTGCATAATGACTTACTGGGAAAGGTTATATATCTTTGCTATTAAAAAGGAATCAGTTGAAAAATGTATATTTTTGTTGCCGTAACGGAAAACACACACATAATTGCTTCGAAGTGATTCCGTCTGATACTAGCAAATATATATAACTTTTCCCGGTGAGTCATTATGCACGTTGTGACGTCACTGGTTAGTTTCGCTTATAAAACAAACTGTGATATCTTAAAAACAAAGCAAGGAAGCAAAAAACAGCAAAACATGTTACTTTATCATTTTGAAAGTACTTTCAAATAAGATAAACTTAATTTGGTTTCATAAGCACTTCAAGGAATTCGCTCGTTAATATTATTCTTACCTGTTCAGTCCATTCCTCCTCGGTACTTCTCATTTTCACCTCCAGTTCTAGCTCTCGACTGGCACTACTACAGATGTCTTTGATCTCATCTTGATGCCTAAAACATAATCATACACATGAATACCAATGTATTAAATTAACTGTAGCAACGTAATTCAATTAAATTAAGCTTATGCAAGTATTAAATTAACTGTTTAACTATGTTCGGATGATGACGATGATGTTGATGATAATTTTGATTATTGCCATCATTATCACCACCATTACCACCACTACCATCATCATCATCATCATTACCATCATCATCACCATCAGGTGTGATGATGGTAATGGTGATGATGGTGATGGTGGTGGTGGTGGTGGTGGTAATGGTGGTGATAATGATGGCAATAATGATGGTGAGGATGTTGGTGGTAGTGATTATGATTATAGTGGTTATGATTAGGGTTATTATGATAATGGTGATGGTGACGATGATGAAAATGATTATATAATGGTATCCTGATCATGATGATTATAATAATAGTAACGACGAAGACAAACACGATATAAATATCATGCTGGTAGTGATCACCATCAATCATCATCACCATCATATCATCATCATCATCATCATCATCATCATCATCAACATCAACATCAACATCGTCATCGTCATCATCATCATCATCATCATCATCATCATCATCATCATCATCGTCATCGTCATCGTCATCGTCATCGTCATCGTCATCGTCATCGTCATCGTCATCGTCATCATCATCATCATCATCATCATCATATCATCACCATCATATCATCACCATCCTCATCGTCATCATCGTCATCATCATCATCATCATCATCATCATCATCATCATCATCATCATTATCACCATCATATCATCACCATCATATCATCATCATGATCATGGGTGGAGTGGGCGTGTGCTGTTAGCGGGCTGCCTCCCACCAAAAAGTTAAGCCCGGTTAGACGGGGTTAGTACTTGGATGGGTGACCGCTTGGGAATGACCCTGTTGCCGGGCTTGGAACTCATGTGAGTAGAGTTGTAGTTTTCCTCCCTCCATAAAATCAACACCTAACATCTTAGCTGTGATCCGTGGTCTGAACTATGTCGTATGGCGGCTGCCTGGAGCGCCTTTGATATGCCTCGACATGACCACGTTGATCTGCGTCCTTCGCAATTCAGCCGCTGGCTGCAAGTAAGGATGATTAGCCCCAGTCCTTTATCCTTTATCATCATGATCATCGTCATCATGATCATGATCATCAGATCATTATGATCATGATCATCATGATGATCATCATCTTCATCATGATCATCATCTTCATCATGATCATGATCATGATCATCATCATGATCATCATCATGATCATGATCATCATCATCATCATCATCATCATCATCATCATCATCATCATCATCATCATCATCATCATGATAAGGCAGAAACCAAGACGAAAATAAGAAAAAAGAACGTTTGCCTTACTTGATCAATTCAATATCGAGAAGATAGCTCAACTTAAACACGTTAGCCTCCAGTTGAAAAGAAGAACCAGTGACACTCATAACTTGAAGCCAGTGGCGATTGCGTATTTCCTAAACAAAAACACACTTTTAGCAAAACAAGAATTATAGATAAGTTTTATGGAAACACCACGTAAAATATCTATTTGCTAAGCTTTCCAGCCTTTCTCAGGGCAATAAGAATAAGCAGTTGGCTCATGTCATTTATCAATGAAATCACGTAAGAATACAACGGTGTATCACGTTAATTTTATTAATTAGAAAAACAAAATCAAGTACGTTCTCCGAATAGGGCACACCTAGACTTTCTTAAAGTCCTTTTCAAACACTTTTGACCTTTCGACATTTTTGACCTTTCGGTTCCTCGTTGAAAAGGACTTTTCCCACCTGCAGCGCGCCAAAATTCACGGGTGAATTTTTCGACCGGTGACGTAATTCGGGAAGTAATTATATTCAGGCTAAATTGCTATGCAAGTGTTATCTTTGGAAGTTGGAGTTAAACAGACTCTTGAATACGTTTTAGTAGGGGTAGAACCACGTTCCATTGCATATACGACAACCCGAAACACGTCAAAACAGGGCGATGCACATTTCAGCGATTTCCCGCCAGAATATTGAATTAGATTCAAAAACCTGCAAGCGAAACAAGTCCGCCTCTTTCCTCCCGCTTTTCCGCTCTCCCGTCTTTCCGCTCGCCAGCAAAAACTAGCGCTAAGAGGCGAACTTGGAGCAAGTTATCCCTCCTAAAAGATAGTGTGATGTTTTGCAATCTCAATAAATTTCCTTGTTCTTCGCGTGAAGTATTGCTTTTCGCTGGCTAAGAGTGACGACTCTTTCCACTTAACACGATCCACTTATAACAGCTTGTTGTTATTGCTCTGATGAAGGCCTGAGTCAACAGGCCGAAAGCTTAACAAATAAATATTTTACCTGGTGTTTCCACAAAACGTATCTACATTACATTATCGCCATGAAAACTTTCAAACAATAAAACAAGCATTATTTGAAATTAAGACCGTCAAATGTTAAATTTGCAAATCAAACAAACTGAAATATCTCAACAACGAAGCAAGGAAACGAAAAACTGCAAAAAATGTTACTCTATCATTTTAAGTGTTCTTTCGAATAAAAGTATAAGACAGACTTAGTTTCCGTTTAAGAAGTACTATAATGAAGATTTCTAGCGTTTTTCTATGAATATCAATAAAAAAACAACAAAGTGGCTATAGGTCCGGTAACCGGAACTCGTTAAAGAAAAACTAAAGGTCCGGCAATCGATTCCAGTACCAGCGCGGCCTGAAACGTAGCGAGACCGCTAAGTGGGACGTAGCCTGGTACCCTGGCCCAATTTCAAAAGAAGTAAGGGCCAGGTAACCACTGATCTCATTCTCGCGTCATCAGGGCTAAATCCACTTATGACGACTGCAGTTTTACTCGTAGCCACTAAAAACGCGCGACATTTCAACCAATAGAAAAGCAGAAGTCTTTAGTGGTTACCTGGCCCATATTCTTTGATTGGGCCACGGTACCAGGCTAAGTGGGACGTAGCGAATTTCTGTTCTATCACTGACACTGACCACTAGCACTATCAGCCACTCAAAACGTCAGCATTTCTTTACTAAAAACTTGCCAGTTCACATGCAAAGGTTTTTGTGTTGCTATTGTCATTTCGAAAGTACTGCCTATGCAGCAGTCTACCTTTTACATTCGTGTCAGCCGAATCCATATTAGAAGACGGAAACTCGTCTAAGACGGGAAACGCATCTAGGACGAGAAACTCGTCAGGTGTAAATCTGGTAAACGACGAGTATCCCATCTTCAATTTATCCGTCCATTTTCCCGTCGTTAAGACGAGAAAGTCAGACGAGAAACTTGTCTCAGACGAGAAACCCGTCTTAAATTCACATTAAACGAATAAATCAGGACGGGTTTTAGCAGTAAAGCTGGAAAAAAGACTGGGACGACAAGGCTACCAAGCACTCTGAGATACAAAATGTCGACGAGAAAGACGCTGCGAGAGAAGGAGAGTAAAGGCGAGCGAGCGTCTTTTTGCGATCGCTTTTTTTGTTTCATGCCTTCTCGGGTGGAACGGAGCCGGTCGAGAGCCCATAATTCAAAAGAAAGTCGTCGATCGCGCAAATCGTCGATCGCGCGACAAAAAGCACTGAATGGAAAGCCACTTTAAGAGAAACAAAGTTTGGTCGGAAGAAAAGAGATGAACATATCGCAAGCTTGGTTTTATCCAACACTGACGGAAAAGAACGTTGCTCGTTATTTCGATTTACTCTTAGTCTCTTTTTAAACTGATTGTTTGTCCAATTTTGGTATCCATAATCCCACCATTGGCTATTTCTTTTTTCTATTGGGCCTTTGGGTTTCCTCTCTTTCACAGAAGAACAAACGACCGCAGCTGCTATATTTTGAAATTGTTCCTCATTGTCGATTATTGAACACCTTAGTTTTTTGTAACCGCTACTTCTTGATCTAAGGTATTGTATCACATACTGATCTGCGGCTTTTCGCTTTCGTTCTAACAAAAGTTTCTGAACAAATACCGTGGAACTGTCAGCCATTTTGATAACATTCTGGTTATACTCGCCCCAGTCTCATTCATCGATCACTTGGGATTTTTCAAGGTTTTCATGATCGCGTCACATGGGTTTCCGTCTTAAGTAATCCGTCAGACCGATTCTCGTCTTAGACGAGTTTCCGTCTATTTTCTGACGTTCTTATGTTTTAGCTTCCAATTCCTGGTCCACGAGGTTTCCCTGGATCGACTGGTGCGCCTGTAAGATTCTTTTAACATGTTGGTTGGTTGGTTGGTTGGTTGGTTGGTTGGTTGGTTGGTTGATTGATTGATTGATTGATTGATTGATTGATTGATAGATTGACTTTATGATAGATTGATTACGTAATATGAATATCTCAGTTTAGAAACCACTTTCTTTATATAAACGGAATAAGACAAATTAAGGCGAACCATGCATCACGCTTCCCATGTAAACAGTTTCTTTATAAGGGCTGTTTACATGGGTCGACTTGTTTGGCGAAAATCGTACTATTGTTTTGACCACCGACCGATAAAAGAATTTCGTGACACGAGTTAGCTCAGTTAGCCGGCTCATGTTATGTAAGGTTTTAGGTTTGGTTCTCAAATTCATGAATAATTCATGAGCTAATTAACCAATAATAAAGGGTCATTTGATCACGAGATGGCATTTGGACATCCCAGTGAAACACCCTCAGCTACAAAAGACTACAATAGATTTTTCCTGCATGCGTAATTAAGATACTTGATGAAAGTCATTAGCGATCTTCCTCAAATATCTTAATTACGCATTCAACACAAGCTAACAGACATATCAGAATGAGAAGAGAAGACAAACATCATGACACATCGCCAGCTAAATTTCATGACATTTCGCTTTGGTTATATTAATTTTCTTTCAAAGAACAACGGTTGAACGACAAAAGGAATCGGTAAAACAGCCAAGCGAAGATAGGCTTGTGAGCTAATAAACTCTGGTCGCCTTCTCAGCTACAGACATTCACGGTGTGACGGTGTGTTGGTAACGATAAAATTAAGGTATTTGTCGCTCCTTTTCTGGTCGAAAACTTCGAATTTCTTGACTGAATGCTTCTCAAACTTCTTTGAGTTTTCAAGTATAGCCAAAACATCCTCAACCATTTATACGCGGCTTCAATACCAGCTCATTTGATGGGTTCCTCGAACATTTTGCGAAGCTCCTTGAAGGGCTCCTAGCTTCCTGTGTTTTGGATTGGGCGGGCGCATGCAATAGGTTAATTTGCAACAGGAAGTTATGATCAACCAATCGTGTGTGCTTGCCCGGTTCGAAGCGCGGGAGGTTGGGCGTTTTTCGGGGGTTTCGTGGGGTGTTTGGGAAACTCATCGGGTGGGTTGGTGGGGTGGGCTGCTCGGCGTTTTTCGGAGCGCTTCTATTGCCACGACTGTAACACATCTTTCGTACAGTACACGCCCCTCGTGGAAATCAGCTTCAGTTGACGAGGTCAGCGTGTCTAAATAAAGTTTTTCTATCTTCTCTATCTATCTAAACAACTCGGTATGAATAAATTTTGTACACCTTGTTTTCTCGTGTTTGGATATCCCGGTGAAACACTCGCTCTCGTTGTTCATATATTACTTCAAGGTTACTTTATGAATTAAAACATTCTCATAACGTAAAAGAAGCTTTGTTGATCGAAGCCATCACACATTCAACGACAGTATTTCAGTATACATTGGTTGACACAGCTAAGCTGAGCGAATCGAAGAAGGAAAGACATTAAGACAACACGCAAACACGTGTTACGACAGCTACGTGTAATCGGAATCAGGTCGCGCTGGTACTAGAGCCGATTGCCGGACCTTTAGAAATTTCTTGAACGAGTTCCGGTTACCGCACCTATAGCCACTTCGATAAAAAAACCCCAAACCTTTGATGCTAGTTTATGCAAAATAGGAAAGACATCAAGGTATTGTTCAATGAATGATTTCATTTCTTTATACGCCTGCCATTCTTGAATTCTGTCAGGTAACCTTAAACACTGCTGCCCGTAGTCTTCCACCTGAAAGATAAGAAAAATATTTAATCTATATATATAGATTAATAGCCGTGTCTGTCTGTCCGTCCGTCCGTCCGTCCGTCCGTCCGTCCGTCCGTCCGTCCGTCCGTCCGTCCGTCTGTCTGTCTGTCTGTCTGTCTGTCTGTCTGTCTGTCTGTCTGTCTGTCTGTCTATCCGTCCATCCGTCCGTCTGTCCGCGAAAAAGCTAGAAAACCACCGGGCCCAAATTGAAACTAAACCACTACCAAAACTAAGCCTAAAGTTCGACAGTGTCCAATGGGTGTATGGCTTTTGAAAAGATTAGCGTTTTCACTTTCGAAGACCAAAACGTTCACCCATCGCTAACTTGGCGGCCATTTTGGATTATGACCACAAGTAGCCCAATATTCACAACCATCGCCTTCACTTTTTGCAGAGCGGAGGAAAAGTAATGTAACCATGAAACGTGACAGAAGAAGTTGTAATAACGTTTCTTATGTAAATTTTGAAAGGAAGAATATACAAAATAACCGAATCAAACCCACATGAGTGCATGACACTTGACTCTATATGGCCACAGGAGCCCGATCCAGTCAGTTCAACAATCCTATGTCGGTCTTGCCGCTACCTATGTCTCTAAACAAAGAGACGTTCCTAAAAACATGTTCGTTTTCAAAACCGTGAATTTTTTATGGGTAATCACTAGTGTAATATTTAAAACACGAGCAGGACGGGTGTGTTTTATGACATTTCAAACAAGAGACGATAGTCGAGTGTTTCAGATGTGATAAAACACGTACTGCGAATGTTTTAAATAGCTTCAAAAACTATCTATTTGGTAATAAAAATAGCATGCTACGTAGGCAGTGTAGAAACAACGATCGAAATATAGTAAGGTTAGATATACTGCGGAACAGAGAACGTAGGAGTCTAACGTTTCGAGCGAAGGCCCTTCGTCAGAGAGCAACGTCAGAAACGCTTGTCTATTTGGTAAGTTCGTTAACGTAGTAATTTTGAAAAACAACGTTGTCTAATAAGCCGAGAAAATCAACGCTAAAGTTTATGTACATCAAGAGGATTTGTCACATATAAAGGCACTCTCATTAAACCACAGTCATTGAAAATATGGTCTGGAAACTCAGATAAAGTCTTCGTTCTATCTTTTTGTTCGCCTTTGGAATTTTGTGCACGGTGGACGGCCACTGAACACATTGTTTTTCATATAATGAACGAATTATCCAATAACAACGTTTCAGTTCAATCACTCAACCGTGCTATTTCAGTATTAATAAACCCAAAACAAAGGATGTGCACGGTGTAAGGTATGGTTCAACATAAAATCACAGCTCATTATAGGCGCTTTGAAGTTTGCCGAGTTTCCAGACCATATCTCCATTAACTATGATTAAAGGGTATTGGCAATAAAAATTAAGTTTATTTCATTTGAAAGAACTCGTCAAATGGTATAAGAAGACCTTTTACAATTTCTCCTTATCTGTTTTGATTTTTGAAATATTTTGACTAAAGACAGCGTGCGGTCCACCATCTTGGAATTATTTTCGATATGCAAAAATATGCAAATGACGACATAACCAGGGTAAAGTGAAATTTTTATCTTGCCAACCTTATGATATTATGAGCTAGATACTCGATTTTTTGTTGCGCTATTTTTATTTTAAATTGACCCACAACATGTAAAAAGCCTTCCATGGAAATCTGGTCACCCACGGAGTAGTTTCAGCAGGTTTACCCTGCTTGTGACGTCACCAATTTCCTAATTAATTAGACCCAATATTACAACAAGATGGCGGACAGCACGCTGTCTTTTGGTCGAAATATTTCCAAAACCAAAACAAATACGGGAAAATTGTAAAAGGTCTTCTAATACCATTTGACGAGTTCTTTCAAATGAGACAAACTTATTTTTTATTGCCAATACCCTTTAAGCATGGTTTCCTTTGTGTTTTCCTCATGAATTATTGATGAGTTTTTGAAGATACAATAGTATCTATTCTTCGAACTGTTTCCCCCCTTCCATCTACCCCCCCACCCCCCCCACCCCACCCCACCCCCGTATTGACCAGACCCCTAAAAGACAGCCAGCTACGCAGGCTTAGAAAAATGTAGCTTACCTCTTGATTTGCTTGTATCAAGTCGACGTCGGCCCAAAGTTTGTCACGAAAACTAAAAACACAAATAACGCTTTAGTGTTTCAAAGACCACGAACTAACAATGTATATATTACGACTTAACCTATACTGTATATATTACGACTTAACCCTCACGAATTAACAAAGATGCAAAAAGCAAAAAACAATTACTAACATCACTTACACCACCATCATTATCACCATCATCATCACCAACACCAACAACACCACTACGACGGCGATAGGGACGACAGCAACAACAACACCAATACCAACACAACCACCACCACCACCACCCGACCACCACCATCATCAACAACAGCACCACTACCAACACCAACACTATAAACACCACAAAGACCACAACCAACACTACCACCACTATCACCACCACCACCAACAACAACAACAACAACAACAACAACACCACCACCACCACCACCACCACCAACACCAACACCAACACCAACACCAACACCAACACCAACACTACCACCACCACCACCACCAACAACAACAACAACAACAACAACAACAACAACAACAACAACAACAACAACAACAACAACAACAACTAAATACAAATAAAAATAGAAATAAAATAAATATAATTATACAGGAAAAACAAAAAACTTTGATTATATTTACCTCTCGTCAAATGATATATACTGCTGGAATAAACCGTACAACAACCCAAGCAAAACCAATTCCTTTAAAATTATAAATCATTGTTTTAGTTACAAGTATTTGGTTTTTTTTGCAAGTCACAACTTGAAGTGCCTATCTCACCTGTGGGAATTTTACATATTCGTAATCTTTGGTTTCTTCCGAAAAAAATTGCAATATATCTAATCTTGACGTTCCAAAATTTCATCTTCATTTATCGGAAACAACGTCGGAAAAAGAATGAGCTTTTGGAAAGAAACAGTGTTTTTTCACCACTACAGGATGTCCCTCCAAAAAATGCCCCCCATCCATTTATGAAGTGCACCTTCTTTAATTATGGTACAAGAAGTAAATTTTCATATCACGCCGAAAGCCCATCCCTCCTTCTTTGTTGTCTGAAATTTTCAGAGCTGCAATCAAGATTTTATTCATACATGCATGGCTGGTGTCGTGAGCTAGCCTGGTTAGCGGGATGGCTCGTTTTCTTTTTAAACATCTCTAATAACCCGCTGGTGGAGGTATATGCAGTCTCTGACTGCCATCTAGTTATAAACTTCTTTTATCTTTTGATGTTTCTCAACTCTCACATATACTTAAAAAGTTTGTTGACCGTATGAGCTCACAATAATGCAGAGGTGGAAAAAGTATCGGAATGTGGGAACGTAGTTCCGAGAAATTTTTTTGGGTCCAAATTTTCACAGAAATTTTTACAGAAAATTTTGAAGGTTTAATGTTAACTGAAAAAAATTGGACTTAATTGAAATTACACTTACTGTACGATGTTAAATCACAGTTACAGTTCTTTCACAGAATTTGCTACAGGTTCTGAATACGCAGTTCCTAATTTTCTTTTCTGACAGTACTAATTGCTAAGACCAGTATTTACTGTAATTTTATAAATTATGTAACTATGTATATACAGTAGCTATCTATACAGTCATGAACGACTTTATATAACGTCTTTTAGGTAGTTAAATTAGATACATAACGTGATAACACGTAGAAGACAACAAACCAACAACGGTAACATTAACAAGATAGGTGACATTTTGTCAATTATTAACTAAATAAATCTAAGTACACTAACTGCCAGTAAATGGCATGCGGTAGTGACACTCTGACTGATGAAAATATTACTAAATTGCTGGATTTTATGTTTAGACATATCAGACAATAACGACATATATTGCTTTACACAACGTATAGTAATTATGGTGGTGCTCTGTCCATGTTGTATTGGAAATTTTGCAGAAAATTTTGAGTCCTAAACCCAAGTTCCCAGAAAGAAAATAACTTTTTCCACCTCTGCAATAATGCTAAAATAAAGAAATTTTGAGTGGTACGCCAAAAAGCTGATCATATGAGATCGAAATTTTTAACTTCATAGAAACTTTAAAATTGGAAATTCTGATACTGACTTACTTCTCCGGTTCTGTCTAACTCACGAAAAGGCGTAGGAGCGACACCAAACAACAACTGAACAGCATCTAGTATCTTCCTCTTGCTTTCGTATTCGGAATAAGCATGTTGAAAATTATGAAGCCGTTCTACGGCATCCGCTGGTCGCACTCCTGGAACTCCGGGTCCTTGGGAATCGAAACTGTTACGAAACTGAATGACTTCAACAACAAAACGCTAGAAAAAATAAAACAAATCAACATTTAAAAGGCATAAGGGAAAGCTTTTCAATCAAACCCGAGAACATCAACTCTATTCTTATATTAGAATCGCTTACTAAACTAGAGTATTAGGACTAGAAGTTACTATCGCAAGTGAAGTCCCGCGTCAAATACTGAACCTGCACAATCCAACGAGAATGGACGAATATGCAGTTTATATGCTAATTATATGGCAAGCAAAATCTTAGATGTTCATTGACTTGACTGTTGCCGGAATGTAATCAATAGTCGTCAGTAATCGAGAAACCATACATAATTACATATCATGCATGCTATTCGTAAGACCATTCATACCGGCACAGAAATCACCCGAGGTATAGTGTTATGAAAATGTTCTCTTACTTGCCATAGTCATTTAAATTGTCATATAAATTGTCATTTAATTGTCATTAACCCATTGGTAGCTCTCCCCTTGACCACCTTGGCAAGCATATAAAATCGTCTGGCGTTAGCCAGAGTAAAATACTAAAGTCTGAATTAGACCCAGAAGACTGATTCAGCAATCAGTCCCAGAACACTGATTCAGCCAGCCGGTTGGAACGACAAGTTATTATCACCCGCCTCAGTACTGACGAATATCATAATAATTTGTCGTCTCAACCAATAGGAAAGCGAGTCGGTACGAGTCTGGACGACTGAGTCGTTCAGTTAATAAGGTTAATCGTTCGTTCTCGTTGGATTGTGCAGGTTCACTATTGGGACAAAAACCTTCAGCCTACTCCACACTAGGCAACTCTATGCATTGTGACACACCCCTTGCCCGATGTAGATCAAAGATACAAAACAGTGTAACACAATGCACAAGCTAGGTAAAGAAAAACGATAATGTATCCATAGTCAATCGAGATATGGTCTGGAAACCCGGCAAACTTCAAAGCGCCTATAATGAGCTGTGATTTTATGTTGAACCGTACCTTACACCGTGCACATCCTTTGTTTTAGGATTATTAATATTTAAATAGCATGGTTGAGTGATTGAACTAAAACGTTGCTATTGGACAATTCGTTCATTATACTAAAATACAATGTGTTCAGTGACCGTGCACCGTGCACAAAAATGCATAAAGGCGAACAAAAAGATAGACCAAAGACTTTAGCTGAGTTTCCAGACCATATCTCGATTGACTATGATGTATCGTAGAGTAGAGTGGAGAGGGTGAGAATGCCTTGGAGTGACATCATTTAGTAAACTTCCTACTATATAAAGGTTCGTCCATCCCGAATTTTCTTCGCGGACTGAATTGAATGTTCTGGGGGCTATGTACCTATTGAAAACCCCTGGTATACGAAGTGAGAAACGAAGTTCAAAGTAAATTTGTTATCTATGTATCTAAGAGTAACTATGTAATATTTCATAAACGACTGAGAGTGTTTTACCAGGGGTTACAAACACGAGAAGACAATGAAAATCACGAGAACGTTAACCGAGTAATTTTAATTCTTTTCGAGTGTTTGTAAAACATGAGATAATAATGAAAATCACAAGGCTGCAGGCCAAGTGATTTCTATTGTTTTCAAATGTTTTACAAACACGAGAGAAAATTGAAAATTCCGAAGTAATAGGCCGAGTGATTTTTGTTGTTCTCGAGTGTTTGTAACCCCTGGTAAAACACAATACACGAGTTTATGAAATAGCTTCTCATTCGTCTATTATAGTAGAATTCGCTAGGGACTTGATGCACAATTAGATTAAACAATGGTGTATATTAGTACCCAAAGTCTCATGTTGAATTTATAATTAAGAAATGTGGTAATAAACGGTCTTTTGTTTGTGCCGTCTATTATCTGACTTCTTAATTATGAATTCACTTAGCGCGATACTTTCCCGGGTTTCAAAGTTCATGCATCATGATCAAATATTTTCCTTTGATTGGCTAATTAGCTCATGAATTATTAATGATTTGGGAAGTAAATTTATTTATTTCTAAGCCCAAAAAAAACTTTCCCTAAGTATATCGTTTGTACATGTACCTTAACATCTTTGTCCAACTCTTGTTCAAATATGTTTCTTTTCTCGACCATCAGCTCATACCGTACCTATACATTAGAACAAATGCATAAAACACACGGCGAATCTTATAAGACTGTGATACAATTATGCTATAACTCGTTCCCAGTTAATTCGAAAGGTCATGTCCCGTCTGGAGTTCCAACATGTCCTCCTACCTAGAATTACCAATAATCAGCAAGTGTGAAACGGCCTTGAATTAACAATAATTGGTAATTGTAGGTAATTCTCTGTCCCACATTCGGGATGTTAAACTAAATTGCATATAACTAAAAAAGCAGTAGGGGTGTTGTGGAGGGTTGTCGTTAGGTTTAGGGCCACCGGAGGTTGTGGGTTAGGGTTGCCGGGGGGTTGTGGTTAGGTTTAGGGTAAGGTTTAGAGGTTAGGGTTAGGGTTGGGGTGTGGGGGTTGGGAATTAGTTTTTAAAATTAACGATTATTGGTAATTCTAGGCATTTCGCACTTACTGATTATTGGTAATTCTAGGTAGGAAGATATGCTGGGAGTTCAGAGGCTTTCTGAGTATTTTCAACAACTTATAACCATTTAACTCTAAATAAACTGGAACGCTAACTCCATAAAACAGGCCCTATGGTTGGGTGAAGTCAAATTTCCAACCGCTGGGGGTCGCCATTGCACGTCTGACGTCAACAGAACCTATGAGGGGCACAATGAAAAACTGAAAACTCGCTGCAAAAACAACCATTTTTTAGACCTAAAGCTTTTTTATAGATGATAACGAAGAAGATAGTATGTATTGGCTTATCGGCCTTGTACCTGAACAATTTCTACACACGAAAATGGATTGAATGACGAAATATCTGCCGAACAAAAGCAAAATTCGAGTCCGAAACTCGTACGGAAAATGCAGGTTTCTCTTATTTTTCTTTGTTATCTCAAACGTTTGAAGGTTGTTTTGCCAAATCTGACATTTTCGATACGAAGAGTAATTCCAGAGCTGTAATAACACACGGTAAAGTGCATTTTGTTGTTTTTTTCCTACTGAATATTGAGAAATTTAAAACCCAACTGTTTTTATAAACAACCTCTTTATTTTAAACCTGGGTTTCATATGTATTTTCTTTATATTTGTCCAAACCAATTGCAGTTTTGGTTGCGTATTGTTGACTTTCATTTGAGAGCTTATATTTTTACTGTTTTCCTTGTTTTTACTCGTCATGTCAATGTTCACCTACTCTACGGTATATTGGAATTTGATTTAAGCCTAAAAGTGGTTAACAAGTTTAGTTTTTCTTTGATTTCAAGCTGTTTTTGCAACCCAGTTCACCAAATTCAGCTTCATTTTCTCTCGGTTATACAGTAAAAGGGACTGGGGTTGACGTGCATGGCGGCCCCCATGTTGGCTTCAAAACGTGCAAGTGAGTTAGCGCTCCAGTTTATTTAGAGTTCAATGCTTATAACAGCTTCTACCATTGATCTCAATAAAACTGGATAGGACATAATTTTGCGTGCCAGTTGTATGATGACGTGACCACTACCTAAGATGGTCGCCACTAAAGTTCATAGCTTTCGTAGATTGAAAACAGACAAAAAGAGTTATTTTAAGAAAATTTAAACGAATGTAAGGACACAAGAAGTAATCAATAAGGTTTAAGATGCTAATTTCTTGTATTTATTACTGAGCTGTAAAACCTTAAGGCGGTTAACTAGGCGAAAAATGTCGCGCGAAGCGACATTTTCTTTTGTCTCGCAAGCTCTCGAGTGGAACTAATTAGCCAAGACAAAAGAAAAATGTCGAGTCGGTCGACAAATGTCGCCCAGTGGAAAACCGCCTTTAACATTTCATTGTTTTTCTTCAGTGCCGACAACGAAGAAACTTCACGATAATATAAACTGAAAAACAGACTATAAAATCTACGAAGAATTCAATACCAAGTCTTAAATGGTACCTTTTATGGTATATAATCTTAATGCCTTAACAATATCTCGTGTTGTGTACTTGCAAACTTTTGACTGTATGTTGTCAAACTGAAACTAAACGAACCGACATCTGTTGTTTGCTTTACGGCTTTTCCAACTCCCCCGGCACAGAGTACTTAATATTTCACCCCCGGATAATATGACGGTGCTGACGTCAAGATTGCTTAGGCCAGTCAACTTTCGGATTGGGAGCAAGTTCTAAGGTCGCAATGCGTCATATGTTCCGTTACGTAAGATGGCGGCGACTGGCACGAAATGTTTGACTGCTGGCCATAGGGAATGGCCAACCTCGTCCCCAGGGCAATTTGTGGGGGCTGGGCCAAGATGGCGGCCAAAAACAAAATGGCGGGAACAAATGGCCCTGGTGGAGGCTAGCTTAAAATGCGCAGTATATTGCGCATTTGATTAACTAGAACTCAGTTCTTTACACAATAATTATACCTAATTATTGCATGGTTTAAAATATAATTTCCCGTGCCGTGTGCAGGAACAACCGACAAGGTCAAAATACAATTTTTTAAAAAAATACAAAATCAAACCGTCTGATTATGCAATAAGCTCTTGATCAATCAGAGGCTGAGATAGCCTAGCCTCCACCAGGGCCATTTGTTCCCGCCATCTTGGCCCAGTTCCTTACAAATGGCCCTGGGTACGAGGTTGGGGAATGGCCTATCCAGTTTATATAGAGATCAGTGGCTTCTACAGCAAAAACTGAGAAAACAATGCTGTACCTGTTCTGCAAGTTCCATAAGATTTTTCCAACATTCACGAAGATTGTTCACCTCGTCCACTTCTTTCCTCGGGAGACTTAAATTGTATTCTCTGCAAAAAATACACAAACAAAGGTGTTACTCTTTTTGGATTTTCTAAAAGGGCCTATGAAGTGGAAAAACTAGTTTTAGTGAACAAAATAGCATAGCAAGAACATAGCAAGAGCATAGCGAGAACATAGCAAGAGCATTCAGAAAAGAATTCAAAAGTATCCGATGTATAGTCTTCAAGCTATGAACTCTCAAAGTTTGCTAGGGCTACTTCACTCTTGAAGAAATCTGGGCTCTCGGTAACAATGTGATTTACGCAGACAAACAAACAGACAGACAGACAGACAGACAGACAGACAGACAGACAGACAGACAGACAGACAGACAGACAGACAGACAGACAGACAGACAAACAGACAGACCGACCGACCGACCGACCGACCGACCGACCGACCGACCGACCGACCGACCGACCGACCGACCGACCGACCGACCGACCGACCGACCGGCCGACCGACCGACCGACCGACCGACCGACAGACAGACAGACAGACAGACAGACAGACAACAATCGACAAACAAACAAACAAACAAACAAACAAACAAACAAACAAACAAACAAACAAACAAACAAACAAACAAACAAACAAACAAACAAACAAACAAACAAACAAACAAACAAACAAACAAACAAACTAACATACATACAGACAAACATACAAACAAACAAACAAACCCACAAACAAACAAACAAACAAACAAACAAACAAACAAACAAACAAACAAACAAACAAACAAACAAACAAACAAACAAACAAACAAACAAACATATATACGGACAGACAAATAAACAGACAGACAGACAAACAAACAAACAAACAAACAAACAAACAAACAAACAAACAAACAAACAAACAAACAAACAAACAAACAAACAAACAAACAAACAAACAAACAAACAAACAAACAAACAAACAAACAAACAAACAAGCAAACAAACAAACAAACAAACAAACAAACACACACACACACACACACAAACTAACAAAAACAAACAAACAAACAAACAAACAAACAAACAAACAAACAAACAAACAAACAAACAAACAAACAAACAAACAAACAAACAAACAAACAAACAAACAAACAGAGCTAAAAATAAGTCTATTTCTAACCGAATTATTCACCTTATAACCATACCTTAGCATGCTGTAACTGTTCTCCACTGGAAGGTAGACTTCATCAATTGTGTTGTCTTTATCATTCAATTCTTGAAGTAAGTTTAACGTTTCATTCAGATTCTCTAATGTGACAACTTTCTGCGCTAAACGTTGCTGCATTTTTTCACGATACTCTACTAATTGTTGAAGTTCAGCCTAGTGATGGTAGACAAAAGATCAAGTATTATAAAATAACATGTATACTACGCGAGCCCTGATTGGTCAATTGACGTGTTTGGATCAAAGTATCCAAACACGGAAAATTCCCGCCAAAACGATTTTTTGAAAATGTCGGACAGTATATCATATTCACTTGTGATTATTTTATAAAAGAAATACCAAATGGGTTTTTCCGTATTTGGAGACTCTTATCCAAACACTTGGGAAATTGCTCGACTTTCGAAAAGCTAACAACACTCGCCTACGGCTCGTGTTTTGTTACGCTTTTCTCCAGTCTCGCAATTTCCCGCGTGTTTGGATCAGAGTATCCAAACACGGAAAACCATTTGGTATTTCTTTAATCATCAAGATCAAGTAAGATCGACTTCGACTACAGCTCTGACTAGTGCTACGACTACGACTCTGATTCCGACTCCGACTACGGTTCTAACTAGTGCTACGACTACGACTCCGATTCCGACTTCGACTACGGTTCTGACTAGTGCTACGACTACGACTACGGTTCTGATTAGTGCTACGACTACGAATCCGACTCCGACTCCGGCTCGGGCCAGTGCTACGACTCTGATTCCGACTCCGACTACGGCTCTGGCTAGTGCTACGACTCTGATTCCGACTCCGGCTCTGGCTAGTGCTACGACTCTGATTCCGACTCCAACTACGGCTCTGGCTAGTGCTACGACTCTGATTCCGACTCCGACTCCGGCTCTGGCTAGTGCTACGACTCTGATTCCGACTCCAACTACGGCTCTGGCTAGTGCTACGACTCTCATTCCGACTCCGACTCCGGCTCTGGCTAGTGCTACGACTCTGATTCCAACTCCGACTACGGCTCTGGCTAGTGCTACGACTCTGATTCCGACTCCGACTCCGGCTCTGGCTAGTGCTACGACTCCGACTCCGGCTCTGACTAGTGCTACGACTCCGACTCCGGCTCTGGCTAGTGCTACGGCTCCGACTCCGGCTCTGGCTAGTGCTACGACTCCGACTCCGACTCCGGCTCTGGCTAGTGCTACGACTCCGACTCCGGTTCTGACTAGTGCTACGACTACGACTCTGATTCCGACTTCGACTACGGTTCTGACTAGTGCTACGACTACGACTCTGATTCCGACTCCGACAACGGTTCTGACTAGTGCTACGACTACGACTCCGATTCCGACTCCGATTCCGACTTCGATTCCGACTCCGACTATGGTTCTGACTAGTGCTACGACTCCGACTTCGGCTCTGGCTAGGGCTACGACTCCGACTACGGTTCTGACTAGTGCTACGACTCCGACTCCGACTACGGTTCTGACTAGTGCTACGACTACGACTCTGATTCCGACTTCGACTACGGTTCTGACTAGTGCTACGACTACGACTCTGATTCCGACTCCGACAACGGTTCTGACTAGTGCTACGACTACGACTCTGATTCCGACTTCGACTACGGTTCTGACTAGTGCTACGACTACGACTCTGATTCCGACTCCGACAACGGTTCTGACTAGTGCTACGACTACGACTCCGATTCCGACTCCGATTCCGACTTCGATTCCGACTCCGACTATGGTTCTGACTAGTGCTACGACTCCGACTTCGGCTCTGGCTAGGGCTACGACTCCGACTACGGTTCTGACTAGTGCTACGACTCCGACTCCGACTACGGTTCTGACTAGTGCTACGACTACGACTCTGATTCCGACTTCGACTACGGTTCTGACTAGTGCTACGACTACGACTCTGATTCCGACTCCGACAACGGTTCTGACTAGTGCTACGACTACGACTCCGATTCCGACTCCGACTACGGTTCTGACTAGTGCTACCTACGACTACGACTCTGATTCCGACTCCGACTACGGTTCCGACTAGTGCTACGACTCCGACTCCGACTCCGACTACGGTTCTGGCTAGGGCTACGACTCCGACTCCGGCTCTGGCTAGGGCTCCGACTCCGACTCCGGTTTTGACTAGTGCTACGACTCCGACTCCGGTTCTGACTAGTGCTACGACTCCGACTCCGACTCCGACTAGGGCTACGACTCCGACTCCGACTCCGACTACGGTTCTGACTAGTGCTACGACTCCGCCTACGACTCTGACTAGGGCTACGACTCCGACTCCGACTCTGACTACGGTTCTGACTAGTGCTACGACTCCGACTCCGACTCCGACTACGGTTCTGACTAGTGCTGCGACTCCGACTCCGGCTCTGGCTAGGGCTATACGACTCCGACTTCGACTAGGGCTCGTCTTGGAACTAACACCAATGCTCACCTTAGCTTCCTCGTGGAGTTCAGTGGAATATTTCATTTTCCATGCTACAGCCAAGCCATGAAGTGAGTCTTTAATAGGAGTTGTATTTAGAGATATTGAACCAACGGTGAGCAGATCAGGAATAGCTAGAACGTCTTTTTCTATATTCTGTAATCGATCAACTTCTCTCTTGTACTCTGCCGTCGATGGTTCAGTATCGACGAAGGCGTGGTACAAAGCATGCATGTCTTCTTCCCAGAGGAAATCATAGCGCCGAAAACGCAACAGCTGACGATCGACTGAGTTTTGTAGACCTAAATCAAAACAAATGTGTCAGTTTCAACCGAGATAAACTCGTCTATATCCGAAAGCTTTCTGAATTTTGATTGGCTAAGAGGAGTGCAGTTTTAAGGAAATACAGTCAGAAAAAAGGAAATACAGTGCAATTTTTTGAAGCCAATAAACCAATCAAGAACAAGAAAAACTGAAAAGAGCCAATCACGAAATCGCTGAAATGTACATCGCCCTGTTTTGACGTTTTTCGGGTTGTCTTACATGCAATGGAAAGTGGTTCTATCCCTACTAAAACGTTTTCAAGAGTCTCTTTAACTCCAACTTCCAAAGATAGCACTTGCATAGCAATTTAGCCTGAATATAATTACTTCCCGAACTCTGCTTAAATGTGCTTTTAAAGCTATGTATACTGACAACTGGCCTGCTTATTTACAACTACAAATAGTACAGCCTGTTAGAAATCTCAGATCTACTATAGCTCCTAGGCTAGTTACGCCATTAGCTACAAATACATTTCAGCACTCAGCTGCAAAGATATTTAATTCTTTGCCGGCCCAGATAAGAAACTGTTTAGACTACAAACAGTATTGCGCTCTGTGTAAAGAACTGCTTAAAGAGCGCGCCGTCTTTGCACTGACATTAAATGCGAATCATTGTAAATATATTTAATATGTAGAACATAGTAATTGAATTTTTTTTTTTTAAGTTTTAATAGTTTGTGTAAATTTTAGTATGTAGTTTTATCAGATGAAGAGCCTTGTAAGTGGACACGCTGATAATAAACCATTATTATTAACTACGCCACCGGTCGAAAAATTAACCGGTGAATTTTGGCGCGCTGCAGGTGGGAAAAGTCGTTTTCAACGAGGAACCGAAAGGTGAAAAAGGTCGAAAGGTCAAAAATGTTTGAAAAGGAATTTGAGAAAGTCTAGGTCACACAATAAGTACGTATCATGTAAGGTAATGTAAGGTATGTAATATAAATAAGTTTTGTGGTAACACCACGTTGGTTTTAACTAACAACGGAAAAGATGATTCAAGCTTCTATGCCACCTTCGGTACATCCGGAGCCGAATACTCAGCCCCAGCAAGAACAACCCTCGGTTTCTCTTCCGTACATCGAACCAGCATCCCACAAGATTGAAAGGATTCTAAATCGTGCTGGTATGAAGTTATTTCACAGTAAGACAACACAAATTGTTTAAGGTACTTTTCACACATAAAGATGAGGTGGATAGCTTATCTAAGCGTGGAGTGTATCACATTCCTTGTGAGTGTGGCTTGGTTTATATCGGGGAAACGGGAAGGAATCTCTCAACTCGCCTGGAGGAGCACAAGACATGTTGCATAAAAGCCCAACATGATAAATCTGCTGTTGCCAAACACGCTTGGAAGTGTGACCGTCGTGTTAAGTGGGAAGAATCGTCCGTCTTAGCCAGCGACAAGCAATACTTCACGCGAAGAACAAGAAAATCTATTGAGATTGCAAAACATCGCACATATCTCTCAAGAGGGACAGCCATTAGACAGCACGTGGTGTGCCCTATTCGGAGAACATTCTTGATTTTGTTTTCTAATTAATAAAATTAACGTGATACGCCATTGTATTCTTACGTGATTTAATTGATCAGTTGCTTACTTTATAAATGACGTGAACCAATAGCTTGTGGTTATTGCTCTGATGAAGGCCTGAGGCAACAGGCCGAAAGCTTAGTAAATAAATATTTTACGTGGTGTTTTCACAAAACTTATTTATATTACATTATCGTCATGAAAACTTTCAAAGAATTAATAATGTAAGGTACGTTGTTTCAAAAAGCCAATCCATATAATAAACTTCTTATTAACCTCCTGTTTGGTCATTATGGAAAAATATCACACCTCGGTCTTTTATGTAAAACCTCGCCGGGCCTACGGGCTCCATACTGATATTTTTCCGCAATGACCGCATTCTCGGTTAATAAGAAGTTATTATTATATGGCAGCAGCGCTGAGAGGTCCGAATACGGAAATCCTGTAATTTGATTGGTTCATAAGCGGTCGGATATTTCCCGTATCCGCCCGCTCAGAGCGGAATCTGCCGTTCGGGACCGTAAATTTAATAAACAAAATGGCAGTCATGTCAGTATGTGGAACGAGATGGATTATAATTTCAGAACTACTCATTGTTGAAATATATTGTGCAGGTATATTGTTAGAAATTTTATAAGCTTTCATTTGATGTATAGCTCGAGTTTCCACGTTTTGTGAACACGTTCGTAATAATATAACATTTAATACTTCTCACAAGTATTAGAATTTCAGATGATTTTTATTCCACTACTCAACGTACGATCTTGAGCAATATATCAAACAAAAGCAATTGAAAAATACTATTTGTGGTAGAAAGTTCAGGATTCTAGCTCAACGGAAAGTACTTTAAAAATGGGAAAATGTCTGCCATTTTCGTTTAGTTCGCAAGAAAGATAGATCGAGTTTTCACAGAACGTTCACAACATTTATGGCCATATAATAAACTACTTATTGACCTCGCTTGTTCGGTCTGTACTAGTGAAATATCGGACCTCTGTTTTGTGCACAGACCTCAACTCGCTGCGCTCGTCTCGGCCCGTACGAAAAAACATCGGTCCGATATTTCACTAGTACAGACCTCACGCTCGGTAGTTATTATATAATATACAATAAGTAGTTATTAATATTGCGCCTTAATAAATACTATTTTGGCAATAATTTTGTAGTTATTTTAAGTAACTTACTTGTCACTACTTCTGATATGTATTGTACCAGGGAGCTAACGGCTTTATTCCGTGAAATAGAATGATGTAATGTCTCTCTTGTATCAACTGCCCACCATTGGATATCTTTACACACATCAACCAGTGACGTAGCCACGTCGCTTACCGCTGACTGGACGAGAGCAAGCGTGGGCGCAATTATGATGTCAGGGATGTTGAACTTAATCTCAACTTCAAACTGGAGAAGTTCGTAAGATGGATCAGACGCAGCCCATTCTGAGGAAGAGGAGAGAGTCGAAGCTGCCGACGACGGACGAGAGTTGGTGTCAGAACTATAAAAAATAAATTGAAGGTTTATGAACAACATCACTTGTTGTTTCATAGCTAGAGTTTCACTGCATGCAACGATGACTGTCATTGGTTGGTTTGTGGTCACATGACTTTAGCTAAAGCTCAATGTCTACCGAGCGGGCAATAATTGAGAACTTATTGCCTGCTCGGTCAATAAGCTTTCAATTGTTACCCGCTAGAACTTTGAAACTCTTCACGGCATCCTATAAACAAAAGCTTGTTTGGTACGGAAAAAAGAATATTTGTAGGTCTTTAAAGCATGTGGGAAGATTAACTGGAGAAATGTATTGCTGTTCTTTTGTCCTGAGATTTCTATTTGTTTGGTTGAAGCAAAATTACGGAGCCAAGCGAAATGTTTTGGTAAGTCTTAGCGTTTGTCTTTTGTGTACTTTCCCTTGATAAACGTCGAAATTATTCAGCGAAACTCAAGCTGTATAACATCTGCTCCCTCGGGAAACAGTTAGTTTTGTTTTCCCTCGAGTCTCGATGTTTCCCTCGACTTCGTCTCGGGAAATATCAAGACTCTTGGGAAAACAAAACTAACTGTTTCCCTCGGGAGCAGACATTAAGTGTATATTAACCCATTGCTGCCCAGGCTGTGTGAAGGTTCTCTCTTGGCTTTGAAAATCGTCTGGCGAAGCGTTAGACAGTGTTAGTCCTCGAATAAATGCCGACCTGCTAACCTCGTAAAAAAATCTGTAATGCCAATATTTTTCAAAAGCAAAAAATCACGATTCCTTTAATAACACTTTTTTGGCATTACAGAATTTTTTTATTTTTGGTATAAAGGAAGCTTTTAGCAATAGAAAACATCGCACAAAATTTCAGCATAGGTCACCGGATAAAATACCGAAATACACTGGTTTTCTTTTAGAAATTTGTAATTTTTGATGGCGTCAGCATCTCACGCGCATCGCACGCGTTAGTCATGTCATTTTGATGGCCTTGATTGGTAAACATTCCTGCACACACGAATTGTCACGCGAGTTTTTCTATTTCTCGTGGTTTTTCTCGACTCGCACGTGCACGGAATTTAATGAAAGTTACTATGTCGAGCTACCTTAAGGTGACTCCATACAGTTTCTTGAAAAAATGGAAAATACAAGTTTGAGAGTCCAAAACACGTGATTAAACAATTCGGAAAAAGAATAAAACTAAATTTTATGCATAGTTAAACAGTCTGACAATCAAAAACTGTTATCAAAACAACAACGTTTCAAAATGGCTGCCAAATACCCTTCAGATTAATTTAATTCGAAAAAGACTTTGGTGACCCCAATTTTTTTTTCATTAAAATTTTTCCGGAAGTATGAATAATCAATAGGCCGATTTTTAAAAAAGTCTGTGGATCCAAATTTTTTAAAAATTAACAAACATGATTTTTCCGGAAAAAAAAATGTGGGTCACCATAGATTTTTTCGAATTAAATTAGTTTAAATGGTAATTGGCAGCCATTTTGAAAAGTCATTGTTGCCATGGCAACAACTGTTGGTATTTATTTGGTAACAGTTTTTGATTGTCAAACTGTTTAATTATGCATAACATTTAGTTTTATTCTTTTTCCGAATTGTTTATGTACGTGTTTTGGACTCTCAAACTTGTATTTTCCATTTTTTCAAGAAACTGTATGGGGCCACCTTAAATGGCCCTAATGTAATCACTTGTCATGTACTTCTGTTACCATGAAAGTAATCCAGAAAGAGTGAAATGTCACCTTACCAGTTCTCGAAATCTCGAAGCATCTCTGTTGGACACACACAATGATAAAACATCTCCAGTGATCTTTGGGTGCATTCCAGGACAGCACGGTGAGCAAGGCCACAGTAATGAGCGAATATCTCGCTGGCAATACTCTCATCCGTAAGACCGCTGATACTCGTACCAGCCCGAGCCGCCGAACCAACCAATGTGTTACCAAGACGACCAGAGCGAGGAGAAGAACTGAGACGGGGAGTCTGGGACGGGGAAATCGGTGTAGCAGAACGATGTTGAGCGGAGAGACTTATCACTTCCTAAACATTGAGCAGAAAAAACAACAAGATGTAAAACTAGGCAGGCAATGGTGAACGTAGCCTCCTCTGCAAAACACCGTTGCCAAACGTTTGCGCATGCGTGAATTTGCTAGAGTAAACATTGCAAGAGAAGTGGGAACTAGCCATTGCAACAACAACCAGACAGTGAAGACTAAGTAAGACTCGAATATTCATTTGTGTTTTAAAAAAAGGGTAATGAAAATTACGAAGGTGGCATTTCAGAATATTTAACAATTATTCACCGAAGTGGAGGTGAATAGTGCTGGATATTCACCGAGCCGCTTTTTTAGCATTTAACTCGATATTTGTCGACAAAACAGTTTTTACAACTTTTGAATACATTAATGGCTAGAAAATTGTAAAGAAACATACCTGTGGACACTCTTCTACTTAATTTTGTTGACTTTTCTCGTTATTCTACTACATCAGCCTTGTTTATCAGCAAAATCTTCTGCTTCGGTAAACAAAGCAAAACTGGCCGCCATTTTGTTTAGCCCGCAAGTGAATAGTGCAGGATATCCCTAGCTAGAGGAACCAATCAGATTGCGTAAAAAGCACTATTCACCCGCGAGGTATATACTAAGTTACAATATTGACAAAGAAACCATGCACAAATTGCCTACCTTATCTTTTTGGTAGTATGCTTATATTTTTAACTTTTGTGTCGAACTCCCGGACCAAATATTTCAGTGTTTTCCCGCTCTTTTTTCGAGATACGAGCTCGGATGTCGCGCAAGCGCAAAACGTTTGGCAGCGCAGTTGGCTACGGGTTGGGCCACTGGGAACGAGATTGACTCAACCCAACCCCAGTGACCCCAACCCCGAGAGTTGCCTGCGCAGGAAGCTAGGGTGAACTATGTAAAAAACAATTTTATGTCATATACAAATGAACTCTACTTTTTCGCATGAATAATATCCTAATGTATTTGGTTGGTTGCATACTTGGATGAACATTTGGCTCGCTGAATGGACGATTGGTTGGATGGATGGATGGATGGATGGATGGATGGATGGATGGATGGATGGATGGATGGATGGATGGATGGATGGATGGATGGATGGATGGTGGATGGCTGATTGGCTGACTGATTGGCTGGCAGATTGGTTGGCTGATTGGGTGGGTGGGTGACTGGCTGATTGGGCGGCTGATTGGTCGGATGATTGGGTGGGTGGATGACTGGCTAATTGGTTGATTGGCTGGCTGATCGGTTGGTTGATTGGTTAACTGATTGGTTGGCTGATTGGTTGGATGGCTAGCTGGCTGATTGGTTGGGTGGCTGGTTGTTTGGTTGGTGAGTTAGTTGATTGGTTTGGTGGTAGGTTGGTTGTTTGGTTGATTGGGTGGTTGATTGGTTTTTTGGTTGTGTAGTTGATTTTTGTTGTTTGTTTGTTTGTTTGTTTGTTTGTTTGTTTGTTTGTTTGTTTGTTTGTTTGTTTGTTTGTTTGTTTGTTTGTTTGTTTGTTTGTTTGTTTGTTTGTTTGTTTGTTTGTTTGTTTGTTTGTTTGTTTGTTTGTTTGTTTGTTTGTTTGTTTGTTTGTTTGTTTGTTTGTTTGTTTGTTTGTTTGTTTGTTTGTTTGTTTGTTTGTTTGTTTGTTTGTTTGTTTGTTTGTTTGTTTGTTTGTTTGTTTGTTTGTTTGTTTGTTTGTTTGTTTGTTTGTTTGTTTGTTTGTTTGTTTGTTTGTTTGTTTGTTTGTTTGTTTGTTTGTTTGTTTGTTTGTTTGTTTGTTTGTTTGTTTGTTTGTTTGTTTGTTTGTTTGTTTGTTTGTTTGTTTGTTTGTTTGTTTGTTTGTTTGTTTGTTTGTTTGTTTGTTTGTTTGTTTGTTTGTTTGTTTGTTTGTTTGTTTGTTTGTTTGTTTGTTTGTTTGTTTGTTTGTTTGTTTGTTTGTTTGTTTGTTTGTTTGTTTGTTTGTTTGTTTGTTTGTTTGTTTGTTTGTTTGTTTGTTTGTTTGTTTGTTTGTTTGTTTGTTTGTTTGTTTGTTTGTTTGTTTGTTTGTTTGTCTGTCTGTCTGTCTGTCTGTCTGTCTGTCTGTCTGTCTGTCTGTCTGTCTGTCTGTCTGTCTGTCTGTCTGTCTGTCTGTCTGTCTGTCTGTCTGTCTGTCTGTCTGTCTGTCTGTCTGTCTGTCTGTCTGTCTGTCTGTCTGTCTGTCTGTCTGTCTGTCTGTCTGTCTGTCTGTCTGTCTGTCTGTCTGTCTGTCTGTCTGTCTGTCTGTCTGTCTGTCTGTCTGTCTGTCTGTCTGTCTGTCTGTCTGTCTGTCTGTCTGTCTGTCTGTCTGTCTGTCTGTCTGTCTGTCTGTCTGTCTGTCTGTCTGTCTGTCTGTCTGTCTGTCTGTCTGTCTGTCTGTCTGTCTGTCTGTCTGTCTGTCTGTCTGTCTGTCTGTCTGTCTGTCTGTCTGTCTGTCTGTCTGTCTGTCTGTCTGTCTGTCTGTCTGTCTGTCTGTCTGTCTGTCTGTCTGTCTGTCTGTCTGTCTGTCTGTCTGTCTGTCTGTTTGTTTGTTTGTTTGTTTGTTTGTTTGTTTGTTTGTTTGTTTGTTTGTTTGTTTGTTTGTTTGTTTGTTTGTTTGTTTGTTTGTTTGTTTGTTTGTTTGTTTGTTTGTTTGTTTGTTTGTTTGTTTGTTTGTTTGTTTGTTTGTTTGTTTGTTTGTTTGTTTGTTTGTTTGTTTGTTTGTTTGTTTGTTTGTTTGTTTGTTTGTTTGTTTGTTTGTTTGTTTGTTTGTTTGTTTGTTTGTTTGTTTGTTTGTTTGTTTGTTTGTTTGTTTGTTTGTTTGTTTGTTTGTTTGTTTGTTTGTTTGTTTGTTTGTTTGTTTGTTTGTTTGTTTGTTTGTTTGTTTGTTTGTTTGTTTGTTTGTTTGTTTGTTTGTTTGTTTGTTTGTTTGTTTGTTTGTTTGTTTGTTTGTTTGTTTGTTTGTTTGTTTGTTTGTTTGTTTGTTTGTTTGTTTGTTTGTTTGTTTGTTTGTTTGTTTGTTTGTTTGTTTGTTTGTTTGTTTGTTTGTTTGTTTGTTTGTTTGTTTGTTTGTTTGTTTGTTTGTTTGTTTGTTTGTTTGTTTGTTTGTTTGTTTGTTTGTTTGTTTGTTTGTTTGTTTGTTTGTTTGTTTGTTTGTTTGTTTGTTTGTTTGTTTGTTTGTTTGTTTGTTGGTTTGGTTGGGTGTTTGTTTGGTTGATTTGTTTGTTTGTTTGTTTGTTTGTTTGTTTGTCTGTCTGTCTGTCTGTCTGTCTGTCTGTCTGTCTGTCTGTCTGTCTGTCTGTCTGTCTGTCTGTCTGTCTGTCTGTCTGTCTGTCTGTCTGTCTGTCTGTCTGTCTGTCTGTCTGTCTGTCTGTCTGTCTGTCTGTCTGTCTGTCTGTCTGTCTGTCTGTCTGTCTGTCTGTCTGTCTGTCTGTCTGTCTGTCTGTCTGTCTGTCTGTCTGTCTGTCTGTCTGTCTGTCTGTCTGTCTGTCTGTCTGTCTGTCTGTCTGTCTGTCTGTCTGTCTGTCTGTCTGTCTGTCTGTCTGTCTGTCTGTCTGTCTGTCTGTCTGTCTGTCTGTCTGTCTGTCTGTCTGTCTGTCTGTCTGTCTGTCTGTCTGTCTGTCTGTCTGTCTGTCTGTCTGTCTGTCTGTCTGTCTGTCTGTCTGTCTGTCTGTCTGTCTGTCTGTCTGTCTGTCTGTCTGTCTGTCTGTCTGTCTGTCTGTCTGTCTGTCTGTCTGTCTGTCTGTCTGTCTGTCTGTCTGTCTGTCTGTCTGTCTGTCTGTCTGTCTGTCTGTCTGTCTGTCTGTCTGTCTGTCTGTCTGTCTGTCTGTCTGTCTGTCTGTCTGTCTGTCTGTCTGTCTGTCTGTCTGTCTGTCTGTCTGTCTGTCTGTCTGTCTGTCTGTCTGTCTGTCTGTCTGTCTGTCTGTCTGTCTGTCTGTCTGTCTGTCTGTCTGTCTGTCTGTCTGTCTGTCTGTCTGTCTGTCTGTCTGTCTGTCTGTCTGTCTGTCTGTCTGTCTGTCTGTCTGTCTGTCTGTCTGTCTGTCTGTCTGTCTGTCTGTCTGTCTGTCTGTCTGTCTGTCTGTCTGTCTGTCTGTCTGTCTGTCTGTCTGTCTGTCTGTCTGTCTGTCTGTCTGTCTGTCTGTCTGTCTGTCTGTCTGTCTGTCTGTCTGTCTGTCTGTCTGTCTGTCTGTCTGTCTGTCTGTCTGTCTGTCTGTCTGTCTGTCTGTCTGTCTGTCTGTCTGTCTGTCTGTCTGTCTGTCTGTCTGTCTGTCTGTCTGTCTGTCTGTCTGTCTGTCTGTCTGTCTGTCTGTCTGTCTGTCTGTCTGTCTGTCTGTCTGTCTGTCTGTCTGTCTGTTTGTCTGTTTGTTTGTTTGTTTGTTTGTTTGTTTGTTTGTTTGTTTGTTTGTTTGTTTGTTTGTTTGTTTGTTTGTTTGTTTGTTTGTTTGTTTGTTGGTTTGGTTGGGTGGTTGGTTGATTTGTTTGTTTGTTTGTTTGTTTGTTTGTTTGTTTGTTTGTTTGTTTGTTTGTCTGTCTGTCTGTCTGTCTGTCTGTCTGTCTGTCTGTCTGTCTGTCTGTCTGTCTGTCTGTCTGTCTGTCTGTCTGTCTGTCTGTCTGTCTGTCTGTCTGTCTGTCTGTCTGTCTGTCTGTCTGTCTGTCTGTCTGTCTGTCTGTCTGTCTGTTTGTTTGTTTGTTTGTTTGTTTGTTTGTTTGTTTGTTTGTTTGTTTGTTTGTTTGTTTGTTTGTTTGTTTGTTTGTTTGTTTGTTTGTTTGTTTGTTTGTTTGTTTGTTTGTTTGTTTGTTTGTTTGTTTGTTTGTTTGTTTGTTTGTTTGTTTGTTTGGTTAGCTCAATCTACAAATTTCTTCTCTTACCTGGATAGCGTTTTCAATATTTTTCAACAAAGAAGTCAACTTCGTTTGTTTCTTCTTAATAGCTTCCTTAAGTTCTTGTTTGAATGAAGCCACATCCCATCTCTTCACGTACGCCAACTCCACATCAAACAACGTGTTCTTCTCAATCAATGCAATACTCTTGTGAATCCCATCTTCAACGACCTTGTTAATATTCTCAACAACAGCCCGCAGGCGCCCATTGGCAAGGTGTACTTGGTGTAAGTAGGCATCAATGTTCATGCTGTTCCACGAAATTGTCGACAAGCCTGGCTGCAAGTACTGAATGACAGACTCCATATGAGGAAGGAGCAATTTTTGTAGAGAGCCTGGGACGAGACAACAGATACTCGAGTAATCTTTTAAGAGAAACTCCAAGTGTTGTTTGTAGTTCTTGAAACGATTTTCCTACAAAAATCAATAAACACAAAAGCTAAGTGACAAGAAAAATATCCGAAAAACACCGTTGTACATTTATTTTCAAAATGTCTTCGAAGTAAAAATCTCTTTAGCACATTTTTGTCTAAACCTTTTAACAGGGGGGAGGGGACAAAAAAAGTGGCCATCATTGAAAGTATGATTAATGTGTATTGTATCTAATTTTCCCGGGCATGTTGATGAGGGAAAATATATGCAAGCGGGAAATTTACAAGAAGACAAAGGATTTCTTTGTCTTACAATTTTCCCTCATCGACATGCACGGGAAAATTAGAAGGATTTCTTTGTCTTCTAATTTCCCCTCATCAACATGCACGGGGAAATTAGAAGACAAAGGATAAATTTTCCTCTTGCATGAAGCGATGAGGGAAATACGAGGTTTACATTCCCTCGGAGAACAAAAGAATCCGAGGCGATCATGGTATTACTTTTATTAGAGTACAGAAAAATATGTAAAGTTATATATTTTTAGAATGCATGCGTCAAGATCTGCTCAAATATGATATCAAATGCTAATTTTATCCATTGATTTAAAAATATATATTAATTTTTCATGATTTTCAATCTTGTAACAAATGAAGTGAATCTTTAATAGTTCGACTTATTCCAATTGGTTTTCAAAATGATAAATGGAATTTGTATACTATGAAAGTGTTATAACAGCAAAATAGTTAGATATTTTGTTGCCATTCACTTGATTTCACAACAGCTTCACAGCGTGACAGGCTTTCAAAGTTAATGTATTTTTTTAAACCAATAACAAAATTAGAATTGGATATCATATTTGAACAGATATTGACGCATGCATTCTAAAATATATCACTTTACATATTTTTCTTTTCTCGAATAATAGTTATTCCATATTAACTATATTTTTAACGATGGCCCTTTTTTTTGTCCACCCCCTGTATATATTTTACTCTGGCTTAAGGTGGCTCCATACAATTTATAGAAAAATGGAAAATACAAGTTTGAGAGTCCAAAACACGTGCATAAACAAATCGGAAAAAGAATGAAACTAAATGTTATGTATAGTTAAACAGTCTGACAATCAAAAACTGTTACCAAATAAATAGCAACAGTTGTTGCTATGGCAACAATGACGTTTCAAAATGGCTGCCAATTACCTTTCAAATTAATTTAAATCGAAAAAAACTTTGGTGACCCCCAATTTTTTTTTCATTAAAACTTTTCTTGAAGTTTGAGTAATTAATAGGCCGATTTTAAAAAAATTCTGTAGAAGGAATAATTTTTTTTCCGAAAAAATCATGTTTGTTAATTTTTCAAAAATTTGGATAGACAGAATTTTTTTAAAATCGGCATATTGATTACTCATACTTCAAGAAAAGTTTTAATGGAAAAAAAATGGGGGGTCACAAAGTTTTTTTCGAATTAAATTAGTTTGAAGGGTAATTGGCAGCCATTTTGAAACGTCATTGTTGCTATAGCAACAACTGTTGCTATTTATTTGGTAACAGTTTTTGATTGTTAGACTGTTTAACTATGCCTAACATTTAGTTTTATTCCTTTCTTTAATTGTTTATGCACGTGTTTTGGACTCTCAAACTAGTATTTTCCATTTTTTTAGAAACTGTATGGAGCCAGGTACCTCTTGCAGAAACTTGCCTGTTAATTAAAAGGTTAATGAACAAGGGCATGGCATTCATGCACAGAAAATGTTAAGCGAATCTGGCGTACAGTTCTCCAGTTGTGAACTCTCAAACTTTGCCATGACTAGTTCATTTCTGGAGAAATCTGGGCTTCTCGGTAACAATGCATTATGACGTACACAGATAGATCAATCGTTTTACGGCCGTTTTCCCCGCTTACGCGGAGGTTGGCCGGCGGCTCCCCATGGCAGTTTCCTCCAGTTCTCTCGCTCCGGAGCATCCTCCCTTTTCAACCCACACTCTCATATCCATTTCCACCACCTGACTCCATGTCATCCTCGGCCTTCCTCGTCCTCTTGTACCTTCCACCTCGAGCGACATGCTCTTATTCACCGAGTCACCATCGTCTTTCCACAGCACATGTCCCAACCATCTCAACCAGTTCCGCTTTATGACATCAGACACCAACACAATCCCCATTCTTTCCCTCAGCTCCGCACGCGGCACTCTATCCTTTTGCGATACACCACACATCCATCGCACCGTCCTCATCTCTGTCCGTTCCAATCTCCCCCTCTGCTCCGCAGTCATGGCCCATGTCTCACGTCCATACACCATAGCACTCCTCACACACGTCACATACAGCTTCCCCTTTAGCTTTAATGACACTTTCTTCCTTGTCAAGAACCCAGACAACTCTTTAAACTTCCCCCACGCACAACGCACCCTCGCCACAGATGCCGAATTCGCTCCTCCACCCAGATTCAGCATATCCCCCAGGTAACAAAACTTTCAAACATTCTCTGAATGTACCCCATTTCCCAGATCCATGCTCTCACCTACATCACTATCCTCTCCATCACCTGCTCTTTGCAAACAAACGTATCCTCAAGTCTAGCCAGCGAGCCCTTCACACATGAGCACTGCTTGTACACAGATAGATCATTGATACTAAAAATCTATTGTTCTTATGCATAGTTGTCCATTTGCAAATGGTTGCATACATCATGAAGCATTATTAACGAGCCCAAATTTCTCCAGAAACGAACTAGCCATGATAAACTTTGAGAATTCCTAACTCAAAGACTATACGTCGGAATATCTTGATTTTTTTGGTGAATGCTCCTGCCATGCTCCCTTGTTTACTACAGGAAAAAATGCCAACAAGTTACCAAGAAGCCCAAACCTTTCCAAAAACGAACTAGCCATGAAAAACGTTAAGAGCTCATAACTCGAGAACTATATACACCAGATTCTCGTGAGATTTTCAACGAATGCTTCTACTATGCTCTTCTGTTTATTTAAATAAAAAAGTGCCAACAAAGTTCTTTTCTTCATAAACACTTTATGGTTATATTAAATACTGAAAGTATGTTTTGGGAGATTAGCTAGTGTACGATGTATTTAATTTTTCAGTCAAGAAAGGCAAATAAGTTAATTTTAGACTTCAATGCTTGAATATACGATTTGAGGATGAATATAAGAGACCAGCTAGCCAAATACGTATGGATAAGAACATATTTATAAGTAATAGCATGAAAAGAGGTGTATTAGCTATTAAACGTCCCGCTCGATGAGGGTCATTTCGGCCCGAGGGATTTTACTAAGGGGGTGTTTACATGGGAGGCGGGACGGGACGTTTGCCGGGATCTCGCCATGCACGTGTGTCTCTCTTATTTATCCCGCTCCGTTTATATGGAAAGGTGTTTGCTGAGACGTTTCTCATCCCGTCCCGGCAAAGCGGGATCCTGGCAAATCCAAGGCGATTTTTCTCATGTAAACACTCCGTCCCGCTTTGCCGGGACGATATTATGCTGACTTTGCAAGATTTGTCATGTGATGCAAAAACAAAAATGGCTTCCACAGAGAAGAGGAGTGCCTAGTCGTTTGCCTAGTCCGTCTACTCCGAACGTTTTCTCAAGAAATAATACACTGTAAATATATTGGCAGAAAGATAATTCATCTGGCTCCAACATACGTACAGTTTATCCGACCAAATAGCTTAGTTTTCTTAAAAAAAGCGAAATACCGAACATGTCCAAATCATAATAGCGGCCGCTATTTTAAAATTTTTTTTCGTATGTATTATAATCTGTCTTCTCCGAATGTTTTCTGGAGAAATAAACCACTGTAGAAGCTATCAAATATACTGGAAGAAAGATAATTCATCTGGCTACCACATACGTACAGTTTATCCGACCAAATAGCTTAGTTTTCTTAAAAAAAGCGAAATACCGAACATGTCCAGCACGAACTAGAGATGCTTGTTGAACGTCCCGGGTATTCCAGGGTGAAATCGTCCCGGTAGAAACATTCTCATGTAAACCCGGGATGAAAAACGTACCGTCCCGGCAAACGTCCCGTCCCGCCTTCCATGTAAACAGCCCCTAAATGACCCAAATACACCTAATACACCTTTTTTTATGCTATTCCTTTGTAATATCATGTTTGCGGGAATTTATTTTGTTTGCGGGAATTTCTTTTGTTGTCACCTCCGTTGACGTCAAACCCTTCTAATCAGACCTGGTTTGACATCAACGGAGGTAGGATTAGTAAAAATGAATATAATGAGGTACATTAGTTGTTAACGGACCTGTGAGAACAAAAGAAATCCCCGCAAACATGATATTATATTATATAACATTTAAGAATGTCTTTATTTATTGTGTATACATAGATATATCTTTCTCTATACGTATTTTGGGCTGGCCTCTTACATTCATCCTAGTAATATGATCTCAACCCGGTAAATCATTGGTTACCATTTTGTATATACGAGTTCGCCACAATAGATTTTTCTACAAAATTGGCAACAAGACATTTTTCACGCCACCATACCTGTCTGAAGACTTCCAGTGCATTCTCTGGTAGTTGAATACCAAATCGAAGCAATCCTTTGCACTCTTGGATAAGTTCCACTACCCTAGATATGTATAAAATTAAAATTTAAACAAAATGGGCCGATCTCTTAGACTACGTTTACACTAGAGCAAAAGTTTCCGGATTCGTAAATGTTTCCGGATTCACTTCGTACCGAGTATTCGGATTCGTTAGGCGTTTACACTACCACAGTATTCGCAGATTCGGCCCTTTACACTAAACTCGGAATTCCTTTAATTCAGTCAATATGTTGACCATGTTGGTTCCACCGCAACCTCACATGACTACGAGCAGAAGAGCATCCGAATTCATCGGAATAACCGTTCACACTACGTATTGTCTCGGATTCAAAAGTATTCGGATACGGAGTTTCTACATTTTTATCCGGATTCGAAATCTCCGAATACGTGATCAAACCGGGAAGTTTTTATTCCGGATTCATTCTTTTGTGTGTAAACGGCAAAACGAATCCGGTACTAAAACGTTTCGGATTCATCACGAATCCGAAAACTTTTGCTCTAGTGTAAACGGGGTCATAATCTCTTGCCGATCCAATTTCTTTCCGTTTCAGGTCATATATAGCCACTGACCTATATTAAAATATATTAACCAAGTGCAAGGACTGCATACGCAACGTTTCAAGAAAAAGTTTCCACGTTTACATTTTCCCATAACAACTTTTTCGTCAGATTCTTAAAAATATTCTTTCAAATTTTCTCAGAGATATTTCTCAGAAACATTTTCAGAATTATTTCTCAGGCGCCGGCAAATATTTTCTCACATTTCTTCAGATTCGCCATAATATTTTCTCATATTTTCCCAAATACTTCTCACAAACATTTCCTCAGATTCGGGAGAAACTTCCAGATATTTCTCAAGAATATTTTCTCAATTTTTTTTCCAGAAATATTTTGTCAGATTCTCAGAATAATTTCTCAAGATGAGGGAAATACTTTCTCAGATTTTCTCAAATATTTTCAAACATTTCTCACGAATAATTTCTCAGATTTGGACAAATATTTTTCAGATATTCCTTAGAGAACCATTTCGGCAAAAAATTTTATCCGGCAAATATGTTCTCAAATATTTCTCACAAATATTTCTTCAGATTCAGGAAAAAATCTTATTTTCTCCCATTTTGTCAAAGTTTCAGAAATATTCTATAAATGTTTCACAAATATTTTGAGAAATTTTTCAGAAATATTTTTCTCAGATTCTCTGAAATATATTCTCAGATTGAGTAAAATATTTCCACAAGCAAATACTTCTGATACCAAAATGCAGACATCGCACTCGGTTAATAATAAAGGCTTATTAACTGACTTCGAGGTCTGTACCCGTACGGGAAAGTATTCGCCTGAGGTTTTCGTACAGACCGAGCGACGAAGGAGCGAGGTTTGTGCGATAAAACCGAGGGCAAATACTTTCCCGTACAGACCGAGAAAACGAGGTTAATAAGCCTTTTATTATATGGCTTTTGGTTGGGTTTTTTTTATCTATTTTTAGTTCTACGTTCGTCTTGATCAGATGTCGCTGTTCACCTTAGTTCTTTCTTTTGAGCTTGTTCGTTTCGCTTCATGTTTACACCTGTTAGACTTCTATTTTCGCGCTTTTAAATAAGAAGTTTATATAAAAAGAAACACTGATGTTTCAGGACGTATTATTGTTCAAAATTTTCCAACGAAAATATCTAATTCGCTTTTATTTTCATTCAAATCAACTCAGTAATTTTCCCGCCAAAATTGCATGCCATTAAAAATGACGTAATGCCTTCTCACAGTGTCGAGAGGGTGCTACGGCTTTTTTCGGACCTCTCAACAACCAATCAGCGTGCGCCGTTTGGCGTAATGACCCGAAAACAAGCTCAGCCATATAATATGTTCCCATAACAAACCTTTCGTCAGCATTCACAACCAAGTCTTTAGTTTCCAAATGATGTGTAAGTAACGGCAGTTTCAAAGCTACACGAGCGCTGTCTATTCTTGACCTCCACATGGTCAGCCACAAACTTTCGAATTTGACCAAAGCTGTTGCTATCCTGTTGTAGAACTTCACAATCCGACCAAAATCCTATTAAAGATAGCAAAATAAGGTTTGGTTAACGATTTCATCAGCGGTTATTGTGGGGCAGTGAAGTCCGGTGGAGAATAATAATAAGGTGTTACTCCGAGTGACGAACCATTACCAGAAATATGGGACATTTTGCGGCTGCGTTCGGGCAGCGGCTAATCGCTTCATAATAGCATTCAATCTCATATTGATACGTTGCGTAATATGTACAATATTCGCAATATATTGACAATATTGGCTCCGTTATTGAAAGGAAATGGTCTGGGAACTAGTTTTGTTTTGTGTGCTGTCTTGTGAACAAGAAACATGGCTGCTTCGCGAGAGTTCAGCGAGTATAAGTCTTTTAATGGTCGTTTTGTCTATATCTGAAACCGAAGACCTTCGTCTTAAATACCACCCGCGGACCGCTCAAAAGCGTTCGAAAAGCATGATATTCAAAGGCTTTTGGAAGTATTTTGTCGTAGATACAGGAGAACTTTTCCGAGCCGTATCAATAGAGTGAAGTCTTCCGAATTCATCGCGAGGTCCGCACTTTGCATCGCCCGTAATGTTGTCTGTCTATTTGGTCAAAATCTAGGACCACTTTCCTAAGATTAATATGGCGTACATATAGAAAAAGCAACGAATCTGGACGGAAAATACGTCGAGCTGGGGAAGTATCTAGACGTCGAGGTAGGGGAATATTTTTAGCCGATAAAGGTAGCTCAGTCATTGCTCAAGACATATCGAGGTCCGCAACTTAGGAATATAATCTGCAATAGAGGCTTTGCATGCTGACGTGACCAATTTAGTTTTTTTTATATCTTGATAAAATCTCTTGAAAACGTTAAAATCTTAAAGAACATAGCAAGATAAACAATTTTATTTATTTTGAATTTTGCATAATTAATTTTTGAAGAAATTATGACGTATGCAAATAATTAATTAAGAAAATTTACATAGCTTGTCATTCTCTTTGATTTTGATATAGATTTGTAATAAAATTGAAAAATGGTCTTTTTCGTTATTATCTTTTAGATTGGTAACTAATCAAGACCATTCAGATAAAAATCTCACGAATTTTTGAGATTTTAGTTATGGCGGCCATCTTGAAAGGCAGAAATTGCCTTTCAAGATGGCCGCCATAACTGAAATTTAAAAAACTCATGAGATTTTTATTTGAATGGCCTTGATTAGTTACTAATCTAAAAGATAATAACGAAAACGACCATTTTTCAGTATTATTACAAATCTATATCAAAATCAAAGAGAATGACAAGCTATGTAAATTTTCTTAATTAATTATTTGCATACGTCATACTTTATTCAAAAATTAATTATGCAAAATTCAAAATAAGTAAAATTGTTTATCTTGCTATGTTCTTTAAGATTTTAACGTTCTCACGAGATTTTATCAAGATTTAAAATTTTTTTACATTGGTCACGTCAGCATGCAAAGCCTCTATTGGGTATAATTGTCATTCTTGTGTATTCTCTGTGTTATTCCTAGTTGATTTTTCGCAGCCATAATGCGTATTGTGCGCACGCGCGTCGCCATCTTGTCCCATATTTCTGGTAATGCATATTATTTTCTCTACCGCAGGTCACTGACAATGATCATTCGAAATCGTCATGTATGAAGACCATTACCAGAAATTTGAGGCAAAATGGTGGCGCGCGTGCGTATTAAAGTCTGGTTTTCATATATCGTAATTCATCGCCGATCATCGGCGATACAGCTTTGCGATGAATTGCGACGAAATAGGATTATGAAAACCGACAATCGGGGACAATCCCCGATTATCGGCGATCATCGCAAGACCAAAAAAAATTGTTTCCCCCGATGATCGCCGACTATCGCCGATGAATTAAGACAAGCAAAATAAATGAAAACCGAAATCCGATGAAATAAGACAAATTAGGAACCAGTCTCTGGAAGAAAACCAAGCACTTCAAACATGCATGAAATTGCCATGATTCTTCGGTTCTTCCCTTGTCTCAAATATTTTTCGCACCCAGAAACTCTTCTTTCTATATTTCTTACACAGTACCAGCGCTATGACGAGTGAAAGCTTCGTATAGAGTACAAATCTGTTGTTTAGGGGGCGCCCATTTTGACAAAAAATTATTATTTTCCCGCATTGATCGGTTATCGACGGCGACTGTCTGGGATGATCGGCGATCATCCCAGACAATCCCCGATCGTCGCAAATGAAAACCACCATAATAATGGAGATTCTCAACAGTAACTAATAAGGAGAGCACATAATAATTCAAATTTTGCTTAAACGATGACATATTTCTTCTTTGCCCGACTCCATCTGACTTCAGCACTAAAAAAACATTTACTTACTTCGACGACAAAGTACTTCCCTAGCTCATCTTATTTTTGCACTAAAAGTGCCATATCCATAGTGTTAGCCATAGTAATCTTTGTGAACAGGTGTTAGAAATTGGCCAAATTGACCAACAACGTTACGGGCGATGCGGAGTGCCCGACTCGAGGTGCATTCGGCACGAGTCAGTCTACTTCGAGAGCACATAAAGGTCCTCATTTGTCGCTAGCATAATACATCCAAAAGCGTTTGAACTTGCTTGATTTCACAGTCCTGGTGGTCGTTTACAGGTTGTTTATATATATATACATACATGCACGAATTAGGTAAATTCTAAAGAACTCAATTACCTGAATAATGAGAAACACTAGAATGCTTAGAATACATAATTATATTATTAGGCGAACAGCCGCTTACCGAGAGCGGCGGCACAAACGACCAAAATTTCTGGTGATGCTGTTGTCTAGATATTGAAGGAACTAGTCTGCTTCGAAATATCAAATACCCTAAGTACTATCATTCGACCTTCAGCTCGCAACTTGACCTGTAGCTCAGTTGGTAGAGCATCGGATTAGTAAACCGAAGGTCAGGGGAGCACAGATGGCGTGTGCTGTTAGGGCGCTGCCTCTCACCAATAGTTAAGCCCGGTTGAACGGGGTTAGTACTTGGATGGGTGACCGTCTGGGAACAGCCCCGTTCTCGAGCTTGGGACTCACGTGAGTAGAGTTTAGTTGATCTCTCCTGTGCTTCGAGGGTTTTTCGCCGGGTTCTCCGGTTTTCCTCCCTCCGTAAAATCAACACCGAGGGCTCAGCTGGGTCCGTGCTCTGAACTGTGTCGTATGGTGGCTGCTTAAAGCGCCTTTGATATGCCTCGACACGGCCACATTGAAAAATCCTTAGCAGTAATTTGATTGTAAAGATACACGTTTGATGCATTCTAATTAAAGACCATTGTTATATAGCTAAAGTTTCACTGGATGGAACGATGAATGTCATTGGTTGGTTTGTGGTCACATGACCTTAGCTAAATTTCAATGTCTACCGAGCGGGCAACAATTGAGAACTTATTGCCTGCTCGGTCAATAAGTTTTCAATTGTTGCACGCTAGAACTTTGAACTCTTCACGGCATCCTATAAACAAAAGCTTGTTTGGTACGAAAAACAGAATATTTATAGGTCTTCAGAGCATGTGTGAAGATTAACTGGCGAAATGTATTGCTGTTCTGAGACTCATATTTGTTTGGTTGAAGTGAAATTACGGAGCCAGGTGAAATGTTTTGGTAAGTCTTAGCGTTTGTCTTTTGTGTACTTTCCCTTGATAAACATCGAAATTATTCAGTGAAACTCAAGCTATATAACAAAACATTCAATGTCTGATCCCTCGGGAACAGTTAGTTTTGTTTTCCCTCGAGTCTCGATGTCTCAAGACTCTCGGGAAAGCAAAACTAACCGTTTCCCTTGGGAGCAGACATTAAGTGTATATTATAATAATATTATTATTATTATTATTATTATTATTATTATTATTATTATTATTATTATTATTATTATTATTATTGTCGTGAGTGGCGGTTCTAGAATATGGCGAACGCGACAAATAGCACGATAAGAAGATCAAAACGTTTGAAATGGACCGAACAAATGAATTTAGATTGTTTGGATTGCAAAAGGAAAGCCAATATCATGATTGTGTCAAACGATCCGCCTCTAAACGGGAATGGAAGAAGAAAAGGCTATATCAAAGTTATGAAGGAGCTATGGGAGAAACGAGGATATGCAAACCTTGGATTGACAAGCCAAAATTTAAGAGATCAGGCAGCAAGATTGGAGAAAACAGTGGGAAGCGTGTGTGGGAAGATTAACGGCGATGGAGTAGAAATTACAGTCGCCTCAGCGAAAGAAGATGAAGACGAAATCAGAGCTGAAAGGCGGGATATCGAAGCACTGACAACTGAAAATGCAAATTTGGAAACTTCAAACATAAATTTGCATGAAACGGTTGATGGGTTTGACGATCAATATGAAGACGAGATACATGCCTTACGGCCACCTCATATGAATACACGAAGCGAAAAGCGAAAAAATGATATTGAAAAAGAGTCCTCGACACGTCTGCCAGATTACACCACGGTGGACAAGCCTACCACGATTGAATGGGGAAAAGATGCTGATGGCGCTCCGATAATAATTCAAACATCATCCATTACAAAGGCATACAATGAAATCATATCATGGAGAAAGAATGTGTTTCTTGTCCCTTATGGGAAAATAGGAAGAGATTTTATTGATCAATTAACAATGCATATCAATCAATGGAACAATAAATCCGAAAAGCAACAGATTGCTCTGAAAGCCGCTTTTGTGCTTCTGGCTGTTGGACTACAGAAGCCGGGTCAAAAGTCTAAAGCAAAAGACCACAAAGAATGCCTAAAGAAACGTTTGGCCTTATGGAAAGATGGAGAAATTGATAAGCTGCTACGAGAAGGAAGAATGATTCAGGCCCGCATCGGAAAGGGAAAGAAATGTGAACCTCCTAACAGAGCCAAAATATTTGCCAAACTTGTTATAGAGGGCCAAATAAATTCAGCGATGCGTTTTCTAAGTGATGATGTTTGTGGAGGTGTGCTACCCCTAACGGATGATGTAATGCTTCAGCTACGCCAGAAACACCCAGAAGCACAAGAAGCGAAATCTGGAGCACTTCTTTGTGGACCAATGCAAGATGTACCAGAAAGTTTGTATATTGGAATAAATGGAGAAATGATACGAGACGCTGCCCTGAAGACGAAAGGATCTGGCGGCCCATCTGGTGTTGATGCAAATGGATTCAAGCGAATACTTGCCTGCAAGTCATTCAAGCAATCTTCCACAGCGCTTTGTGAGGCATTGGCTACCCTAACAAAGACTCTGTGCACTGAATTTGTTGACCCATCTTCGATTGAGGCGATAGTAGCAAGCCGCCTAATTCCTTTAGACAAAGGTGAAGGTGCAGTCAGACCAATTGGGGTGGGTGAGGTGTTAAGAAGAATAATCAGTAAGTGTGTGATGAATGTTGTCAAACCAGATGTAATGGAAGCAAGTGGTTCACTTCAGGTCTGTGCAGGTCAATCTTCCGGGAGTGAAGCTGCAATCCATGCCATGCGTAATATATTTCATGCAGATGACACAGATGCGATCTTGCTCATCGATGCCTCCAATGCCTTCAACGCCCTGAATAGAGCTGCCGCTCTCCACAACACCAGAGTTCTACGCCCGACTATTGCGACCTATGCGATAAATACGTATAGGATACCATCACGATTGTTTATAGTTGGAGGCCAGGAACTCAAATCATCTGAAGGTATGACACAAGGTGACCCTATCTCAATGGCCCTCTACGCAATAGGCCTTCAACCACTCATCACACACTTGCATCTTGCAAGTTCCACAAAGCAGTGCTGGTTTGCCGACGATGCAAGTGGAGCAGGATCTACAACGCAGTTAAAGAGGTGGTGGGACACATTGGCAGAAACTGGGCCTGACTATGGTTACTATCCAAAGGATGAGAAATGTTGGTTAATCGTAAAACCGGAGAAAGAAGAAATCGCAAGGGAGACCTTTGGAGAAACTGCCATCAACATCACAACGGAAGGACAGAAACATCTAGGAGCAGTAGTTGGATCGAGATCTTACCTGACCGAATATGTCAACGAGAAAGTAGAAGAATGGATAAAAGAGATAACCAAGTTAGCTGAATTTGCAACAACACATCCTCAAGCAAGTTACGCCGTTTATACCTTTGGCCTGAAACATCGATGGACATATTTCTTGCGAACTCTACCCGAAATTCAAGATCTAATACAACCATTAGAGAATGCAATAGCCAAGGTCTTCCTACCAGCTTTGACAGACCACGAGTGCACCCAATTTGAGCGCGAGATTCTGGCACTACCAGTGAGAAAGGGTGGTCTTGGAGTCACAAACCCATGCCAAGAAGCAGATGAAGAATACGCAGCGTCCACAAAGATAACAGCCCCATTGGTGGAACAAATCAAATCACAAATGCATGAACTACCTGATGATTCCAGAATACAAACGCTGAAACAGATGGTACGGAAAGAGAAAAACGAGGTTATAAACGAAAAAGCTGAAGTCATCAACAGCTCAGCATCGCAAAAGGTGAAGCGAATGTTGGAATTTGCCTCAGAGAAAGGAGCCTCTACCTGGTTGACAGTTATTCCGATTTCAGAGATGGGCTTTACTTTAAGCAAGCGTGAGTTCAGAGATGCATTGAAGTTAAGATATGATTGGCCTTTCAACGATAACCCATCGAAATGTGTATGCGGAGAGTCCTTTAGCACAGACCATGCAATGATATGTAGACGAGGAGGGTTCATCATTCAATGCCACAATGAATTACGAGATTTGGAAGTTGAACTCCTGAATACCGTTTGCAACGATGTACAGATCGAACCAGTGTTGCAAGAAGTCAATGGCGAAGTCCTAAACCCTGGATCAAATAAATCAGCGGACGCCCGACTTGATGTACATGCACGTGGTTTTTGGGAGAAACAAAGATCTGCATTCTTCGATGTCCGGGTATGTCACCCAAATGCAGAATCTTACATAGATCTAACTCCTAAACAGATCTACCGCATGCATGAGAATGAGAAGAAACGTATGTATAACAGACGGATCACAGATATAGAACAAGGAACATTTACACCGCTGATATTTACAACAACTGGTGGAATGGGAGAAGAATGTCTGAGATATCACAGTCGATTAGCTGAGCTACTCGCTAATAAGAAAGGAGAGATGTATTCGAAGACAATGGCGTGGATAAGAGCAAAGATATCCTTTTCAATCCTTCGATCAGCCCTGTTATGTCTTAGAGGGTCTAGAGTGATAAGAAGAGTACATTGTAATGTTAAAGATATTGATTTAGACATAGAGACTGGTGTTGCAAGGATCCATTAGTTGAAGTTCTTAAAGATTAGATTTGGAAAAGAAAAATATTTTAATCAATATTTATAATATTATTATCTATTATTATTATCTATAATTATAATCTATATCTGTAATTATCGTAAGTTAAGTTGTTTTTTTACTGAATGAAACTGTATTTTTTAACTTTGGATGTACATTTTAACTAATTTAATATTTGAACGGATTTTATATATTTTTAATTGAACTAACTGACACTAATTGATTGATATTATTGAAAAAGTGTACTAAGTATTTAAATTCTAAATAAAATTATTATTATTATTATTATTATTATTATTATTATTATTATTATTATTATTATTATTATTATTATTATAAGGTCGTATAAGGTCGCAGGTCCGAATGCCAGCCGGGCCAACTAGAATTTTCTCTACTTGTCCGTATGGTTCGTCACCTCTGATCTCTATATACAACTGGATGGGCCATTGGGCCGGATTTTGCGTGCCACTTGTATGATGACGTGACCACTACCCAAGATGGCTGGCACTGAAGTTCATAGCTTTCGTAGATTGAAAACAGACAAAAAGATTTATTTTAAGAAAATTTAAACGAATGTAATGACACAAGAAGTACTTAATAAGGTTTAAGACGATAATTTCTTGCATTTGTTTCTGTTACTGAGCTATAAAACCTTTAAATTTCGTTGTTTTCTTCAGTGCCGACAACGAAGAAAGTTGAACAGACTATAAAATCTACGAAGAATTCAATTTCAAGACTTTTATAGTAATCTTAATGCCTTAACAATATTTCGTGTTGTGTACTTGCCACTTGCCATCGTTTGACTGTATTTGTTGTTAAACAGTGAAAACTAAGCGAACCGGCATTCTGTTGTTTGCTTTACGGCTTTCCCGACTCCCCCGGCACTGCACACATAATATTCCTACCCCCGGATAATCTGACCGTGCTGACGTCAAGATTGCTTATGCTGGTCAACTTTAGGATTGGGAACAAGTTCTAAGGCCGCAATGCGTCGCATGTTCCACTACGTAAGATGGCGGTGACTGCCACGAAATGTTTGACTGCTGGCCATAGGGAATGGCCCATCCAGTTTATTTATAGATCAGTGTTCGTCACTCGGAGTAAAGCCGTAATCAAACGAGAACACAAGTCGTCGCAAGTCATCGCAAGTTGGCAGTCCCAAATTTCTGTGGCGGTCGTTCGAACACCCAAATTAACAAAATAAAGGTTTCATGGGTGTTTTAAACAAGTTTTAACTTTGTCACGGTACATAGTATTTTCGGGAAATTATTCAGAGAGGCTGGCTGAGATAGCATGACTGCCAACTTGCGATGACTTGCGTTCTCGTTTGATTTGGGCTTAATACATCATTAATTTCATCAGCGTTGTGCGGTATGCAACTAATTAAGAATTTAAAGTGCAACTCTTAATTAAATGATAGAGTAACGTCTTTTGCAGTTTTTCGTTTCCTTGCTTCGTTCTTGAGATATTTCAGTTTGTTTGATATGCAAATTAAACATTTTGAAGTCATGACGTGCATAATGAGTTATCGAAAAAAGTTATAGCTTTGCTATTATCAAACCAAATTAATTCAAAGGAAGCATGTGGGTGTGTTTCGCCCAGAACACTAAACATGTATATTTTCAGGTAATTATATTTGACAATATCAAAGATATATAACCTTTTTCGATAACTCATTATGCACGTCATGACGTCAAAATGTTTAATTTGCGTGTGAAACAAACTGAAATATATCAAGAACGAAGCAAGGAAACGAAAAACTGGAAAAGATTTTACTCTATCATTTTAAGTGTTCTTTCAAATAAGAGTGACTTAATTTTCGCTTCATTTGCACTTTAAGTTTACGTAACTTGAATTGTCAAATATTTAAAATTTGAAACATGCACGAGATCCTTGAATACTTACACGAAGAGAAGTAATAAACTTATTTTCTTTAAATATCCTCATGGGATCTTCGATTCTTCTTAGTAATCCTCTTGACCATGAAATAGCACCAGATACCATGGGAGAATTGCGGGATAGTGGTGGACTCTCCTAAAGTAAGATAGACTGTTAGACCCCGTTTACACGATGCAGGTACAATTTGAAAACGGAACAAAATCATGCCGTTTAGGCCTTGCGTTTACACGATACCGGCACAAAAATGACATGAAAACAGCAGAAAAGGAAGACGGGTTTCTTGACGGCATGAAATGAAAACGGAACACTAACCGGTATCGTGTAAACGCCCGTGCCGTAACAGTTTGATGACGGTAATCACGATATATACGACCACAGTATTTGGGTCAGCAGTATTCACAAAGTCTTCTCAATTCTCATTGGAAGAGAATAGTCACATGCTAATCCGTCAGTATATTATACCGGCACCGTGTAAACGCAAGACATTTTGGCCTGTATTTACACACCGGCATGATATGGTTCCGTTTTCAAATTGTAGCGGCATCGTGTAAACGGGGTCTGAGTGAATATGTATTCCGCCAGAATATCTCACAAAATACTGCACAGGTTTTCATGAAAGTTTGTGGGAAGTTTGATCATAGACCATGGACCAACCCTTTCAATCTTGGTTGAATTTAGTTTTTGCTGACCAGAAGATTTTCCGTGTAGATGAAATGCTTGATTGCAACCTCGTCCCCAGGGCATTTTGCCTCCACGTTGGGAGATCGGCGAAAATGGCCCTGGCATCGGCTGGTCGATTCTATAATCGGATTGGCCGGTTTAAAAACTTGATTAATTCAGATACAGTGTAATTTATTCATCAAAATATTAATTGCAATAAATCCACTCTGCGAAGTTCATCCAAAGAATTATAACGAAAGCTTTGGTTAAAGTCAAGAACAACATTAGATATACGTTTCTTCCCGACATTTAAATGTATCCTGGATAATCGTGGGGAGTATCATGATGAACAATGCTAGCCAGTTGCATTTATGATAAAGGTTCACATGAGTGATTCGGCAGAGCGTTAATTATTTCTTATTTATTATTCATGTGTACGTATTATACAAAAACGAAACACAAAGACCGCATAAATTTTCTTGCCAAAACACCCCAAAATTCTGGGTGTCACGTGACCAGCCGATGCCAGGGCCATTTTCGTCGACTCCCAACGTGGAGGCAAAATGCCCTGGGGACGAGGTTGGCTTGATTGTGCTCAATATCCTTATTTTATGCAAACATTTTTGCATAATTTTGATACGAGTGCAATCAAGCATTTTATTCATTCATTCGTGTGTTGGTCTCCTGAGCTAGCCTGGTTAGCGGGATGTCCTAGGTAATTTTGGTGAAGGAAAATTTCGAGTGTAGAATATATACATTATATGTATAAAACCAAACCAGGAGCAGTTGCGAAAAGTGCAACATCAAGGCCTTACAGCTAGGAATTGAACCCGCGACCCTCCAATGCTGGTGCAGTGCTCTGACGACTGAGCTATGGAAGCCGTTTCCAAGCGCTTGACCATGAGTTCTGTATATATAATGTCGTAATGCCGAGAGTAGAATTGGGTATATTACAAGTAATATTGGCATTTCACTTCATTAAACTATGTTTAATCGAGTTTAATAGAGTACCCAATTCCTACTCTCGTCATTACCACATTATATATACAGAACTCGTGCCCAAGCTCTTGGCAACGGTTTCCGTAGCTCAGTGGTCAGAGCACTCAGGCGCGCAACGAGAGGGGGTTCGGGGGGTGCGAGGGAAATTTTGGACGTCAAAAATTACTTCTACTCTCTTTGACGCCTAAAACATGTGATTTAAAACCTTTATTACTTGGGTCAAAAGTATCTTCAATGCAGGTAATGCCATTTTACAGACCCAAAGTTTAAAAATTTCCCGGGGGCCTAGCCCCACGACTCCCTAGATTTGTGTCGTCACTTTGTCCTAAAAACGACCCACCCCCCTTTCAAAAATCCTGGTTAGCATCGCAGGGTCTCGGGTTCAATTCCTAGCCGGAAGGCCTTAATGTTGCATTTTTTTGCAACTATTCCCGGTTTGGTCTTATAATCTATATATTCTACACTCGAAATTTTCCTTCACCAAAATTACCTAGTACATCCAGTTTAATCGGGTGAAATGTCAAATATTACTGGTTAGTGGGATGGTTCATTTTCTCATCTTTAATAATCCGCTGGCAGATGTATCAGTTTCTGAGTGTCCTCTTGTTGCTCTTTTGTTATGTATTTTCAGGAACGTGGACTTGCTTCAAACTTGAAGCTAGAAGAAAAGCTTCAGCACTCTGTCGAACCTCCGTACATTATTCTGTTATCGTACGTTGGCAGACGTGATGGAGGAGTGAAGTTTATTGTCGACTTAAGAAGAGATCTTTTGGTAAGCTGTTATTCAGTTGTTGCGAGTTATTTCACTTCTTTCACTGGTACAGATCGAACAAGCGAGGTCAATGAGTAGTTTATTATATGGCCTTGCTGAAATAATTATTATTTAACTTAAAATTATTAGAGACATGAAAACGCCATTGCAAAACTCGCAACGTTTTGTTTAACATATATTTGTTATTTTTATTCAGAACGGAAAAAACCCCAACAGATAAACAAAAATAATTTGTTTGGCTTCTTTATTTCTTCGTTAATTAATTAATTAATTAATCAAAGTACATTAGTAATTGGGTTCTTTATCTTTATCTAAGTTTTTTATATCTTTCGGCTCTGAGCGGGCTGATACGGGAAATATCCGACCACTTATGAACCAATCAGATTGCAGGATTTCCGTAGTCGGGCCTCTCTACCATATAATAACCAACCTTAGTATCAACCAACTAGTGGTCTATTACAAATCCGGCTTTCTGATTGGCTGAGCTACTAGTGGTCTATTGGTGATAGACCATAGTAGCGTTATCCAATAATAAACCTTCTTATACCTGGAATACTCCTATTCTGACCAATCTGAAGCCACGGCATATTCACGATGCGAGCAAAACCTGGAAACTAGGCCAAACATGGCGTCCGCTAAAATTTATATACGAATGATGGAATCATGAAAACATTGGCCCGAAAGTAATGGAAAATTGTTCAGTTCGACATTTTCGAATAAGAAAATGAATTCGCTTATGCCTATGGAGTATATCTACATCAACTTTGAAGCAAAATAATTACAATCTCGTTTTTTGTGACGGATTGTTTATCACGTGCCACCGAACTACTCTACATTTTGAATGGGGAGACTTCTGCAAACGAAAAGGTAAAACTATCTGAAAATTTGGAACAATGTTTGATAAGATTTATTTATGTTAAAGAAAAGTTGTTTATGGTTGATACTAAAACAATTAGACAACTCGCACTCGTTTTCTACGAGCAGATAGTCAACTCGGCTTCGCCTCGTTGACCATCAGCTCATAGAAAACTCGGTCTCGTTGTCTAATTCACGATCGAGAATCGCATAGAAAATCGGCCACTTTCATGGAGCAGTTCGCACGCCATGTGCGTGCTGGCTCACGTGAGTTGTCGGCCGAGCGTACTTGATGAAATTTTCTAAATTCTAAACACACACACACACACACGCACGCAAAACAATAACAAGTGAATTGCCCATATATAGCCAAAAACAAAATCAAGACAAAGAAAAAATCATTCAAAGTTATCTGATAGTTGAGATATTTATTCACCCTCCATAGTTGATTGGGTTTGTTTTATGTCAACTCGTCACTTCGTCAGTCGTCAGGTATACTTTCTAAAACTGATTCGAACTTTAAAATCCGCTTTAAAGGTCAATTGGGTACACACATCTGTCAAAAAAACAACTCGACTTCTTTTGGGGGTAGTAAACGGCCAACAAACAACAGATTTTAGTCATTTAACAGGCCGGAAGTTTACGATACTAGATTGCACCTTGTTCTCCGTCTAATTTTCCCGCCATATTTGATTTCAAGTCAGCAAATACTTGGTATCCTACAATATCCCTAGTATCCTCTTCAATGGATCGATTATTTTCCTTTACCTTCCTAATTTTATCGTATGAACCCACATGTACCACAACGCTCCTTCGCTCCTTATTCATCCCGCGCCAGCCTCGCTTGGTCTCGCGTGTATTGATGACGTTTACACGCATGATATTCGTTCTACGCATGTGCAGCTAAAACAGGTCAGCCTGGATTAGGTCCCCGTCGACAGCCGCAATTTCCGATCGTGGTTAATTAAAACATGCACACGGCAAAGGCCTGGGAACGAGAATGCAAACACAGCTGTGTTACCTTTTGTGTCTCATACAGCTTCTGAACTTCCTCCAACACATCTTCGAAACTCGTAAAGACGGCGACGTACTTTTCTGAGAAAGCACTTCGTAAACCAGGGCGATTCAATACACAGTCAAATCTACAAGTCAAAATTAAAATTAGGTCAGCGTTTCCACGAGAATATATTCACCCTATCAATGTTCAACGTTTTTGGCAACTGTAACCGTAAAATTGAAAAACATCTAATAAATATAGGTTGCTTGATATGCAAATTAAACATCTTGACATCACATTAGCATAATGACTTATCAGAAAAAGGTTATTTTTTTTTTTAAATTTTATTTTTTTATTTAAAGTGCCTATGAAGCGAAAATTATTATTGTCTAAAATGAAAGAACTCTCAAAACGACAAAGTAACATCTTTTGCAGGTCTTCGTTTCCGTGCCTCGTTGTTGAGATATTTCTTCTTTTTTTATATGCCAATTCGCACACTTTGGCGTCACACGTGTACGTATAATGAATTATCAGAGAAGGTTCGGTATCTTTGCTGTTATCGAACGAAATCAATTAAAAATCTGTATGTCTAATGCTGTATGCGAAATAGACGCACAGGATCGGCTTCGAAGTGATTTCGTTCGATAATAGCAAAGATATAGAACTTTCTCCGATAACTCATTATACATGTGTGATGTCAAAGTGTTTAATTTGCATATCAAAAAAAATGAAATATCTCAACAACGAAGCACGGAAACAAAGATCTGCAAAAGATGTTACGTTGTAGTTTTAAGAGTTCTTTCATTTTTATTTTTCTATTTTTTCAGTTTTTCATAATAATTTTCGCTTCATGTGCATTTTAAAAAGGTTATTTAATAGATGTCTTCCATTGCCAAACCAAATTAAATCAAAGAAAACATTTAGGTGTGTTTCTCCTACAACACCAAACATGTAGAATTTTCAAGTAATTATATTTGATAATGGCAAAGATATATAACCTTTTCTGATAAGTCATCATGCTGGCGACGTCAACATGTTTAATTTACATAGTCAAACAAACTGAAATTTCTCAACAACGAAGCAAGGAAACAAAAAACTGCGAAAGATGTTACTTTGTCATTTTAAGTGTTCTTTCAAATAAGACAGACTTAATTTAGGTTTAATAAGCACTTTAAATTTCTTTGAGAACAGCAAATTGATTTTTGAACAGATTTTTGAACATAATTCAATCTCGGTTTCACACGTACCTGGACAGAATTTGTAAAGATCTTTCCACATTTAGTTTCAAAGTAAAAATGCCCTGTAAAAGTCATATACATAATAAATATGATACACTGTACACTGTATAGTGCAATACAGTAAAAACCCGCGTATAAGAACCTAGATTTTTCCAAGTTAGCCTAAAAAGGTTCTTAGGTGTGCATAAAAAAACCCTGATCCCTTAGAAAACAACCTATTGTAGTAGTTTGAAAGCCCTAAAAGCGCTGTGTTATAAATTAATCAGCACATAAGTTAAGCCTGGTTTTCATATATCGTAATTCATCGCCGATCATCGGGGATACAGCTTTGCGATGAATTGCGATGAAATATAGGATTATGAAAACCGACAATCGGGGACAATCCCCGATTATCGGCGATCATCGGCGATCATCGCAAGAACCAAAAAAATTTGTTTCTCCCGATGATCGCCGACTGTCGCCGATGAATTAAGACAAGCAAAACAAATGAAAACCGAAATCCGATGAAATAAGACAAATTAGGACTCAGTCTCTGGAAGAAAACCAAGCACTTCAAACATGCATGAAATTGCCATGATTCTTCGGTTCTTCCCTTGTCTCAAATATTTTTCGCACCCAGAAACTCTTCTTTCTATATTTCTTACACAGTACCAGCGCTATGACGAGTGAAAGCTTCGTATAGAGTAATAATCTGTTGTTTAGGGGGCGCCCATTTTGACAAAAAATATTATTTTCCCGCATTGATCGGACAATCCCCGATCATCCCAGACAATCCCCGATCGTCGCAAATGTGAGCATCGGCGATGATCGGCGATGAAATGCGACAAATGAAAACCAGGCTTAAACAACACTTTAAGCCTGGTTCTCATATGTCGCCGATCATCGCCGACCCATGATTTAGATGCATGTTAAGTAAAAGAATAAAAGCACTGCTTTTCTGTATTGTTCTTTATTACTTAACATGCTGCTGCACTTCCCGTTTTAACATGCATCTAAATCACAAATCGCCGACGATCAGCGACATATGAGAACCAGGCTTAAGTAAAATCAACACTTAAGTCTTAGATTATGTCGTGCACTGTAATCATGAGCCTCTGGCTCGGATGATTGGGCGACCACATCCTGTGCTTACGACGTTAAATAAATCACTACTAATAAATCACAACAGGAAGAGAAAAAGCTTTTAAATACTTTCGCCATGCATACACTTCAAGTTATCTTAATTTCCCAGGTGTATAAGACCGTGTGTTTTACGCATGTGGGTTCAGCGAAGTGCTTAGGGCTTTCAAACTACTACAATAGGTGTCTGTTGTTTTCTAAGGTTCAGGGTTTTTTTATACACACTGTACAAATGGTGTTTACTGTGAAATTAGGATATTTAGGTTCTTAAACGGGTTCTTATTACTCGGGCTACCTATGGTAGAACGAGTCTAGGTTTCGGCTCCGTTCTTCATTTTGTCAATGTTTCGAAATGGCAAACATTACGTCATCCCGTCAGGCTTTGCGAAACTGAGGCGTGCTAAAATGCTAATCTTCAGGAGTTCTTTCTTGACTTTCCTGGATGTTCCTGGAGCTGTTCACTGAAATATACTTAATTCTTGATCAGTAATGTCGCTGGCAAGTATCCTGATCTTATATACGCTCACAATTCTTACAATTGCACACACCGATTGCAGTAGACGGGCCGTACAACACTAGGTACCCGGACTACCCCGCTTTGCCAAGATCGTGCGTTTGTGACTATTTAATTTCTTGTTAATTTTCATCTTGCGTTTATATGAGAACCGAGGCAGTCCGCCAGCGGCCTAATGCGTAGCGTGTAATTTGATCTGTCTGCGTTCAGTTCTGCGTTGACTTCGTTCTCGCCAACGTCTGATATGTTTGAAAATGCCGTGTAAACTTTACAGTTATGACTTGTGAAAGAGATTCACACTTTAGCGGACAGAAGGCCCTGCGGAATCGATGATTCGGGTTTATCTTTCCTAAACTCATTATTGTAGGCTTCGAAAAACAGCTGGTGTATAATCGCTGCCTGTAATTTACAAATACGACATTGCCCGTTAAACGGCCACATTCCCATTGCTTTGTTTACAATTTACATGCATTTCTCCACGGGGGGTGTATGGGTGGGGAGTTACGGGGGGGGGGGGAATTGCAGCTTGTTTGGCAATCAGTAGAAGACCTCGCTCGGTTTGTCAAAAATTTTGCACTGTTTCGCACGGCAGGTTTTCTATATGTGCAAGGGGGCTACACCAAGGTTGCAGAAATCAGTAGCCCGAGTGAACGCCTAAGCAGGCGTCTTGTTCTCTTAAGAAAAAAGCTACTCGTTGCGGTCTTTTATTTATGTAAATTATGCATACATTTTCTCCAAATGACTGCAATCTAAGGAAATACAAACCCTTTATGTACTTCAAAGCTATACTGTATGTAAAATCAAGGGAACAAAACAACATGTACAAGTGTAGACTGTTTTAAAACAACATATATAGTCAGGTTCATCATTCAGGCTCTTCAGTTGTTTGGTATGGTACTAGGCTCTAGACATGGTATTTAACATACAATAAGGACTTATTAACCGAGTGCGAGGTCTGTACGGGAAAGTATTTGCCTGAGGTTTTCGTACAGACCGAGCGACGAAGGAGCGAGGTTTGTGCGAGAAAACCGAGGGCAAATACTTTCCCGTACAGACCGAGCAAACGAGGTTAATAAGGAATTTATTATATGGCTATTGCTTCATTTCATTTTTAAGTTTCGAGCGTTGTTTTCGCCTTCGGAGCATGCTGTTTACCTTATTAAAAACCTGTTAACTTTTGTTCGTGTCGCTTCTTGGCCTTCTTGCTTACACCAGTTCGGCTTTTATTTGTCGTATTTTTAGATAAACAGCTTTAAAGGAAACCAGCAGTAATGTTCCAACACATTTTATTGTTCAGAATATTTGAAAAAAGATACCCAGTACTCATTTGTATTCAAATTCTCGCCAAAACTTACAGGGCCGAGAAAAAAGCGTATTGACCCCGAGGTCAATATCGTAAAATCCCGACCTCTCAGGAACCAATCAGCGTGCGTCGTTTTGCGTACGGACTGGAAATCAAACCCAGCCATATAATAAAGAATATTATTATACAATACTGATACAATCTCAACTGTGATTGGCTAAAAACCTACAGATAATTCTTGATATCTTGCCACCTACAAAATATCAAAAATTATCTATAGCTATGACGCGCTGGCCAGAGGTTTGAACAAAACAAACATGGCGGCCGACCTTAGGAGTGAAGGTCAGAAACGGATTAATCCGGCGGATTTGGCACGTTTTGTTGACGTTAAAGCGAGCGAAAACAAGCGGGCTACACATACAGCTGTTAGAGTTTAAAGCAGTCTTTGAAAGAGAAAATTGTATTTGAAAGCGAAAAAAGTCAGCGAACCTCGAACTGAAGACGGTATGAATATTTACTATTTTTACCTAACTTTGTAAAAAACTTTCTAAAGGCTTCTACATTTATAATTGTATAATAAAACAATTATTGAATTCGGTTATCGCATGATATCAAGAATTATCAAGGCCTCTGTTTGTGTTATCCGCCTCAGCCTTCGGCTTCGGCAGATAATACAAACCTC
>OZ036009.1:11365964-11430964 GCA_964035015.1 Corallium rubrum | reverse complement strand
AGGCGTAAGAGAAGGCAAAGGAGAAGGCAAAGGAGAAGGCAAAGGAGAAGGCGTAAGAGAAGGCAAAGGAGAAGGCGTAAGAGAAGGCAAAAGAGAAGGCAAAGGAGAAGGCGTAAGAGAAGGCAAAGGAGAAGGCGTAAGAGAAGGCAAAGGAGAAGGCAAAGGAGAAGGGAAAAGAGAAGGAGGAGAATGAGAATGAGGAGGAGAATGAGAAGGAGAAAGAGAAGGCAAAGGAGAAGGCGTAAGAGAAGGCAAAGGAGAAGGAAAAAGAGAAGGAAAAAGAGTAGGAAAAAGAGAAGGCAAAGGCGAAGAGAAGGCAAATGAGAAGGAAAAAGAGTAGGAAGAAGAGAAGGCAAAGGAGAAGAGAAAAGAGTAGGAAGAAGAGAAGGCAAAGGAGAAGAGAAGGCAAATGAGAAGGAAAAAGAGAAGGCAAAAGAGAAGGAAGAAGAGAAGGCAACGGAGAAGGGAAAAGAGAAGGGAAAAGAGAAGGAGAAAGAGAAGGCAAAGGAGAAGGAAAAAGAGAAGGAAAAAGAGACGGCAAAGGAGAAGGAAAAAGAGAAGGAAAAAGAGAAGGAAAAAGAGAAGGAAAAAGAGACGGCAAAGGAGAAGGAAAAAGAGAAGGCAAAGGAGAAGGGAAAAGAGAAGGAAAAAGAGAAGGCAAAGGAGAAGGAAAAAGAGAAGGAAAAAGAGAAGGAAAAGGAGAAGGAAAAAGAGAAGGAAAAGGAGAAGGAAAAAGAGAAGGAAAAGGAGAAGGAAAAAGAGAAGGCAAAGGAGAAGGAAAAAGAGAAGGCAAAGGAGAAGGAAAAGGAGAAGGAAAAAGAGAAGGAAAAGGAGAAGGAAAAAGAGAAGGAAAAGGAGAAGGAAAAAGAGAAGGCAAAAGAGAAGGAAAAGAGAAGGCAAAAGAGAAGGGAAAAGAGAAGGCAAAGGAGAAGGAAAAAGAGAAGGAAAAGGAGAAGGAAACAGAAGGCAAAGGAGAAGGCGTAAGAGAAGGAGGAGAAGGAGAAGGAGAAAGAGAAAGCAAAGGAGAAGGAGAAACAGAAGGCAAAGGAGAAGGAGAAACAGAAGGCAAAGGAGAAGGAGAAACAGAAGGCAAAGGAGAAGGCGTGAGAGAAGGAGAAGGAGAAAGCAAAATTGAAAGGCAAAAAAACAAAGAGAAAGAGAGAAAGAGAAAAAGAAAAGCAAAAAAAAGGGATATAGAAAAAATAAAAAACCTAAAGAAAGGGGGAAAGTAAAAGAAAGAAAGAAAGAAAGAGCAGAAGCAGCACTACAATACCAGTAGCAGTGATGTAATTTTGGGGAGCACGGGTGGCGTGTGCTATTAGCGCGCTGCCTCTCACCAAAAGTTAAGCCCAGTTAGACGGGGTTAGTACTTGGATGGGTGACCGCTTGGGAATCACCCCGTTGTAGAGCTGGAAACTAATGTGAGTAGAGTTGTAGTTGATCTCTCCTGTGCTTCGAGGGTTTTTCGCTGGGTTCTCCGGTTTTCCTCCCTCCGCAAAACCAACACTTACATCATGGTAGTCATGTTCAATTGGGGTATTTCACTCTGTTTGACCACGAGATGCAATAGGCAATAAAGTTATTATAGTTAAGTTAAGTTAAGTTAAGTTGAAGTTAATAATAGAGGAAGGGCACAAGGAACATAGTAACAGCCTAGGTCTATCCCAATTTTCATTACCTTCGTCGACACTTCCATCCGAAAGAGTGCGTGGTATTTCACCAGCTGGAAACTAATGCGAGTAGAATTATATTTGATCTCTCCTGTGCTTCGAGGGTTTTTCGCCGGGTTCTCTGGTTTTCCTCCCTCCGCAAAACCAACACTTACATCACGGTAGTCATGTTCAATTGGGGCATTTCGCTCTGTTTGACCACCAGATCCAATAGGCAATAAAGTTATTAAAGTTAAGTTAAAGTTAATAATAGAGGAAGGGCACAAGGAACATAGTAGTAACAGCCTTAGGTCTATCCCATTTTCATTACCTTCGTCGACACTTCCATCCGAAAGAGTGCGTGGCATTTCACCAGTTTGTTCTTCTTCTTCTTCTTCTTCGTCAGCAGCCTCCTCGCTGTTCTCATCATTAACAACGAAAGCGTCTTTAGGTAAGCGCGGTAGATCTATGACAGCTTTCCAAAGCTTAGTAAACTGTCCCAGTGTATTCATAATATCAATCATGTTTCGTACACGTGTACAGAATAGATCCATTGAAGCAAAAATAGTTTCCTCATCTGCTATCGAGACCCCAGCTGCTCCTTGAGTACCATTGCTATCAGAATCTCGAAACTTCCCGTGAGCTAAAGTAAATAACAGAATTGTAATTTTGTATTTGTTGTTTATCAAATGACTTAAGACAAAATTAAACGATAAAAACATTTTATTAAAAAAGTGACAACGTTTCGACGAACCTATAACGTCATTTTCAAGTCAAAATAAAAATCAGAGTGTTCGGAATATTTATAGTGATTACAATAATTAAATACAGAGTTACATACACTAATCTAGTCAATTATATACAAAGTTTGGCGCTAATTGAGTCCGATTGTACGTTAAGTGAAGACTTGATATCCCTAATATAAAATATTTCGTATAGTAAACATTCAAATTTACTTCTACATTTGCACTCTTATTTTGACTTGAAAATGACGTTATATATAGGTTCGTCGAAACGTTGTCACTTTTGTAATAAAATGTTTTTATCGTTTAATTCTGTTTCTCAAATGACTTAAAATAGTCTGGTGTTAGACAGAGTAAAATAGTCTGGTGTTAGCCAGAGTAAAATAGTCTGGTGTTAGACAGAGTAAAATAGTCTGGTGTTAGCCAGAGTAAAATAGTCTGGTGTTAGACAGAGTAAAATAGTCTGGTGTTAGCCAGAGTAAAATATTCTGGTGTTAGACAGAGTAAAATATTCTGGAGATAGACAGAGTAAAATAGTCTGGTGTTAGACAGAGTAAAATAGTCTGGTGCTAGACAGAGTAAAATAGTCTAGTGTTAGACAGAGTAAAATAGTCTGGTGTTAGACAGAGTAAAATAGTCTGGTGCTAGACAGAGTAAAATAGTCTGGTGTTAGACACAGTAAAATAGTCTGGTGTTAGACACAGTAAAATAGTCTGGTGTTAGACAGAGTAAAATGGTCTGGGGTTAGCCAGAGTAAAATAGTCTGGAGTTAGACAGAGTAAAATAGTCTGGAGTTAGACAGAGTAAAATAGTCTGGTGTTAGACAGAGTAAAATATTCTGGGGATAGACAGAGTAAAATAGTCTGGTGTTAGACAGAGTAAAATGGTCTGGTGTTAGACAGAGTAAAATATTCTGGTGTTAGACAGAGTATAAAACTAAAATGGAATTAGAGGTTGAAAGGGTTAATGGGCTTTTTAATAAATAAACAACACGTTTGGGTCAGGCGTTCACTTGGGCAACTGCATGGCAAATACGCGGAGCCTGAATCGAAGCTGAATGTGTTGCGTACTTTACACAGGTGAACATATTTACGATCACGACAGTCGTCAGCCACATCTGATCATTGTTTAACTACAAAGTCAGCCATTCACTTTCAAAATCTACCAACAACGTGCAAGAACACCTTGATCAAAAGGCAAAGCCGTTCAACGTTTTGTCCAATTCCAAAAGCGAAAGGAGCAAAGAACATACAACATGCCTCACGGCCTTACTCAGTCAAAATATAGTAAGGTTATAGATATACTACCGAAATAGAGAACGTAGGAGTCTAACGTTTCGAGCGAAGGCCTTTCGTCAGAGAGAAACGTAAAGAGTGTAAACAAACAATGAGCTTACTCAGTCACACGGCTAACAATTCACCGGAAGTATGAATATTATAGCGGAAGTAAAAAGTGCAAAAATGCGAGATCGTGACACCCAAAAAGGTAAAAAAAAACAACGAGCCAAAACCTAGACTTGGCCTAAAGGATAAAAGGATAAAGGATAAAGGACTGGGGACTAATCATCCTTACTTGCAGTAAGGGCCTGTTTATATGATCCCGGTGTACCGGGACGGGATGGTCGCCGGGATGATTTTGATGTATTGAAATAAGTCACGGTCTTTGATTATGTGCATTGGAAAGCTTTCGCCTACATTTTTCAAGGCCTAGATTACTAAATAACTTCAACAAAAGCCATTTTCAATTGCCACAATCATTCACCTTTAACTTTAGGATCAGATCAACAAAATCTGAGTTTCTTCAGGCATCGCGTGGTTTTTCTGTTTTACGTGTTGACTTATTTCAATACATCAAAATCATCCTGGCTGCCATCCCGTCCCGGTACACCGGGATCATATAAACAGACCCTAAGTGCATGGCAGAATTGCGAAGGACGCAGATCAATGTGGCCGTGCCGGGGCATATCAAAAGCGCTCCAGGCAGCCGCCATACGACACACTTCAGACCACGGATCACAGCTAAGATGTTAGGTGTTGATTTTATGGGTAGCCCGAGTAATAAAACAGTGAAACACAGTACCTTGAGATGACATGTGTATTCTTAACGTACTGCTGTTGGATGGGATATTATTACCAACTGGTAGAAATGATCTTTTGGAGAGGTTCGTGGCAGGAGTCATACTACCTGGGACCTGCATTACAGACTGTGTTGCACCAAAACTGTCTCGCAAAGTTCTTATCATATCTCGATACTGTTTCTGAAGCAGTAGACACGAATTAAGTCGTGTGGGAAAACTATCTTCATTTGTACCAAGTGTTACCTCGCCAGCAACCTAAGAAAGAAAATACAGCTTACAATATACAGCTTAGCCAATACGTTTGTATCTCTAGTGGCCGTACCAGAAGCTCTGCTTGTAATTTAAATCTTCGTCCAGTTCACCGTTTTCGTACATCACTGTTCAGAGACTGTTTCTTTACTCGCATAAAGATGTTTAATTTGAATACTTAACAAACTGAAATATCTCAACAACGAGGGAAGAAAACGAAAAATTGCAAAAGACGTTACTTAATATCACCACCAGCCGGTTATTTGCATACCGGAAAACAGTATACATATAACCACCAGCCGGTTATTTGCATACCAGAAAACAGTATACATATAACCACCAGCTGGTTATTTGCATACCGGAAAACAGTATACATATAACCACCAGCCGGTTATTTGCATACCAGAAAACAGTATACATATAACCACCAGCTGGTTATTTGCATACCAGAAAACAGTATACATATAACCACCAGCTGGTTATTTGCATACCAGAAAACAGTATACATATAACCACCAGCTGGTTATTTGCATACCAGAAAACAGTATACTATAACCACCAGCTGGTTATTTGCATACCGAAAAACACTATGCATTTCTTTTACATTTCAGTTGGCATCGTTTTCGGTCTTCATCGCAATTTTTAGGCTTTTTTCAGTGGTTTTAAGTCGTATTTATTGTTGCCTCTTGGCGCTGTCACATCTCTTCTTAGCCTGCTTGCTTTGGTCTTTATCCATAGTAATATTAATGTACATTTTAGTAATATACATATATATATATATATATATATATATATATATATATATATATATATATATATATATATATATATATATATAAATATATAAACAGGTTTCAGAATTACTTTCAATCTCGCGTGTAATTTCGCGTGTAAATGGTGTCCACGCATGCCGGGGTTAGCACCCTCAAAGGGCTCTGAGCCTTCGGCCCTACGCCGGGCTCGGGGATAATATTTTACATTCTATACCTGTTTCTTTTTTGGTTTAGTTTTTACAACAACTAGGCCTGGCTGACAACTTTCCAAGCTCTTGATTTCTTGGTCCACGCATGACCATAAACGATCTTCTTCACCGTAAGTAATTGACGCGTTTAGAAACTGCCTTGAGGCATGAACAAGCTGGTTGGTAATCTGAAGAAAAACATGTTAATTGTCCTGGTTAAGTAAACTATTTCCCAGCAAATTATTTTTAGACGAAAAAATCATACAAAACCATAACATTAACAACATTAAAAGAGAGGCTAGACAGAGAGACAAACAGACAGACAGAGAGAGACAAATAGGCAGACAATTAGACAGATAATTAGACAGACAGACAGACAGACAGACAGACAGACAGACAGACAGACAGACAGACAGACAGACAGACAGACAGACAGACAGACAGACAGACAGACAGACAGACAGACAGACAGACATGCAGAGAGAGAGAAACAGACAGACAGACAGACAGACAGACAGACAGACAGACAGACCGACCGACCGACCGACCGACCGACCGACCGACCGACCGACCGACCGACCGACCGACAGACAGACAGACAGACAGACAGACAGACAGACAGACAGACAGACAGACAGACAGACAGACAGACAGACAGACAGACAGACAGACAGACAGACAGACAGACAGACAGACAGACCATTATTTATTTAGTAAAAAACTTTGACGACTCTTCTGATCATCACGAAGATGAGCACCACATCATTCAAAATCTCACCTTTGTTAACAATAGTCCTAGATAACCAGTTCTAGCATAATATCTTGATATAGCGTCCATCTGTCGCACAGTTGACATGAGGCCAGGTAATACAGTATTACACAACGTTGACACAGTTACGGTGGCTAAATACATCTGCTCGAAGTATCTCTTCAGTGAATCCAAGTATTTCACCTTGTCTTTAGTTTCGTTAAAAGCGTCTGTAATACTGCAAGATCGAAAAGTGAAAACATTTTTATGAGCGTGAGTGCTCGAGACGTTGCAGTAAACTATATTTATGCTAGATGTACCAAGTTCGAGTGTAGAATATATACATTTTAAGACCAAACCGGGACCAGTTGCGAAAAATGCAACTACACAGGCCTTCCGGCAGGAATTGAACCCACGACCTTGCGATTCTAGTGCAATGCTCTGACCAATGAGCCATGGAGAGCGTTGCCGAGAGCTTGATCGCGAATTCTGTATATAATAAGGTGGTACAGAACTCGCGATCAAGCTCTCGGCAACGCCCTCCATGGCTCAGTGGTCGAGCATTGCACTAGAATCGCAAGGTCGTGGGTTCAATTCCTGCCGGAAGACCTGTGTAGTTGCATTTTTCGCAACTGGTCCCGGTTTGGTCTTAAAATGTATATATTCTACACTCGAATTTTCCTTCACCCAAAATCGTTAGAACATGCTATGTAATCGAGTGAAATGCCCAATGTTACTTATAATATTTTTATCGTTGACTAGTAGTTGGCTCAGTATTATGCAATCCTGATGGACAACGATCACAAGTCAATCTCTCGAAACATGTTCAAGAGAATACCCAAATCGAAGTCCACCAGACAGTTCACATGAATAACTGTTTTCAGGACCCCTGCAATTTCATCATTGCCAACTAAAATAACCTTGCTACTCTGATCAATACTACATATACAGTTAATGATACAGTGAGCCGAATGTGGTAGACAGTTGGTTACATATGCTCATGCGCGAACTTTCTAGTATTATTCTACCAGCACATACTGTACGTAACCTTTTCGGTCTATCTGTCTATCTGTCAGAGTATCTCGCCGGCAATCAGAAGGTTACAGATTCAGTTTCAACTTCGGACTAAGGTATGTTCTAAGCAAACTGCTTAAGCGCATGCGCATAAAATGTGATATTAAAGTGCCTATGAAATGAAAATTAAATTTGTCTTATTTGAAAGAACACTTAAAATGATAGAGCAATTAACATATTTTGCAGTTTTTCGTTTCCTTGCTTCGTTCTTGAGATATTTCAGTCCGTTTGATGTAAATGTCGCATGTTGCGACGTCACACGTGCAAAATGAGTTATCGGAAAACGTTATATATCTTTGCTATTGTTAAATATAATCACTTGAAAATCTACCTGTTTAATGTTCTGGGCAAAACCCACGCACATGCTTCCCTCGAATTATTTTGGTTTCATAATAGCAAAGATATATAACTTTTTTCAACAACTCACTATGCACATGTGACGTCAAAATGTTTAATTTGAATATCAAACTGAAATATCTCAAGAACGAAGCAAGGAAACGAAAAACTGCAAAAGATGTTACTTTGTCATTTTGAGTGTTCTTTCAAATAAGACAAACTTATTTTTCGTTTCATAGGTATTTTAAAGTGTCTATGAAATGAAAAATTCGTTGGCATTTTTGTTGCTCTATTGTACAGAGGAGCATGGAAGGAGAACTCACTGAAAATTTCAAGAGAATCTGATGCGTAGTTTTCGCCCTATTAACTCTCAAAATTTGCCATGGTTAGTTCGTTCTTAGAGAAAAATTGGGCTTTCGGTAACAATGCTTATGACGTACGCAGATGGACAACTATGCATAAGAACGATAGATTTCACTATTAATGATCCATCTGCGTACGTCATAAGGCATTGTTACCAAGAAGCCCAAATTTTCCCAGAACAAACTATCCACGGCAAATTTTGAGAGTTGATAGCGCGAAAACTACGCATCAGATTCTCATGAAATTTTCAGTGAGTGCTCCTGTCATGCTACTCTGTACAATAGAACAACAAAAATGCCAACGAAGTTTTCATTTCATATACAATTTAAGACCATGGTTAGAAAGTTGTATAATTGCGAGGTCAACGTCATGTTAGGCCCTAATTTTATGATATTAATTTTACCTAGTATCAATGACTTTCCATCTCTTTAACACTTTAGATTTCCCAGTGATCAGAATGCCAATAACTCCTTTACATTCCTTGGTCTTTAGTTGTTCTGTTATTCCAACCAAGTGTTTTTGTCGACGATGCCACAAATGTGACTCTGTCAGTGGCCCACACATTCCATCCAATGCCCTGTAACAAAATTGACATTAAATTTATACCCCTTTAGTTTATACTACTTAATAACCGAGAGTGAGGTCTTTACGGTAAAATATTAACACGAGGTCTTGCTGTATTGACCGAGCGAGAGCGAAGTTAATACATTCAAGACCAAAGTTTAATATTTTACCGTAAAAAACGAACGGTCGAGGTTATTAAGTAGTTTATTATATGACACTTTCTATTTCAAGATCAATCTTGTATTTCTTGGTTTTGGCTTCCTTTAACTTCGTCAAAACACCGGACTAGCGTTATTTTCTTCTGTTTCTTTCTCGTCTGGATACTAGAATTTACTTTATAATGTTAATCGTTGTTTAATTCATTTATTTTCGTCGTTTTTCGGCAATAAGAGTTTCTTAGCAGGACTGTTTAGGTGCCAGTTTACGCGTTCCCCTGAAGCAGCATCTTGCTTCGCCTGTGGGCAGAGGCAACCATGGCAACTCTGTCACGGGTCAACCTCCGGCACCTGTCACACTGATCCAGTCAGTGGAATAGATTATACAGGGGAATTAGTACGCGACTCAGCACGGCAACCACGCGACGCAAATGTGCCCAATGCTTCATTTGGCCACGACTTATATCCAGTGAGCTCTATATATAACTGGAGTGATATCTGCTGGTCATTGACCGGGCAAATATTGAAGCCAAACATGGTGAACATGTAGGCCATTCTCGTACCCAGACCCACGCGCTGATGCGTGAAGTGGCTCTGGGAATCTCTGGAAATATGAGCGTTCTGATTGGCTTTATGCAACAATGAAAAGAATTCAAACAAATTCAACAAAATAAGAATTTCACAATCTACACTCTGTTTTCCATAAACGTACGTTTGATACAATTTGACAAATCAAATAACAGCAATACACCACATTTAAATTCGAAAATATAATACTGTAAACTAATATTTATCATGTTGCGATCGTCTCTCAAAACAACAGCCTTCAATCCCATATTGTTCCGTTTCACCAGTTGGTCTTCGACTAGTACGTTTAAAACTGAGTTGACCAAAACACTTTCTTCCCAGAGTGGGCTGATGTTCCTCGTTTTACATTGTAGACTAGTCAAACACCAGGGGAAGAAATTGATAAATACTGAATTTGCCAAATCCGCTTGGCAATACAGCTGTGATGTCTTCGACTCCACGAACGTCGAACGATGGCTGTTATGGCATCTTTCTGTTCTCTCTTTAACACTAAACTAGATTGTCCCGTTCTTTCCAATACGATACGATTTACACGAGATTTGTTGAAAGGAGGGGAAATGACAAGCCGTTTATACCATGAGTCTGGGCACGAGAGTTTGGAATGCGCCTGACGTCACTGCGTCGGGAATCCGAGGCAGAGATCCCAGAGTTTCCCAGAGCCTTCGCCAGCGGGAAGCGCGAGGGTCTGGGTACGAGAATGCATGTAGGCCTGAAGTACGTATAGTTCCAGTCCCCTACGCGGTCTTTTGACCAATTCAGACTTGACCAGACCGCGTAGAAGACTGGAACTATACGTACTTCACATGTTGTTTTAGATTAGATTAGATTAGCGACTTTATTTAAAGAGGGTGACACATGACAGTATTTCAAAATACTGATAACCTAGTGGCCCTCGTTAGAGATTAAAAATACAGATTAAATCTAATATTACAAAGAACATACGGTCATGCAACTACTTACATTAATAAAAGATTTTAAACTAAATAATGGTAATTAAAAATTATATTTACGTAACAAAGTTATATTGATTATAATATAAATTTAAAATTCTACTAATCTAGACAAAATGACTTAAAATATAAGCAGTAACATATTTACATCTATTTATTTTGTATAATTATTAAAATAACCGTTCACTTTCTGAGCGGCGAGATTATGCTTAAATAGTGTTCTTTTAAAACGTTTAATTGTTTTACTTTTTTTAATATTAATGGACCGAGATTGTTCCAGTCTTTGATTATCCTTATTGTAAACGTACGGCCCCCATCTGAAATCTTATTGTAATGAGGGCAGATAAAATTTAAGTTAGAGTATCTAGTGTTTCTTGTATGAACATGGGAATTTGTCCGCCACAAAGATCACTCCAGTTATATATACAGCTCACTGCTTATATATCCAGTAACGGAACACGTGACGCAACGTCACAGCTATCTTCACCAGTCTCCTCACAGATATCGACTCGGCCATAGCAAGTTTTCAGGCGGCTATCTGACTCTTCAGTGCAGCACGCCACCCCACAGCAAATGTGAGGCACCGTCACAGCTATTTCATGGTGACAGGAATTCTTTATGCAGCTCAGTAATTATGATGTCTCGTCATAGCTAATATCTTTACATGTCCCAACCATCTCAACGCAAGGTTCGAATTAAGGGAGTAGCGAATCGTTATTCATTTTCAGCATTTCGCTATTCAACTGACCAATTCGCTATTCAACTGACGCAATTCAAGGGTATTTTATTTTGAAAGCAAAATAACACAGAAATTGCCAAGTGGTTGTACAACCTTATAAGCGTTAGGCTGCGTTGTAAGATACTACGCTTGTTCAAAGATACTACGCTTGTTCAAAGATATTACGCTGTTTTAGCTATGTTTTAGGACGTTACGCCGTGCTCTGAGACATTATCATGTTATGTTCTAAAACATTACGGGGCTCAAATTATTAATTTTATTACCTCCAATTGAAGGAACTTGAAATGATTGTTGTTGTGCTGCTGTAGACCCGTTTCATAATGTGTGATATATACTAAAGTGAACTATGCATGCATAATTTCCTTTTTATGACAAACGTTCATATCAGTTCAAAAATATATATATATATATATATATATATATATATATATATATATATATATATATATATATATATATTTGCTCTAACTATATTTGCTATAACTATATGTTATCGAACACTCTTTGCGTTTCGTAGACCAAAACCCACACGTATATATATATATATATATATGTGTGTGTGTGTGTGTGTGTGTGTGTGTGTGTGTGTGTGTGTGTGTGTGTGTGTGTGTGTGTGTGTGTGTCATACACGGAAGGAGCAAAACGCTGTAACTTATGTCTCGAAGAAAAGCTTGCCATTATGAAAGCCAACAAAATCAGAACTTCTTTCGAAATGCCGACACAAAAACAAATTCACCATTTCAAACCTCCACCGCACCAGAAAAAAGTGATGACTCACCAGGCAACCCACGCATTGAGATGACGCACTGACTCTCATAGCTACCTCCTCTTCTCCTCTCATCATCCTAAACACACCAAAACTTCCATTCCTTTCTCTCAATTTCTTCGTCTTCGCCGCCTCTGCAGTGAAGATGATGATTTCAATGCCAAATGTTTGGAAATGAGAAACTTTTTTGTTAATCGCGGTTATCCTTCCCACCTCTTAGACACTGCCTTACACAAGGTCTCCAACATTTCCCGTTCAGACACCTTAAGCGAACCTTTGGCTACCATTTCTAATGAAAAACTACCTCTAGTTCTCACTTTTCATCCCTTCAATTTCAAAGTAAGGGACATCATTAGCCGCAATTTCGACCTCATTAAAAATGACCCAGAAACATCTTCCATTTTCTCTGAGAAACCCCTAGTATCTTTTCGGCATAGCAAAAACATCCGGGAAAACGTTGTTCACAGCTCACTGCAGCAAGCCTTGGTATCACATGTTGGCACCAGCTCTTGCTGTCGTGGTAGGTGCAACACCTGTAAATACTTAGACTCCTCAATTTCAATTTCGGCTCCAAAATGTAGGTTCAACATAACCCACAGTTTCACTTGCACTTCCTCCAACCTCATTTACTGTATCTCTTGCAGTAAATGTCCCATGCTTTACATCGGAGAAACTGGAAGACGTTTAGGTGACAGGTTTGTTGAACACCTTCGTGATGTCAAATACAATGTGCCAAACAAACCTGTTGCCAGGCACTTCAACAGTGCCAACCACTCCTTTTCCAACATGAAAACCTGTGCCATTCAGCCCATTACAGGTTGTAACGATACTCGTCGTAAACAAGAAATGCGTCTCATTTACAAACTTGGTACCATTCACCCTCACGGCCTCAATGAGCGATTCTCTTTCATTTAGCTCACTCCACCACCATATTCCACACCTTTTCCTTAACCTTTTTCTGATGATTTAAATAGTAATTTATAACCTGTTTCTTTGCCTATTTGCAGGTAGCTGACCCACAAATTGGGTCAGCACCTGCACACAGGCTAAAATTACATATTAATTTATTTGTTTACTTTGTTTTTATTGGCTTACATGTGTTTACGTGATTCCCATTGTAGCTCTGCTATAAATACGCGTGACCACATGTGAGTTGTTTACTAATTTCTCCTGACGAAGGGCCTTCGCTCGAAACGTCGAGAAGATTTTTCTCTGTTTTTCAGGCCAACGTGACTTAACCCTGGTAATATTTGGATTTCAACCGTGGCCGACGCTGTCCTAGAAGCTTTTAACTATATATATATATACAGTATATATATATATATATATATATATATATATATATATATATATATATATATATATATATATATATACCAAAAATAGTGTGTAACATAAAGATCACTAGGTTGGCGTAAGGTATAAGAGCGCTCAATACCATTAATAGGCAGAGCGAAGTATAATTTATTAACTTTTAATGCTGAGTCGCTACTCAGAGTTTCACGCTTACGCGATCTTCAGGCAACTAACAGATTACAAGGTCTACTATATATTATATTACATTGGTTAATTACGTCATTAGATTAGTTGGTGTTTCGTCACATGTCTGCACTTCGCAAAGAATTCAGTTCGTTTATTTAAAAAGTGTTTATTTCTTGCTTTCATCAACAAGAGTTTTTCTTCTAAGCACAAATTGCATCGTTTTTGACCGACTTTGTACGCCGCAACATGCTTGACAATGGACCACGTGATCTCGTATTCACGATTTCTCTCCTTAAGCATCCAAATGTACTTGGATAGCTCAGTGTCATAGGCATATTTAGCGTGTCGAAAAGATTTCATGTGATTGCGGTATCTTTCCTTGAAGGTATTAGCCGTTATTCCGAGGTATTTCTTTATCTCTCCGTTGTCGCTCGTCGTAACTTCAGCCTGGTAGACCACGCTCTTTGCTAAACAATTTCCAGGGATTGGACACTCGGTTGGTCGTTGGCAGTTGCATGTGCGTGATTCGTTGTTCATGTTTGTGCGTATTGTGGCGTTTTTTGTCAGTGTGCGGTTGTTGTGTTTGCGAATGAAGCTTTCCATGTTTTCTGTGCAGCTGTAGCTAATGCGTATTGTGTGACGGTTGAATAGTGTGTGTAGTTTGTGTGATGGTGGAAAGTGTTTGTCAATGAGTTGTAAGAATTCTCGTGCTACGTTTGTCCTGACGTTTTTGCTGTAAGGCGGGTTATACCATATCACGTTGCGTCGTCTGTTTCGTCTGTGTGAGTTATTTCTGTTCTCGTTTGTTTCGTCGGTTGGTTCGTATGTTAGGTTTGTGTCGAAGTTGCTTTGTTTAAGGGCGTCATTGTATAGTGGTGCAGCTGTGTTAAACGTTTCCTGGTCGCATGATAGCATCGATTAACAAACGAATCAACAAACTATCATGCGACCAGGAAACGTTTAACACAGCTGCACCACTATACAATGACGCCCTTAAACAAAGCAACTTCGACACAAACCTAACATACGAACCAACCGACGAAACAAACGAGAACAGAAATAACTCACACAGACGAAACAGACGACGCAACGTGATATGGTATAACCCGCCTTACAGCAAAAACGTCAGGACAAACGTAGCACGAGAATTCTTACAACTCATTGACAAACACTTTCCACCATCACACAAACTACACACACTATTCAACCGTCACACAATACGCATTAGCTACAGCTGCACAGAAAACATGGAAAGCTTCATTCGCAAACACAACAACCGCACACTGACAAAAAACGCCACAATACGCACAAACATGAACAACGAATCACGCACATGCAACTGCCAACGACCAACCGAGTGTCCAATCCCTGGAAATTGTTTAGCAAAGAGCGTGGTCTACCAGGCTGAAGTTACGACGAGCGACAACGGAGAGATAAAGAAATACCTCGGAATAACGGCTAATACCTTCAAGGAAAGATACCGCAATCACATGAAATCTTTTCGACACGCTAAATATGCCTATGACACTGAGCTATCCAAGTACATTTGGATGCTTAAGGAGAGAAATCGTGAATACGAGATCACGTGGTCCATTGTCAAGCATGTTGCGGCGTACAAAGTCGGTCAAAAACGATGCAATTTGTGCTTAGAAGAAAAACTCTTGTTGATGAAAGCAAGAAATAAACACTTTTTAAATAAACGAACTGAATTCTTTGCGAAGTGCAGACATGTGACGAAACACCAACTAATCTAATGACGTAATTAACCAATGTAATATAATATATAGTAGACCTTGTAATCTGTTAGTTGCCTGAAGATCGCGTAAGCGTGAAACTCTGAGTAGCGACTCAGCATTAAAAGTTAATAAATTATATATATATATATATATATATATATACGTAAAATATACTTTATACTATATATAGCGTAAAATATACTTTAGATGTTTTATGTTGTGTTGTGTTGTGTTGTGTTGTGTTGTGTTGTGTTGTGTTGTGTCATGGGTTCGTTTGTTTAATTGTTTGTTTGGTGGGGGTTTTTTGTGCGGGGCATCTGACCAGTCATCATGACCGGCGTAACATGAAACGTTATTTTGAGCCCTGCATTACGATTTGTCCATATGTCTTAGAACATAGCGTAATGTCATGTCTATAGAGCACAGCATAACGTCTTATGATATATGTTCTAAGACATTATGCTATGTTCTGTCTTAGAACATAGCGCAAGATCTTAGAACATAGCGTAATATCTTTCGTCTTAGTCACCCTCGCAGATGCTACTTGTCTCGCTGCTGAGACGTTTAGTGTTTAGTGAATGGGGAGCATTTGCGACATTGCAATATCATTATCCTCCTCAAGGCAGGTGCGTAATCATAGTCAACGAGATATGGTCTGGAAACTCGGCAAACTTCAAAGCGCCTATAATGAACTGTGATTTTATGTTGAACCGTACCTTACACCGTGCACATCCTTTGTTTTAGATTTATTAATATTTAAATAGCACGGTTGAGTGATTGAACTGAAACGTTGCTATTGGACAATTCGTTCATTATACTAAAATACAATGTGTTCAGTGACCGTGCACCGTGCACAAAAATGCATAACGGCGAACAAAAAGATAGACCAAAGACTTCAGCTGAGTTTCCAGACCATATCTCGATTGACTATGGCGTAATGGCTCGCTGCTATTAACCTTGAGTGCATTGCATTTACTCTCATTTTTACAGCCATTCCTCTGTTCATAATAGGGTTGGGCAGTGAAGCCAAACATCGGTTTCCTCAACTTCTTCCTCTCTCTAGCTGCATATATACTGCTGAAACAGAGAACGTAGGAGTCTAACGTTTCGAGCGAAGGCCCTTCGTCAGGAGTCTCACCTTTCTCTCTGACGAAGGGCCTTCGCTCGAAACGTTAGACTCCTACGTTCTCTGTTTCGGCAGTATATCTAACCTTACTATATTTCAATTGTTGTTTCTACACTGCCTACGCAGCACGCTACTTTTATTACACTAATCATGCCATCCTTGGCCTTCCTCTTCCTCTCAAACCTTCCACCTGTCCACATGTTTTTCTTCACCAAGTCATCATCATGTTTCCATAATACATGTCCCGACCATCTCAATGCAAGGTTCGAATTAAGGGAGTAGCGAATCGTTATTCGTTTTCAGCATTTCGCTATTCAACTGACCAATTCGCTATTTAACTGACGCAATTCAAGGGCATTTTATTTTGAAAGCAAAATAACACAGAAATTGCCAAGTGGTTGTACAACCTTACATTAAAGCGTTAAGCTGCGTTGTAAGATACTACGCTTGTTCAAAGATATTACGCTGTGTCTAAGATGTTACATGTACGCTATGTTTTAGGACGTTACGCTGTGCTCTGAGACATTATCATGTTATGTTCTAAAACATTACAGGACTCAAAATAACGGCCGGTCACCAGTCAATGACCAGCCAAATTTTTAATGTGACCGGTGAAATTTGTATAACGCCAGTCATTTTGACCGATCATATTACTTTAATTTAATGTTGCGCTATGTTCTAAGACAGTATGCTATGTTCTAAGACATTATACGCTGTGTTCTAAGACATTATGCTATGTTCTAAGACATGCTATGTTCTAAGACATGCTATGTTCTAAGACATTATACGCTGTGTTCTAAGACATTATGCTATGTTCTAAGACATACGCTGTGTTTAAGACATTATGCTATGTTCTAAGGTGTTACGCTATGTTCTAAGACATTATGCTATGTTCTAAGACATTATACACTGTGTTCTAAGACATTACGCTATGTTCTAAGGTGTTATGCTATATTCTAAGACATTACGCTATGTTCTAAGACATTACGCTATGTTCTAAGATCTTGCGCTATGTTCTGAGGCATTATGCTATGTTCTAAGACATTACGCTATGTTCTAAGATCTTGCGCTATGTTCTAAGACATTACGCTATGTTCTAAGACATTACGCTATGTTCTAAGATATTACGCTATGTTCTAAGACATTACGTTATGTTCTAAGACATTACGTTATGTTCTAAGACATTACGCTATGTTCTAAGACATTACGCTATGTTCTAAGACATTACGCTATGTTCTAAGACATTACGCTATGTTCTAAGACATTACGCTATGTTCTAAGATATTACGCTATGTTCTAAGACATTACGTTATGTTCTAAGACATTACGTTATGTTCTAAGACATTACGCTATGTTCTAAGACATTACGCTATGTTCTAAGACATTACGTTATGTTCTAAGACATTACGCTATGTTCTAAGACATTACGTTATGTTCTAAGACATTACGCTATGTTCTAAGACATTACGCTATGTTCTAAGATCTTGCGCTATGTTGTAAGGCATTATGCTATGTTCTAAGACAGAACATAGCATAGTGTCTTAGAACATATCATAAGACGTTATGCTGTGTTCTAAGACATGACATTACGCTATGTTCTAAGACATATGGACACATCGTAATGCAGGGCTCAAAATAACGTTTCATGTTACGCCAGTCATGGTGACTGGTTATGGTGACGGGTCAGATGCCCCCCACAAAAGAAACCCAACCAACCAACCAACCAACCAAACAAACAATTAAACAAACAAACAAACAAACAAACAAACAAACAAACAAACAAACAAACAAACAAACAAACAAACAAACAAACAAACAAACAAACCCATGACACAACACAACACAACACAACACAACACAACACAACACAACACAACACAACACAACACAACACAACACAACAACAAAAAACATCTAAAGTATATTTTACGCTATATATATAAGCTAGAACTGATATGAACGTTTGTCATAAAAAGGAAATTATGCATGCATAGTTCACTTCAATATATATCAGACATTATGAAACGAGTTTACAACAGCACAACAACAATCATTTCAAGTTCCTTCAAATGGAGGTAATAAAATTAATTGCAATTAATTTTAAATTAAATTAAATTTAAATTAAATTAAGTTAATGTTAAACTAAATTAAATTAAAATTAAATTAATTGTAAATTAAATAAATTAATAGTAAATTAAATTAAATTAATTGTAAATTAAATTAAATTAAATTAAATTAAATTAAAATTAAAATTAAATTAATTTTAAATTAATTTTAAAAGGGATACTCCAGGCCCAAAACAAGTCTTATTCAAATAAAAAACTTGTGTGACCATACCACCGAATGGCTATTAGTTTCCTTCAAATATTTTTAGTTTGGGAGAAATTTGACTTTGTTTGCTGTATTTTCCATTATACTGTGAGCCACCATTCTTTCTTGATTGCAGGTGAAAGTGGTTGCTCCCAATAGTATTTCGACGTCATTGAGTGATTGAAACAGTTTCCTCTTTTGTTATGATTTGTTTCTATCACTCAATGACATCAAAATACTATTGGGAGCGACTGCTATTAATATTATAATATTGTTCAATATTGTAGACAAAAAAACCTAATTTATCAACAAATTAATTAGGCCAATGGAATTGAGGTTTCAGTTTACCATCCACTGCCTGCATGGGCTTGAAACTACCACATGAATTTTTCATTATTCAAAATAATTTTCATTATAGGTAAATTTTCCACATCAGGACTTTCAAAAATACTATTTACATCATTTGCATAGCGTGTATACACTTTTTATTAACATTAAATAATGAAGCCTTCGATATGCATTCATTCGACATCATTCAGAAATTCCAACTGAAATGACGATAGCGGTGGCAGTGCGTATCACCAAGTGGTTTTTAAACCATGGTTTCACACTGTTTTCCCTGCTTTTTGGACATTGGACAAGTGTATTTGAGTTGTGAATACTTATGTGATATAAAACACAGCTTGAAATGAATGTACATCACAAGAAGTGGTTGACAAAGAAACTCAAAGCATCGGGCCATGGGCTGATGATGGGTGACGGCCCACCTCGGTCCATGGGCACCACAAACAACTAACAATTATTATAAATGAATATGATTCAAATAATGAATAATGAATAATGAACAAAAGCCACATCACATTTTGAAAATCCTCAGATGGTAAAATGAAACCTCAATTCCATTGCATGGCCTTTGCTAAAAAAAATTTTTTAATTTAATTTTAAAGAACAAAGCCAAAAAAATCACTAATGTTGTCAATTTACCTGTCATCCAAGCCATCACAAAGAATGCACTCAATGGTTTGAATCCAGTCAGTTACCAACCCTTCGTATTCAGATAACACTGTAGGATTAACGGCTGCTGCTCTATTTTGTTTGAAATCATTACTAACTTGCATTTCTGCTCTCTTTAAGATGGGTTGAGGGGCCACTGACGCTGTTGCATACTCGTGCAGGGTCGAAGCGAGTTTCTCAAACTGAGTAAAGAACTGAAAAACAGTCTCTTCGTTGCATTCCCAGCTCTTCTGAGCGCGTAAAATAGGCGCAAAAACATCACTGACGAGTAAATTTAGAGTCATTAAAGGACTCTCCTTAATTTCGCCACAAAAAACCTCTTTCTCGACGCGATTCGAGTCAATAACGTGGTCCGCTTCGGAGCGAAGAAAGTACAAACAGATAGCGTCTTCGTGCACAACGTCTCGTAATTTGGCCGTTGTGTTTGTCACAGACATTTTTCTGGAAACTAGGGTATCCATTCTCGGCTTTGGACAGTAAAAGAAGAGCTTCGTGTGTCCCCCGATGGCTAGAAAGTCGTTGATATACTCGAGAGTTGTCTGCTCTGCCATGAAATCTTCCAACATCGTGGGACTGTCCTGTGCTCCAATGTGGAAGGTTTCTTGCAGTTTGGTCGCAAACCACCAATGTCTTTCATCCATAATTGAACAGAGATTAGAAAAGGTACTTTTTAGAGTTGTTTTCTAGTCGTGGAATGTTCATAAAATAGACAACGGGCTCTGTAAAATGTCTTGAATGAACAGTATATAAAAGAACGTGATTTTCATCCGCCATCTTGTTTTACTGCTTGCCCCTCGTTGTCAAGACAACCAGCTTCGTTGGCCTCGACATCATGTTGCGGGAAATTCAACCAGTTAGAAACTTTTATATTTTTTGGCTGAAGTTTTATTTTTTTTTTTCAAAGTTTTTTTTAATTTTAAGAGACTTTACTGTATGCAGTAATAAAAAAAATATTACAAAAATTAGAGCCTGAAAACAGCACCACTACTCACCCCCAAATAGACCTAACATCTATCAAGAATGGGGTGGTTCATGGTTGTACCAAGGACTTTTGATTTTTTTGGCATTACTGTCCTATTTATTTAATACTCTATACTCCAATTTCCAAAGATGTAAAGTAATAAACAAAAGTTAACGTTTTTAGTTTGTTAGTCAAGCTATAAGTACGCAATAAACGAATGAATGGAAAAGAAAGATGGAAGAAAAAAAAGAAAGATGGAAGAAAAAAAGGAAAGATTAGGAAGCAAGCAAGCAGTGGAAGGAAATTCGAAGCAAGTAAGCAAGGGAAATTAAGAAGGAAGGTAGGAAGGAAAGAAGGAAGGAAGGAAGGAAGGAAGAAAGGAAGGAAGGAAGGAAGGAAGGAAGGAAGGAAGGAAGGAAGGAAGGAAGGAAGGAAGCATGTAAGCAAGGGAAATTAAGAAGGAAGGTAGGAAGGAAAGAAGGAAGGAAGGAAGGAAGGAAGGAAGGAAGGAAGGAAGGAAGGAAGGAAGGAAGGAAGGAAGGAAGTTAGGAAGGAAGGAAGGAAGCATGCAAGCAAGCAAGCAAGCAAGCAAGCAAGCAAGCAAGCAAGCAAGCAAGCAAGCAAGCAAGCAAGCAAGCAAGCAAGCAAGCAAGCAAGCAAGCAAGCAAGCAAGCAAGCAAGCAAGCAAGCAAGCAAGCAAAGGAAGGAAGGGAAGGGAGGGAGGGAAGGAGGGAGGGAGGGAGGGAGGGAGGGAGGGAGGGAGGGAGGGAGGGAGGGAGGGAGGGAGGGAGGGAGGGAGGGAGGGAGGGAGGGATTCAAAGAAAGAAAGGAAGGAAAGCAAATACATAATAGATTAATGAATTAATCAATCAATCAATTAATTTATTAATTAATTCAGAAAGAGAGTATTAATTATTATTTAAAACAATTATTAATTAATGTTGACTTTAAATTAAGTCGAGCTCTGTATATTGTGCATGTACAGTCAACTCCCTCACAGTGGACACCCTCTTTCTAAGGCAGACACCTCTCTAAGGCAGACACCAAATTTGGTCCTGATAGTGTCCACCTTAGAGAGAGTTCACAGTGTATCTTGATCTCAATTTCAAAAATAATTCTTTCCAATCGTGGCTGTTTCATAGCTTTTTCAAATATAGAAAAAACCCAAAAAAAATAAAAAGGAAAAAATTGCAAAACTAATTTATCATACACTGTACTGCATTCTCTGCCAGAATATCCTAGAGGATTTAAATTTAATTTAACATGTACATACTGTACCCATTCCCAAACTCCCCTACAGCCCTACACAATTGACCACAAAAAAATCAGTCAAATTATGGCAAGTTTTAACTTAATATATTATAAAATAATTTACAGTACAGTCTTAACTACTACAATAGTAGATTTGTATACAAATTATAGAAAAAGTCTGATTTTCTCCAAATTTGTTTTTATAGAATAAGTTGATCTTGTTAAAGCTATGTTTCCATGTAAAAAATCTACAATGTCATCGCCACAAAGAGAATTTTATCTTCCTCTGTAAAATAAGAGTTACATAAATATATTTTAAGTATACAGTACATGTATGCACATGGATTGAACATGGTCCTCAGAGTGAACCTGAGATGACCACCATTAAATGACATGATCAAGATGTCAGTCACTACCACCACTATCAACACTGACTACCAAAAACACCACTATAAATCACCACCACCAACAACAACAACAACAATAACAATACTACCAACACCAAGATACACTACCACCAATAAAAACACCAATACCAACATAAAACTAATCTTATTTATACTGGATAGCTCTATCAGTTACTAGCTAACTGTTCTCCCTAGAGGTCCAGTAAGGGCCATCCCTCATTGGTCCAGTGTTTCTACAGGAGGAAACCGGAGTACCCGGAGGAAACCTGCTATGTTTGGTAGAGTCAAACTGGAAGCACTCTTCTCACATGCGGCCAAGGTGAAATTTTAATCAGATAACTGCAGAGAGCAGGAATTGAACCCAGGTCGCAGAGGTGAATGGCACGTGCGCTAACCACTGTGCCACCAACACCCCAATATCATCACCATCACCACCAATAACATCACCAACAACAACAACTGACACCACAACCATCATTACCATGCACCAACACCACCACAACTATCACCATCAGTCACCACCACCACCACCACCCACCACCACCACTCACCAACAACACTGTACAGTACCCACCAAAACAGACTTTCTCAAGACTAAACCAACCCTATAATATGTATACCTTGAATTGGTGAAAATATTAAATATTAAAACCATGCTGTCTCATGCACTCTTTATGAGCTTCAATTAAATTCTGGCATTCCAGTTCACCTTTCTCAATTATGCTAAAAAATAAAGAACAAAATTTAAAACAGGTGTAACTTATGAAATAACAATCAAGCTGGTTTTCATAGTTACACCTAAATGAAAATCCCAGAGGTGTAGCATGTGGGTGTGCAAAACCCCCCACCCCCCAACCACCACCACACACACACTTTTTAGAAACTTGTCAGTAAAACAGAGAGTCTGTAGAGAAAAACGTGATTTCTCGGTAAATTGACGAGAAAGTGGTTGGTAAATTGATGCTAAAATTGAGTTGGTTGGTAATGCCCCACTCATCATCACGCCACACCACTGCCAAATGCTGATGCTGCAACTAGTTTCAAGTTGATGAAACCTCAAAATGCAAATGCTCGTAGTAATTTAAAACATTTTCTCGCCATTTATGCGGCAAATGAGGACTCAATCCTGATCACGAGGACGATATTCGACCAACAGTCGAGTACGACATTGTACGTGTACATTGGATCTTTTTACATACAACTGATACAAGAAGGAAAGAACAGAATGATGAATTAATACCTTCACAAGCTCACCGAAGCTACGGTGTGCATCAGTAAATACTAGAGTCATAATAAAACACTTCTTTTATATTATATAAATAAAGTATTAAGAGATCAATTAATATTGCTAGTTTGGACTTTATACCACGTATCTCTTGCTTTTTTCGTTTCGGGGCAAGCACAACAAGGTTTCAGTTTCTTCTCCGGTTCCTTTGTCGCCATTGAAGAACACGTGGATGTCGACGCCGAAGACATAGTTCAGCTCTTGTTTAGTTGTTTTTTGGGGGGAAATACTTGTTTTAAAACAAGTACTGGACTTTAAACACTGAGTTCTCGAACCAAACTTTCTTTGTTCTTTTCATTAAAGTGGCATCAAGTATCTACGTGGTTATACCGCTGAGGGATAACGCTGATTGCGCGGGCGGTTTCGACTTTTTTGTCCCGACTTTTTTGTCCAGACTTTTCTCCCTGACTTTTTATCGAATTTTTCTTCTGACTTTTTTTCGACTTTTCCCCCCGATTTTTTCTTGACTTTTTTCCTAGGTACAGCAAGAACTAACAAAACATTACAAAAGCCAAGCTGAAAGTTACTATACTAACTACAACAACTTGTATACAGCGAGAACTAATAAAACATTACAAACTTCAAGCTGAAAGTACTATACTAACTAACAACAGCTTGTATAAGAACTAACAAAACTTTACAAACTCCAAGCTGAAAGTACTATACTGACTAACGACAGCTTGTATACAGCAAGAACTAATAAAACATTACAAACTTCAAGCTGAAAGTACCATACTAACTAACGACAGCTTGTACAGCAAGAACTAACAAAACTTTACAAACTTCAAGCTGAAAGTACTATACTAACAAACGACAGCTTGTATACAGCAAAAACTAACAAAACATTACAGACTCCAAACTGAAAGTACTATACTAACGACAGCTTGTACAGCAAGAACTAATGAAACTTTACAAATATGTGCATGACTAATAACTGATTAAGCATTGTGCCATGGGCCTAAATTAATGAGTGTGAATTGTCATTTTAAACAATAAGAAATTGATACGAGAGCATCGTTACTAAGAAACTAGTCGTAAAGTATAATGTCTATTAGGTATGCGCGTCCAACAACTTCTATCGCTCTAATCAACGCTATAAAGGAATACGCAAATATCATTTTGAAGTGTTCTATATGTGTATATACGAAGTGTTCTATACTTTGGTTTGGCATTCAATTCTACTGCAATGAAAGGTAAAATTATGTCCAATAAATGATACTGTACATATATAAGTTGTTATTTTCAAAATTAGAGGTTAACTATACTTAATAACCGAGTGAGGTCTTTACGGTAAAATATTAAACCGAGGTCTTGCTGTATTGACCGAGCGATAGTGAGGTTAATACGCTCAAGACCGAGGTTTAATAGTTTTACTGTAAAGACCCGAACAGTCGGGGTTATTCAGTAGTTTATTATATGGCACTTCTTATTTCAAAATCAATCTTGTATTTCTTGGTCTTCACTTTCTTTAACTTCGTCAAAACACCGAACTAGCGTTATTTTCTTCTGTTTCTTTCTCGTCTGGACACTAGAATTTACTTTTATAATGTTCATCGTCATCTATTTTCGCCGTTTTTCGGCAATAAAAGTTTCTTATTAGGATTTTTTGTTTGTTTCCAATCGTAGGGCATTAACAATTTTCATAATGCCCCTGGGCATTATGGAGAAATCTCGCCCCGTCAGCAGCCAATCACAGCGCTAGCGCGTGGTTTTACCGGCAGTAATCCGTGGCATATAATAAAAAAACCCATAAAGTTTGCTACTGCTACCGTTAGAACAAACTTCTAAAGATTCATTATCAATCAGTGTACTGACGTTTCAAGCGGAGCCCTAGGCTCGATTTCCAGCCTTATCTCGACTCGCGGAGCCCTTCATCAGAGTAATGCGACGTAAATGCGACGTCGAGTTAAACGTCGAATTTCAGACGAATTTAATTGTTTTTACATGGACTCGTGGAGCCTAAAAACGACTTCTTGAAAACGTGGCAACAAATTGTCACAGACAAAAGAGAAACATTTAATTCGACCATTCGACGCGACGATAATTCGTCGTGTAACTCAAACACGCATTATCGTCGCATTATCCGTCTGACTCAGACGAATTTAATTCGTATGTCGAATTTAATCGAGTTATACGTCGCAGTTTCGTCGAATAAAATTCAAACAATTAAATTCGTCTGAGTTAAATTCGTCTATTGTGCAACGTTTAGCGCAGGCCTCCAAGTCATGAAGGGCTCTGCTCGAAACGTCAGTATTTCGTTATCAAAACTATTCTCAGCAGTTTACCACCTTTCATTTTGCTCTTCGAAAAGGCGGCTTATTTTTTTTCTTTTTATTATCTTTGCCAAAAAATTTTGCCAATTATCTTTATAAATCTTCCCGAGGCAAAGGGGAAATTTAATCACTAATTTCCCGAAAAGTCATGTTATTAGTTTGTAATATTATGATCGCAGAGGAAAACTTTGAGAATCTTACCGACAGGAAATTTACACGGTTGATCAGAGAAGTTGTATCTAATTTTCCCGTGCATGTTGATGAGGGAAAATATATGCAAGCGGGAAATTTAGAAGAAGACAAAGGATTTCTTTGTCTTCTAATTTTCCCTTATCAACATGCACGGGAAAATTAGAAGACAAAGGATAAATTTCCCTCTTGCATGAGCGATGAGGGAAATACGAGGTTTACATTCCCTCGGAGAACAAAAGAATCCGAGGCGATCATGGTATTACAATACATAAAGGAGGGGAGGGGGGGGGGGGGGGGGGAACACAAACATAACAGAAACATTTCAATATTACAGTAAAGGTGGCAGGGGTTCGGCAACAGCGTAGGCCAATTACTGCGAGCCCAGTGTTATGTTACACTAAAGGTGCTGTTACACCAACAAATTTACATACGGAAAAAAAATATCGCAAGTTGCAGGAAGGGTCGGTTACACGTTCAGCAACTTGCGATTTTTGTTGCAAGTTGCAGCAAAAAGTAGAACCCATCCAACTTTTCTTACAACTTGCAACACGGCAAAAGTGAAAAAATCGCAAGTTACTACGGGGTGTTACACGGTGCGATTTTTTATGCAACTTACAACATTCAGTGATTTGTTGCAAGTTGCAAGAAAAATCGCATCGTGTAACAGCACCTTAGGCTTTGTTGAGCGGGCTCTTAAAAAGTTTATAGTATAAATTTTAAAAGGATAAAGGGGAAGCACGGTTGGCGTGTGCTGTTAGGGCGCTGCCTCTCACCAAAAGTTAAGCCAGGTTCGACGGAGTTTGTACTTGGATGGGTGACCACCACTCTTCTGCTCTTCGAGGTTTTTTTGCCGGGTTCTCCGGTTTTCTTCCCTCCATAAAATCAACACCTAGGTCTGTGATTCGTTGTCTGACATGTGTGTCATAAATGTGTCGTAGGGCGGCTGCTTCGAGTGCCTTTAATATGCCTTCGACTCTGTCACTTGAAATTTAGTAATGTAAATTGCTCTTGAAAAGCCCCTTGTGGGAAGAAGTAATAATCTGCAGTAATCTGTAATCTGTAAGATAATTAGGACTGGGGAGTTAATCATCCTTACTTGCAGTCAGCGGCTGAATTGCGAAGGACGCAGATCAACGTGGCCGTGTCGAGGCATATCGAAGGCGCTCCACGGATCACAGCTAATTTAGATGTTAGGTGTTGATTTTATGGATGGAGGAAAACCGGAGAACCCGGTGAAAAACCCTCGAAGCACAGGAGAGATCAACTGCAACTCTACTCACATGAGTTCCAAGCTCGACAACGGGGTCATTCCCAAGCACTCACCCATCCAAGTACTAACCCCGTCAACCGGACTTAACTTTTGGTGAGAGGCAGCGCGCTAAAAGCTAAGCACACGCCACCCATGTTTCCCTCATTTACAACAACTCATCTATTTATCTCTTCTTCTCAGACTTAATTAGAAGACCTATCGCTTTAACTATCATTCTACTCGTTTGTTTCTCATATTCTCAAGGTAAGAGAAGTATAAAGTGAACATACTGTACACTATTAGACCCCACACGAATCTGGAGTGAGTTGAAAACGGCGCTAAAAAGTCACAAAACGCCGTCTCGCTCACACGGCACCAGATCGAAATTGTGTGAAAAAGAGCGTTTCGAAAACGCTTTCTAAACCGAGTGAGATGAAAACGGAACCCTTGGCGGTGGCGTATGAACACAAGATCCGTCACTTTTTCGCTGCGCTAGCTTTTATAGTATCCAGTTCTTAAATTTGCAGCCCCTAACCAAACGGCTAGCGTATTTTTCAGCGATGGAACACTGTATTAGTCTTCTCGACTTCGCTTCTGCTAAGAACTTGTGCTGCTGTTTGAACAATTATAACATTATTACAGCAATGACTAGCCAAATAGGAGAAGATTATTAGTCAATAAGGAGAGTTCCTAACAGAAAGACTAAGACCCCGTTTACACGATGCCGGTACAATTTGAAAACGGAACAAAATCATGCCATTTAGGCCTTGCGTTTACACGATACCGGCACAAAAATGACATGAAAATGGCACAAAATGAAGACGGGTTCCTTGACGGCATGAAATAAAATGAAGGCGGAACACTAACCGGTATCGTGTAAACGCCCGTGCCGTAACAGTTTGATGACGGTAATCACGATATATACGACCACAGTTTCGGGTCAGCAGTATTCACAAAGTCTTCTCAATTCTCATTGGAAGAGAATAGTCACACGCTAATCCGTCATTATATTATACCGACACCGTGTAAACGCAAGACTTTTTGGTTTGTATTTACACACCGGCATGATTTTGTTCCGTTTTCAACTTGTACCAGCATCGTGTAAACGGGGTCTAAAATTGTAAACCTATAATGCACTAAACACTTTGGTGGGATAATATTCTTTTAATTGCTCCTCGTTTCTATGTTCTTTTGACGAGATATGGCTACTTAAAGAGTGCACAGCACTGAAATACCGGATGTACACCAGAAGGTTCCGGAGTCGTGTGAACACTTTCTTACATGTATGTGCATGCGCATGTACTAGTATTACAGTATATCACTGCTATTATTACTGCAGGTATGGACGAACATGTGACGTGCAATAGAACGTACACAAAGATTGAGTGTTTCAAGAAAGGAATGTTTAACTTTCAAATGTTTGATGAACTCATTATGACTGATCGTGATTGGACGGCACCGCAGTATGGCGGACAAGATATTGATTGGCACCACTGGGATGCATATATACACGAGTAAGTAAAACATGAGAATTGTTGGTGAAACGAGGCATGGTCGACATAAGCTGTTAGCGCGCTGCCTCTCCATCACCAGAAATTTTGGTCATTTGTGCCGCTGCTCTCTGTTGCCTAATAATATAATTATGTGCCTAAATCGTGCATGCATGTATATGTAAACAACCTGTAAACGGCTATAAGAACTGTGAAATCAAGCAAGTTCAAACGCTTTTGGAAGTACTATGCTAGGGACAAATCAGGATCTTTATGTGCTCAGGAAGTAGACCGACTCATGCCGAATGCATTGCGATCTGGAGACGTCGCATCACCCGTAACGTTGTTGGTCAATTTGGCCAATTTCTAGCACCTGTTTACAAAGATTACTATGGCTAACACTATGGATAGTGGCACTTTTAGTGCAAAAATAAGACGAGCTAGGGAAGTACTGTCGTCGAGCTAAGAAAAAGTTTTTTAGTTACAACTGTTGCTTAGTCCATGCTGAAGTCAGATGGATCTGGAGAAAGAAATATATCGCCGTTTAAGCAAAATTTGAATTATTGTGTGCTCTCCTTATTATTTACTGTTGAGAATCGCCATTATTATGGTCGTTAATGCGCACGCGCGCCATCAACTTGACCCAAATTTCTGGTAATGCCATACAACACCACATCACATCACATCACATCGCACCGCACCGCACCGCACCGCACCGCACCGCACCGCACCGCAACGCAACGCAACACAACACAACACAACACAATAAACCATTTTGTTGACCAAAATCAGTTACTCTTGTTGACTTTGTTAGATTTGCCTGTCGTTGTCTGGAAAAATTGAAAGAAAAAGCTGGCATTCATCGTACTGTCTACCACCATTTTTCTCTTCAAAATTACGGAGAATGTTGGAGTACAAAAAACCTAATTTACGACCTGACCGTGCTGACATTAGTCGACAGTTGTGTTGGAGGGGACTTCCTGGCTTGCCAAAGACATTCTCAAGGCGAGTGCATGGGGACAGCAGATAGTCAATATATCTACCATATTGACGAAGGAATTGGCCCTCATGAATCCGAAGGGTTGGTGAACAGTCAGTGTCATAAGGAAACCATGGTAGTCTGTTCGTCCACAACCAAACCACATTACTATTATCCTACCTTAGCTCCGACAAGCAGTACAGAAACATCATCTGTAGTTACATCAACTACAACTCTGTAATGGAATATGCTTAAGAATATATGTTGGAAAAATAAATATACATGAATTGTGATGAAATAGATCAAACACGAGTTTGAGTGTTTTATCAGGGGCTTCCTACCCCACGAGTCAGAGCCCCTTTCCGACCTACGCAAGCTTCGGGGGAAAGTGGACTCTGCCACTGCCAACAAACTCGAGATTTCTTTTAGAGCATGCGTGAACGGTTGCCAAGTTACTATTTTGGGCCCAGACTCTAACGCGTCACTTCCTATTTTCCTGCTTACGCGTGTTCGTAAACTAGAACTTGTCTGACCACTTTAAAATCTGACTCACTCGCCCAAAACTTGGGGCGAAGATCGAGTTTGTTGGCAGAGACCACTTTCCCCCGAAGCTTGCGTAGGTCGGAAAGGGGCTCTGACTCGCAGGGTAGGGGCTTCCAAACACGAGAAAACAAATGAAAACCGAGGGCATGGCCCCGAGGTTTTTATTGTTTTCGAGTGTTTGGAGTAACAAGTGTTTGATCTTGCTTCTCAAACGAGTATTCGCATCGCGACTTGCGGTGTTTTCTTCATTGGTTTCAATATGCAGATTGAGAATGCGATCCAGTTCACTTGAAAGTTCCTACAGGTTTTCATTGGGTATCAGAACTCGTGCATGTGATGTGGTATACGTTCATGGATTGCATGACTGCGAGGGAGTGTTTTACCTGGGGGTGACAAACACGAGAGGACAATGAAAATCACGAGGCCGTTATAACCGAGTAATTTTCATTGTTATATAGCTTGAGTTTCACTGGATGCAACGACGACTGTCATTGGTTGGTTTGTGGCTACATGACCTTAGCCAAATTTCAATGTCTACCGAGCAGGCAATAATTGAGAACTTATTGCCTGCTTGGTCAATAAGTTTTCAATTGTTGCCCGCTAGAACTTTGAACTCTTCACGGCATCCTATAAACAAAAGCTTGTTTGGTACGAAAAAAAGAATATTTATAGGTCTTCAAAGCATGTGTGAAGATTAACTGGAGAAATGTATTGCTGTTCTTTTGTTCTGAGACTCATATTCGTTTGGTTGAAGTAAAATTACGGAGCCAGGCGAAATGTTTTGGTAAGTCTTTATAGCGTTTGTTTTTTGCGTACTTCCCCTTGATAAACGTCGAAATTATTCAGCGAAACTCAAGCTATATAACAAAACACTTAATATGTCTGATCCCTCGGGAAACAGTCAGTTTTGTTTTCCCTCGAGTCTCGATGTTTCCATCGACTTCGTCTCCGGAAATATCAAGACTCTCGGGAAAACAAATTAACTGTTTCCCTCGGGAGCAGACATTAAGTGTATATTGTTCTCGAGTGTTTGCGAAACATGAGAGAATAATAAAAATCACGAGGTCTGCAGAAGGTTAAAACGGATGACTCAAAGGGACCCGTCCAGTCCTTTCGCGGCTTTTCCAAAATATGTCGTCAAATATGTTTTTCCAAACAGGTAAGGGGTAAACCAGATTTCTGATTAGGGTTAGAGTTTACGTTGTGGTTTGGTTATCGAAAAGATTGCTAAAATCTTGAGACTCACTGAAACTTGACAACAAATTTGAAAGAACAAATTTGACGACATATTTTGGAAAAGCGGCGAAAGAACTGAACGGGTCCTTTTGAGTCATCCATTTTAGGGAAAGCCTTGAATACTGGCAAAGCATTCAGGTAGTTGTTGTCACCCAACACCATCTCACGTCATCGTGCAAACGGCTTGTTAGGTCTTCCAACGGCGTAAAGTAGTCCGAAGTCAGTTGGTGACACACGTCAATAACTTTTTTTGAAGAAAAAAACCGGGTTTGAGAAAAAGTTTGCACCGAAATTTCATTATCAATCATTTCGTCTCTATCCCGCATTCTGATTGGTTAATTCACCTGCAAATATCCTGCGAGTCAGAGCCCCTTTCCGACATACGCAGGCTTCAGGGGAAAGCGGGCTCTGCCAACAAACTCGATATCTCTTTTTGAGTATGTGTGAACGGTTGCCAAGATACTATTTTGGGCCCAGGCTCTAACGCGTCATTTCCTATTTTCCTGCTTACGCGTGTTCGTAAACTAGAACTTGTTTGACCAGTTTAAAATCTGACTGACTCGCCCCAAACTTGGGGCGAAGATCGAGTTTGTTGGCAGAGCCCACTTTCCCCCAAAGCTTGCGTACGTCGGAAAGGGGCTCTGACTCGCAGGGTAACCTGCAAATAACTGAGTGCAAATAATTTTCTGCTGCAAATAATTTTATTAGCATGCGCACTATCGATAGCGGGGCTGACTGCAAATCATTTCCGTAAACATGGCGGTGATGGCGAGGGCTAATCGAGGTAGTAATCGAGAGTATTTGGAAGCATCCATAACGACAATATACTTCAGAAAAGGAAGATTTAGTGAGATAAGAAGCAAGACTCGTGCCAACAAAAAGTAAGTTCTACGAAGATTTCAGTATGCCGAAGCCAGAGAGAAGAATGGCGATCTCTAACTTCAGGCATTTCAAATTTTTGACTATTTTATGAATGATAATCAATAGACCGTTCGCACGAAGTGCGTGGATAAAGCGTTGAGAGATTTGATTGGCTTTCGCAAAACTTTGGGCATTAGCCAATCACATTTGTCAAAAAGAAAGATTACGTGATCCATTCACTTCATGCGGAAGGTCGATCTCGTTCCCAGAGCCCACGTTCCCCTTACCCAGCGGCCGGGAAACGAGAGGCTCTGGGATAATCCGTTCACGCCATCACAGGATTCTTGTTATCCGGAAGAAGAGTAATCATGTTCATCAGTCAATGAAATGTCGATGTGAAACGGATTATCCCAGAGTCTCTCGTTTCCCGGGTGGGGAACGTGGGCTCTGGAAACGAGATTGGCGGAAGGTCTATTATTGAACTCGTCCATCGCAAAATATCATGTTTTGTCAGTGTTTCGCTACCAGTTATTTGCCTCTGCCTTTGGCATCGGCAAAGGCAAATAACTAGTAGCTCGCCACTGACAAATCATGATATTTTGCTCAGACTCGTCCAATAATTGACGATAATTATTTTTTAAAGTAAAAAGTTGAAAGACGTTGAAATACATGTAAATTTAGTGGTTTAGAGGTAGTGGGTATTTGGGTTTAGTCTAATCCTGTAATTAAATTACTATAGATTTATTAACGTTTTCAAGAGGATACAATTTAGAAATCATGTTTCAAAATATTATTATCTTTCTATTCGTTCATTCCTTGGTAAGTTTCATCATTTAGTTATTGTTCTTTCTTTTGCCAATTTAATTACGACGTTTTTTCTCAGATCTTCAAGCTGGAACATCGCGAAAAGATTTATCTGCTTATCTCGCCCGTTCAGTTGCTTACACGTTTCCCTAGAATAGATGTTAACAACTATTTAGCTAGCTCCGTAAGGCAGAGGGTTCCTAAACTGGGGTGTTTTCAGCCCACATAGATGCAAGACATGGGTCTTGGCTAGTGTAAACTGTACGATTTTTATGGTATTTTCAAACGAATAGAACCAAAATTTAATGGGTTACTCCTTGGTATGCGGCCAAGCTTTCCACAAAGTTACAGACAGACAGACAGACAGACAGACAGACAGACAGACAGACAGACAGACAGACAGACAGACAGACAGACAGACAGACAGACAGACAGACAGACAGACAGACAGACAGACAGACAGACAGACAGACAGACAGACAGACAGACAGACAGACAGACAGACAGACAAAGAGACGGACGAACGAACGAACGAACGAACGAACGAACGAACGAACGAACGAACGAACGAACGAACGAACGAACGAACGAACGAACGAACGAACGAACGAACGAACGAACGAACGAACGAACGAACGAACAAACAAACAAACAAACAAACAGGAGTAAAAAGATACCCTCCTGGCGTAGGTAGGTAATGAAAAACGGAAAATTATTTCATATATACTCTGGGTTACAAGAAAAGACTCAAGAAAAAAGAAAGAAAAAAAGGATCAACATTACCTCAGTATTTCGCGCGCTTTGAGTTCCTGAATAACGTTGTCGAAATTCTTCCATCTTGCCGCTATCCATTTTCTCAAACAAGGGTTTCGGCTAAAATGAAACATAATAGATAAATAAATAGTGTAAGGATTCTCTCAAAAGATTAGAAAAAGCTTTTAGCAACAGCAAATTGCATTCGTGGTCTTAAATCCGAAAAAAATATCCTCCTGATTTATATAAACTTTAGCTCTGATTTTCTCGGCTTAGACAAGGTTATTTTCAAACTTACTACACCAATGAACTTACCAAGTGGTTCGTTTTTGAAGCCGTTCGATAAACTCGCAGTTCGTGTTTTATCAGATATAAAAACACTCGGCTTCGCCTATTGTGTCTTTATATCTGATAAAACACTCCTGCTCGTTTATATACTTTAAGCCTGGTTCTCATATGTCGCCGATCGTCGCCGACCCATGATTTAGATGCTTGTTAAGTAAAAGAATAAAAGCACTGCTTTTCTGTATTGTTCTTTATTACTTAACGTGCTACTACACTTCCCGTTTTAACATGCATCTAAATCACAAATCGCCGACCATCGGCGACATATGAAAACCAGGCTTAAAGCCTGGTTTTCATTTGTCGCATTTCATCGCCGATCATCGCCAATGCTCACATTTGCGACGATCGGGGATTGTCTGGGATGATCGCCGATCATCCCATCAATGCGGGAAAATAATATTTTTTTGTTAAAATGGGCGCCCCTAAACAACAGATTATTACTCTATACGAAGCTTTCACCCGTCATAGCGTTGGTACTGTGTAAGAAATATAGAAAGAAGAGTTTCTGGGTGCGAAAAATATTTGAGACAAGGGAAGAACCGAAGAATCATGGCAATTTCATGCATGTTTGAAGTGCTTGGTTTTCTTCCAGAGACTGGGTCCTAATTTGTCTTATTTCATCGGATTTCGGTTTTCATTTGTTTTGCTTATCTTAATTCATCGGCGACAGTTTTTTGGTTCTTGCGTTGATCGCCGATGATCGCCGATAATCGGGGATTGTCCCGGATTGTCGGGTTTCATAATCCTATTTCATCGCAATTCATCGCAAAGCTGTATCGCCGATGATCGGCGATGAATTACGATATATGAAAACCAGGCTTAAACAACGTTGTTTTTCAAAAATTACTACACCAATGAACTTACCAATTGATCGTTTTTAAAGCTATTCAAAACATTTGCAGTAACGTTTTTATCAGAGCTAAAACATTTGGCTAGCGCTTCGTAAGTATAAAACACTGCCGCTCGTGTTTTAGATATTACTCAAAAATCCATAAAAATTATAGGATTTTCTCTTTTTTGATAATGTCAAGGTGATAATTTGTATTTATATTTTGGGTAAGGTGCAAGTATCTAATGCATTACCATACCTCGCCAATAATGTGCCCAGGTTTAAGATGTGGCACAAAGTTTTCAAATACAACGCAATGGTCATCTGAAACCTGAAAAAGAACGTATGACGTTAGATGGTATATGCTAGCTGAAATATCAGATTACAAAACAAGAAAACAGCAAGACCACGACCAGGACAGTACAGTACGGTACAGATAAAGTATACAGTATACACTATACACTATACACTATACAGTATACAGTATACAGTAAACAGTATGGAGTATGGGGTATGGGGTATGGGGTATGGGGTATGGGGTATGGGGTATGGGGTATGGGGTATGGGGTATGGGGTATGGGGTAAGGGGTATGGGGTATGGGGTATGGGGTATGGGGTATGGGGTATGGGGTATGGGGTATGGGGTATGGGGTATGGGGTATGGGGTATGGGGTATGGGGTATGGGGTATGGGGTATGGGGTATGGGGTATGGGGTATGGGGTATGGGGTATGGCGTATGGCGTATGGCGTATAGCGTATAGCGTATAGCGTATAGCGTATAGGGTATAGGGTATAGGGTATAGGGTATAGGGTATAGGGTATAGGGTATAGGGTATAGAGTATAGAGTATAGAGTATAGAGTATAGAGTATAGAGTATAGAGTATAGAGTATAGAGTATAGAGTATAGAGTATAGAGTATAGAGTATAGAGTATAGAGTATAGAGTATAGAGTATAGAGTATAGAGTATAGAGTATAGAGTATAGAGTATAGAGTATAGAGTATAGAGTATAGAGTATAGAGTATAGAGTATAGAGTATAGAGTATAGAGTATAGAGTATAGAGTATAGAGTATAGAGTATAGAGTATAGAGTATAGAGTATAGAGTATAGAGTATAGAGTATAGAGTATACAGTATAGAGTATAGAGTATAGAGTATACAGTATACAGTACACATTACAGTAGGGTACAGTACAGTACACATTACAGTCCAGTCCAGTCCAGTCCGGTCCGGTCCGGTCCGGTCCGGTCCGGTCCGGTCCGGTCCGGTCCGGTCCGGTCCGGTCCGGTCCGGTCCGGTCCGGTCCAGTACAGTACAGTACAGTACAGTACAGTACAGTACAGTACAGTACAGTACAGTACAGTACAGTACAGTACACAGTACACAGTACACAGTACACAGTACACAGTACACAGTACACAGTACAGTATGAGTATAGTACACAGTACAATTCAATCATATCATGCCATACTACCCCATACCATACCATCCAATACCATACCATATTGGAAGCACGGGTGGCGTGTGCTGTTATGGCGCTGCCTCTCACCGCTGTAGTTAAGCCCAGTTGGACGGGGTTAGTACTTGGATGGGTGACCGTCTGGGAATAGCCCGTTCTCGAACTCGAATTTCATGTGAGTAGAGTTTAGTTGGTCTCTCTTGTGCTTCGAGGGTTTTTTCGCAGGGTTCTGCGGTTTTCCTCCCTCCGTAAAATCAACACTTAGGTCTTAGCTTATGTCGTGCACTTTTAACATGAGCCTCTGGCTCGGATGATTGGGCGACCACACCCTGTGCTTACGACGTTAAATAAATCATTACTCAGTTAGTTTCAGAAATTGCAGCTTGATGTTAGTAATAATTGTCAGTTGTTTGCTGTACAAGCTGTGTTAGTTGCAATTTCTGAAACTAACTAACAGTGTTTAACTGGAAACTTACTGTTACAACGCGACTTGTAGACCAACAAGTACTTGTAACCGAGCGGTTAAGACTCGTTCCTGGAGGACTGGGTACAGTCTAAGGTATAAGTACCTTAATTAACCTTGCTCCGCTATCTGAGTTCTAGTGGCTCAATGGTTAGAGCGTCTGGCTAGCATTCAGAAGGTTGTGGGTTCGAGTCCCGCTTAGAGCTCATAGTTTTTCTGAGTATTACTAACTAACACAGCTTGTACAGCAAACAACTGACAATTATTAAATCATTACTCATTACTCATACCATACTACCCAATACCATATCATATCATACCATACCATACCATTACCATAAACAATAGAACTTTACCTTGAGTTGCCTTCTGATTTCCGCACTCACTTCTGGCATGAAGGGATGGAGAAGAACTGAGATTAAAGCAGTCAAGTTGCAAGCAAGACCAATTACACTGCCAGCACGTGTTCTATGAAAGAATAACAACAAATGGTATCTTAATATCATTTTAATTATAATTACTTTAAAAGTACCGTTTGATAGATGAGCAGGAGTATTTTATCAGGTATGAAGACACGAAGCGATAGCCGTAGCCATAACTATGACCACGATGACCATGACGATGACCATGACCATAGCGATGACTATGACTATGACTATGACTATGACTATGACTATGACTATGACTATGACTATGACTATGACTATGACTATGACTATGACTATGGCTATGGCTATGGCTATGACTATGACTATGACTATGACTATGACTATGACTATGACTATGACTATGACTATGACTATGGCTATGACTATGACTATGACTATGACTATGACTATGACTATGACTATGACTATCTATGACTATGACTATGACTATGGCTACGACTACGACTACGACTACGACTACGACTACGACTACGACTACGACTACGACTACGACTACGACTACGACTACGACTACGACTACGACTACGACTACGACTACGACTATGACTATGAGAAACCGTTATTCATTACTTCTTAGATTTTCCCCGTTTTGCTTGCTCTGAGGCAAACGTTGCTTTCCTCCGTTGCGCAGTACTTAGTGACTCTCGGCGTCACAAGTCCGACTCACAAGAAGTAGATATATTACTGTTGGGCTCACCAGAGTTATGTTTAGTAGATAATATTGCTATGTTCTGCCAAGTGCAAACATTTATAAAAATGTCAAACCGTTTTCATTAATTTTACACTTTGTACATGTGATGCATGTTTCGTATTGCTGTATAGTTTATTCTTGTTATCCTATTATTCTCTTCAAAACTTTTCTCTGTTCGTAACTTGTGACTGTCAATTTTGTAAAATGTTTCTTTGGCGTGAGCCCCCTCGATGAGCGTTTCGTTCTTGGGCAAATGCAATTAATTGTAATTAGTTAATTAATTAAAATATGTTTAAATAAATTACTATGACTATGACCATGATGACCATGACCATGACCATGACCATGACCATGACCATGACCATGACCATGATGACCATGACCATGATGACCATAACCATGACCATGAATATGACCATGATGACCATAACCATGACCATGATGACCATGACCATATGACCATGACCATGACCATGAATATGACCATGATGACCATAACCATGACCATATGACCATGACCATGACCATGATGACCATAACCATGACCATATGACCATGACCATGACCATGACCATGATGACCATGATGACCATGACCATAACCATGAATATGAATATGACCATGATGACCATAACCATAACCATGACCATGATGACCATGACCATGACCATGATGACCATGATGACCATAACCATGACCATGACCATGATGACCATGACCATGCTGACCATGATGACCATAACCATGATGACCATGATGACCATAACCATGACCATGAATATGACCATGATGACCATAACCATAACCATATGACCATGACCATGACCATGAATATGACCATGATGACCATAACCATGACCATGACCATGATGACCATGACCATGACCATAACCATGAATATGAATGTGACCATGATGACCATAACCATGACCATATGACCATGACCATGACCATAACCATGAATATGAATATGACCATGCTGACCATAACCATGACCATATGACCATGACCATGATGACCATGATGACCATGATGACCATGACCATGACCATAAATATGAATATGACCATGATGACCATAACCATGACCATGATGACCATGACCATGCTGACCATGATGACCATAACCAAGACCATAATCATGACCATGAATATGACCATGATGACCATAACCATGACCATGATGACCATGACCATGATGACCATGACCATGATGACCATGACCGTGATGACCATGACCATGACCGGTACCATGACTATAATGATCATGACCATAATAAACAAATTAGTCAAAGTTAAAGAGTTAAGGACATATAGCTCTTACTTCTCTTCGTCGTTGCCTTTAACCAGTACCCATGGTTTATTAGCTTGAATGAATTGGTTCCCAAGTTTTGAGATGTTCAGTACAACTTTCAAGCCATCCCTTAGTCTGGAAATAAGATAAAAATAATAAATCAAACACATAATTAAAACAAAGTAAAAAGTTCAACGTCTGATATCGCAAGAAAAAGAGAAAACATAAATTCAATAAGCCATTTGCACAATGACGTAAAATAGCGTTGTGTGACAACAACAACTACCAGCATGCTTTGCCAGTATCCTCCATTTATCAGCACTAGCCATAAACTAACCTTATTTATACTGGATAACTCTATCAGTTATATCTAAACTGTTCTCCTCAGAGGTCCAGTAAGGGCCAACCCTCATTGGTCCAGTGTTATTACAGGAGGAAACTGGAGTACCTGGGGGAAACCTGTGGTGTTTGGTAGAGTCAAACTGGAAGCACTCTTCTCACATGCGGCCAAGGTGAATTATTTTAATCAGATAACTGCACCGTGCAGGAATCGAACCCGGCTCGCAGAGGTGAAAGGCACGTGCACTAACCACTATGCCAAAGCATTCTGGTAGTTGTAATCACCCAACTCTATTTTACGTCATCGTGTGCAAAAGGCTTATTGAGGTGCTCAGCAACATGAAATTTTCAGTGTCACGAGGTGTTTTAATGTGCACAGTTTCAAGTGATTTTGTTGAACAAACTTGGAGATGCAACTGAGTTTTCTATATGTGAAAATGCTCTACCCCAGTGATGAAGTCAGAGACCAATCATTTACATATCAAACAAATTGAAATACCTCGAAAACGAAGAGACATACGGAAAAGTTGTAATAGGTCTCTCTTTCCTGTCCGAATCGGTCTTTAGTATATAATTCTGGCTAACGCCAGACGATTTTATTTACCTCTGGGGAAACCCTCGGACAGGAATGAGTTAAACAATTTATTTGACAAAATAGCGTTGTAGAGAAGAAAGTGTATTCTGAGATGATAAGTTGTACGTATACATGTAGTGCATGCGGTACGTTTGCGAGCTCGGTGTAATGTAACAGACGTTCGGTAAACGTTCGTCAAGCTCAAGGAAAGGAAAGAAAGGAAAGGAAGAAAAGGAAAGGAAGGAAGGAAGGAAAGAAAAGGAAAGAAAGGAAAGAAAGGAAAGGAAAGGAAGGAAAGGAAGGAAAGGCAGGAACGGAAGGAACGGAAGGAAAGAAGGAAAGAAGGAAGGAATGAAGGAAGGAAGGAAGGAAGGAAGGAAGGAAGGGAAGGAAAGGAAGGAAGGGAAGGGAAGGGAAGGGAAGGGAAGAAAGGGAAGGAAGGGAAGGAAGGGAAGGAAGGGAAGGAAGGGAAGGAAGGGAAGGAAGGGAAGGAAGGGAAGGAAGGGAAGGAAGGGAAGGAAGGGAAGGAAGGGAAGGAAGGGAAGGAAGGGAAGGAAGGGAAGGAAGGGAAGGAAGGGAAGGAAGGGAAGGAAGGGAAGGAAGGGAAGGAAGGGAAGGAAGGGAAGGAAGGGAAGGAAGGGAAGGAAGGGAAGGAAGGGAAGGAAGGGAAGGAAGGGAAGGAAGGAAGGAAGGGAAGGAAGGGAAGGAAGGGAAGGAAGGGAAGGAAGGGAAGGAAGGGAAGGAAGGGAAGGAAGGGAAGGAAGGGAAGGAAGGGAAGGAAGGGAAGGAAGGGAAGGAAGGGAAGGAACGAGGGAAGGGACGAAGGAAGGGAGGGAGGAAGAAAGGAGAGCAAAGGAAAGGAAAGGAAAGGAAAGGAAGGGAAAGGAAGGGAACGGAAAGGAAGGAAAGGAAGGAAAGGAAGGAAAAGAAGGAAAGGGAAGTAAAGGAACGAAGGGATGGAAAGGAAAGGAAGAAAAGGCTAAAGTACGTAGTTGGTACTGAAAGGGTTATTACTTCTGTTTACTTATACGTGTGTATTCTTACTTGATCAGATCCATCAGCTGCACATACTGCTTCAGTTCTCTGTTCACTAAAGCAATTAACTTCTTGTCCTCGTCGTTCAATGTTATTGCAGGAACCGTTTTCGAAAAGTTCTTTTGTAAGAAGACAAGAGCTCTAGAACAAAATCAATAAACAAAATCAATAAAATGTTTTTGTTAGCGAGCTGCACTAACTTTTGCCATAACCCTCAAGTATTTAATGACATTGTTAGCACACTTTTATTAATATACCTGTTCACAAAGTTTCCCAAATTATTCAGTAACTCAGTGTTGTTTCTTTTAGCAAAATCAGCCCAGGAAAAAACACTGTCCTAGATGTAAATAAATGTGCACGATCATATTAGGAAGAAAGGAAGGAAGGGAGGGAGGGAGGGAGGGAGGGAGGGAGGGAGGGAGGGGAGGGAGGGAGGGAGGGAGGGAGGGAGGGAGGGAGGGAGGGAGGGAGGGAGGGAGGAAGGAAGGAAGGAAGGAAGGAAGGAAGGAAGGAAACAAACAAACAAACAAACAAACAAACAAACAAACAAACAAACAAACAAACAAACAAACAAACAAACAAACAAACAAAGAAAGAAAGAAAGAAAGAAAGAAAGAAAGAAAGAAAGAAAGAAAGAAAGAAAGAAAGAAAGAAAGAAAGAAAGAAAGAAAGAAAGAAAGAAAGAAAGAAAGAAAGAAAGAAAGAAAGAAAGAAAGAAAGAAAAGGGAAGGGAAGGGAAGGGAAGGGGAAGGAAAAGGAAAGGGAAAAGGGAAGGGAAAAGGGAAGGGAAGGGACGGGAAGGGAAGGGAAGGGAAGGGAAAGGAAGGGAAGGGAAGGGAAGGGAAGGGAAGGGAAGGGAAGGGAAGGGAAGGGAAGGGAAGGAAGGAAGGAAGGAAGGAAAGAAAGAAAGAAAGAAAGAAAGAAAGAAAGAAAGAAAGAAAGAAAGAAAGAAAGAAAGAAAGAAAGAAAAGGAAGGAAGGAAGGAAGGAAGGAAGGAATGCAAGGAAGGAAGGAAGGAATGCAAGGAAGGAAGGAAGGAAGGAAGGAAGGAAGGAAGGAAGGAAGGAAGGAAGGAAGGAAGGAAGGAAGGAAGGAAGGAAGGAAGGAAGGAAGGAAGGAAAGAAAGAAAGGAAATGGAAGGGAAGGGAAAGAAAAGGGAAGGAAAAGGGAAGGGAAAAGAGAAGGGAAGGGACGGGAAGGGACGGGAAGGGACGGAAAGGGACGGGAAGGGACAGGAAGGGAAGGGAAGGGAAGGGAAGGGAAGGGAAGGGAAGGGAAGGGAAGGGAAGGGAAGGGAAGGGAAGGGAAGGGAAGGGAAGGGAAGGGAAGGGAAGGAAGTTTTCATTACACGTATTCATCAATATCCTATTGTAAAACCTATCACCTCCCTACCTGTGTCTCAGGTCGAATCTGCAACAAATAAAATCTCCACACATCAGCAGGAATTCCAGTGTCTTGGGCATCGTTACCAAAAACGCCAACACCACGACTTTTAGAAAATTTCCCATCTTCATAGTTCAGATATTCTAAAACAGAATACTCATTTGTTAATGACCATACTCAGTAATTGATAAAGTATGAACGGACTTCTACTAGGGATTGTAGATGCTGTTCTAAATATCATTAATAATTAATGACGAAAATTGAAAATTAATTAAAGTTTAATCATTATCTATGGAGCGTGGTACCGAACTAACTAATAAAACGTTTGTATCACATTCACAGACACTGATTAAACTTTAATTTATTTTCAATTTTCCTTTGGATTCTAGATTAAAGTGCCGATCGAGGAGAGCCTGCTCGGACTCTATACAATTCTGAACATTCGCCCCCTATTTGAGATGTATTTTAAAGATTTTGTCGCATTAAACAGTATAATATTTCATACAGCTGTGGAACTGATGAATATGGAACTGCTTCAGAAACATAAGTGAGTAATATTTTCAATTTTTTGATGGTTTTCATTTTGATATAATTGTAGTTTTAAAAATACAATCTCCAATTTTTGTACGCTAACGTATTTTGCTAGTTCTCATTGGATAATTTGCACCACGTGACACCCTGTTATGTCATGGCAACGCTCAATCATTCTTTATTAGCCGTGCTTTAATTTCATTGAAGTATAGATAATAAAGCACGTTTGCCAAATTTTGAAATTCTGAAGGCATATTGAGGAAAACAAAAGACTGAATATTACCATTTCTTAAAGTGGCTATGAAGCAAAAATTAAGTCTCTCTTATTGGAAAGAACAATTAAGATAACAAAGTAACTTACATCTTTTGCAGTTTTTCGTTTCCTTGCTTCGTTGTTGAGATGTTTCAAGGTTGTTTGATATCTCAAGAACAAAGCAAATTATCGAAGTACTGCAAAAGATCATACTTTGGCATTTTAAGTCTTCTTTCAAATAAGATAAAATTATAAACTTATCGTTTCCTTGCTTCGTTCTAAAGATATTTCAGTTTGTTCGATATGAAAATTAAACATTTTGAAGTCATGACGTGCATAATGAGTCATCCAACCTCGTCCCCAGGGCATTTTGCCTCCACGTTGGGAGGTCGGCGAAAATGGCCCTGGCATCGGCTGGTCGATTCTATAATCGGATTGGCCGGTTTAAAAACTTGATTAATTCAGATACAGTGTAATTTATTCATCAAAATATGAATTGCAATAAATCCACTCTGCGAAGTTCATCCAAAGAATTGTAACGATAGCTTTGGTTAATGTCAAGAACAACATCAGATATATGTTTCTTCCCGACATTTAAATGTATCCTGGGTAATCGTGGGGAGTATCATGATGAATAATGCTAGCCAGTTGCATTTATGATAAAGGTTCACATGAGTGATTCGGCAGAGCGTTAAATATTTCTTATTTATTATTCATGTATACGTATTATACAAAAACGAAACACAAAGACCGCATAAATTTTCTTGCCAAAACACCCCAAAATTCTGGGTGTCACGTGACCAGCCGATGCCAGGGCCATTTTCGCCGACCTCCCAACGTGGAGGCAAAATGCCCTGGGGACGAGGTTGTGAGTCATCGAAAAAAGTTATATAGCTTTGCTATTATCAAACCAAATTAATTCAAAGGAAGCATGTGGGTGTGTTTCGTCCAGAACACTAAGGATGTAGATTTTCAGGTAATTATATTTGACAATATCAAAGATATATAACTTTTTTCGATAACTCATTATGCACGTCATGACGTCAAATGTTTAATTTGCATATCAACCAAACTGAAATATCTCAAGAACGAAGAAAGGAAACGAAAAACCAAAAAAGATGTTACTCTATCATTTTAAGTGTTCTTTCAAATAAGACTGACTTAATTTTCGCTTCATTTGCACTTTAAAGTGCCTCTATGGCTTGTGGGATCTTTACATATTTAAATAACTTAGGTTAAAAGAAAATGTTTCCCGAAATTTTTTCTCAAAAATATTAAATGCTCGCGCACTAACAGCGCTCCGAAGTTGGCCAAGTCAGCCCAAATCGCACCATTTTGAAAGTTAGACCGTTTTCTTGGGCCTGGGCTCTAATTGATAGATCTACGTCACATTTGCGTCACAGTCGGAACACCAAAATTTCTTCCGCCGAGTCTGAGTCAGACGAACCATCTCGGAACATATTGATGAATATATCTAAAGTTTTCACTGCTTAAATAAAGGTTTAACAGACGCAATACCAAAAACTCACTAAATAGTCAGAAGTTCGGTTCCGACCGTGACGTCACACAAGGTCCCTAATGCACGGTCACAGTTACAGAGGTAGCAACTTTGAAGCGCTGTTAATGGGCGGGGATTTAATATTTCTGAGAAAAAATTTCGGGAAACATTTTCTTTTTAACATAAGTTATTTAAATATGTAAATATTCCACAGGCCGTAGAGGCACTTTAAACCTAGCACACACGCTACGGTTTTAGTCGGACGATTTTTATCATCTGGTCAACCGATAAAAAGCGGTGTTTACCATACATGTTTTCCATTTACATGTAAAAGCTCACATCTTTAGCAAGTGGAGCCACCATTTTCACGATCATCAAATCAAATAACTTCAGACAAAAAAAGTGATCAGTAAACGATAGAAATTGGCAATATCAAACCATATTAATCATATCAATATAAATCTGCTGTTGCCAAACAAGCTTGGAAGTATGACCATCGTGTTAAGTGGGAAGAGTCGTCATTCTTAGCCAGCGACAAGCAATGCTTCACGCGAAGAACAAGGGAGTCTATTGAGATTGCAAAACATCGCACTATTTCTCAGGAAGAACAGCCATTAAACAGCACGTGGTGTGCCCTATTCGGAGAACATTCTTGATTTTGTTTTCTAATTAATAAAATTAACGTGATACGCCATTGTATTCTTACGTGATTTAATTGATCAGTTGCTTAGTTTATAAATGACGTGAGCCAACAACTTGTTGTCATTGCGCTGATGAAGGCCTGAGTCAACAGGCCGAAAGCTTAGCAAAGAAATATTTTACGTGGTGTTTCCACAAAACTTATTCATAATATCAAACCAGTTGGATATTTACGACGAAAATCGGCGACTAAAATAGACCATCATCGTGCACGATGACGTGAGATGGCGTTGGATGACTACAACTACCAGAATGCTTTGCCAGTATTTATATGGTGCGACCACTGAACTCTAAATAAACTGGAACGCTAACTCCATAAGACAGGCCCAATGATTGGGCGAAGTCAAACTTCCGGCCGCTGGGGGTCGCCATTGCACGTCTGACGTCAGCAGAACCTATGAGGGACACAATGAAAAACTGAAAACTCGCTGCAAAAAACAACCATTTTTTAGACCTAAAGTTTTTTTATAGATGATAACGAAGAAGATAGTATGTATTGGGCTTATTGGCCTTGTACCTGAACAATTTCTATACACGAAAATGGATTGAATGACGAAATATCTGCCGAACAAAAGCAAAATTCGAGTCCGAAACTCGTACGGAAAATGCAGGTTTCTCTTATTTTTCTTTGTTATCTCAAACGTTTGAAGGTTGTCTTGCCAAGAATTAGTAATAAGATAATGCTAAATTATAGCTTTAACTCAAGTTTTAGTTGTGGAAATGCTAAATCTGACATTTTTCGATACGAAGAGTAATTCCAGAGCTGTAATAACACACGGTAAAGTGCATTTTGTTGTTTTTTTCCTACTGAAAATTTAAAAATTTAAAACCCAACTGTTTTTATAAACAACCTCTTCATTTTAAACCTGGGTTTCATATGTATTTCCTTTATATTTGTCCAAACCAATGGCAATTTTGGTTGCGTATTGTTGACTTTCATTTGAGAGCTTATACTTTTACTGTTTTCCTTGTTTTTACTCGTCATGTCAGTGTTCACCTACTCTACGGTATATTGGAATTTGATTTAAGCCTAAAAGTGGTTAACAAGTTTAGTTTTTCTTTGATTTCAAGCTGTTTTTGCAACCCAGTTCACCAAATTCAGCTTCATTTTCTCTCGGTTATACAGTAAAAGGGACTGGGATTGACGTGCATGGCGGCCCCCATGTTGGCTTCAAAACGTGCAAGCGGGTTAGCGTTCCAGTTTATTTAGAGTTCAATGGGTGCGGCCCGCGTGAGAAGGCTCTGGGAACGAGATTGGGTGTCGGCTAAGAGGGATCACTCAAACTGAGGACCCGTCCAGTCCTTTTGCGGCTTTTCCAAAATATGTCATCAAATTTGTTTTTCTCCAAATTTGTCGTCAAACTTGGTTTTAGCAACCGAAAACCTAGAATACTGGCAAAGCATTCTGGTAGTTGTAGTACCCAACGCTATCTCACGTCATCGTGTAAATGGCACTGATCTCTATATACAACTGGATGGGCCATTGGGCCGGATTTTGCGTGCCAGTTGTATGCTGACGTGACCACTACCCAAGATGGCTGCCACTGAAGTTCATAGCTTTCGTAGATTGAAAACAGACAAAAAGAGTTATTTTAAGAAAATTTAAACGAATGTAAGAACACAAGAAGTACTTGATAAGGTTTAAGACGTTAATTTATTGTATTTGTTTCTGTTACTGAGCTATAAAACCTTTAAATTTCACTGTTTTTCTTCAGTGCCGACAACGAAGAAACTTCACGATAATATAAACTGAAAAATAGACTATATAATCTACGAAGAATTCAATTTCAAGTCTTTTATAGTAATCTTAATGCCTTAACAATATTTCGTGTTGTGTACTTGTCATCGTTTGACTATATTTGTTGTTAAACAGTGAAAACTAAACGAACCGGCAGTCTGTTGTTTGCTCTACGGCTTTTCCGACTCCCCCGGCACAGCACACATAATATTCCTACCCCCGGATAATCTGACCGTGCTGACGTCAAGATTGCTTATGCTAGTCAACTTTGGGATTGAGAACAAGTTCTAAGGCCGCAATGCGTCATATGTTCCACTACGTAAGATGGCGGCGACTGCCACGAAATGTTTGACTGCTGGCCATAGGGAATGGCCTATCCAGTTTATTTAGAGATCAGACGTAAATGGCCTATTGCTCTGTAATAACACCGCACACGTAACGATTTTAGTCAAAAGTCCAAATTTTAAGTTGGCCGGTAAGCGTGTGTGTCAGGGTTTACGGACACGAATTTTGTAAACAGAATTTGACTTACCAGTGGCACTGATATCATTCAACATGGTGTAAGGTTGTCTTGAGCCAATCAACGTAGCGGGGAAGACGACAGTGTGAAAGGGAACATTATCTTTAGCCATGAATTGACACAAAGTCACGTGTTCAGGATTCTTCCACCATTTCTCCCACTGATCTGTGTAGTTGGCAGTGATGGAGAGATATCTAGGTCACGTTTAAAAAAGAATGTAATTTAATTGGACACCCCAAATCCGGTGCTTTTTTTTATGACAAGGGATAATATTATACAATATTCATTTAGCGACCTTACTTTTGAGTAAACAAATAAACAAGTACACATGTAAACGTGTAAACAAAACAAAACAAACAAACAAACAAACAAACAAACAAACAACCAAATAAACAAACAAACAAACAAACAAACAAACAAACAAACAAACAAACAAACAAACAAACAAACAAACAAACAAACAAACAAACAAACAAACAAACAAACAAACAAACAAACAAACAAACAAACAAACAAACAAACAAACAAACAAACGGGCGGGCGGGCGGGCGGGCGGACGGACGGACGGACGGACGGACGGACGGACGGACGGACGGACGGACGGACGGACAGACAGACAGACAGACAGACAGACAGACAGACAGACAGACAAACAGACAGACAGACAGACAGATGAATAGGCGAACAGGCAAACAGGTGAACAGACCGACAGACACACAAGCGGGCATATCACGGAAACGTAAAAGACGAACCACATGAGAAATAATTTTCTTACCCAATCGGTGCATCAAACCACACGTAGAACACTTTGTCAGTAAATCCTTCAAGCGGCACAGGGGTACCCCATTTCAAATCGCGGGTGATACAGCGAGGTTTCAAACCTTCTTGGAGCCAACCTTTGGTGATCTGCTGGGAGTTTGCAGTCCAGTTTCCTACAAGCGGTCACACATAATCACAAAAAATAGCTTTGGAACCCTTTAGAAATTATTAATAATTCAAAACGAAAACACAAAATAAATCATGTTTAATTATGTCTTTATATGTGATTCAGAAACGATTAAAAATTATAGAGGAAAACACAAAGGAAATCAGTAGAATAGCTGTGATCCGTGGTCTGAACTGTGTCGTATGGCGGCTGCTTGGAGCGCCTTTGATATGCCTCGATACGGCCACGATGGAAATCCTTATAGACCTCTTGCAGATGACGTCAAAACGGTGCATCTGGAGAACAACTTCAAAGTTCCGACGTTCAACAGAGCAAATAATGAATGAAAATTATATAGTTTTTAAGCATTTGGCCTCCACCAAGGGAATAAGTGCAAGTGGTCTATAAGAAGTTGTAACTCTTGATGTATAATTTATCAATTGATAATAACGACATAATTCAAACACATATATAATTCATTTTGCAATAGAGCAATGGCTGCATGAGTATTGTAAAACAATGGCTGCCCAATGCACAATCGCCAGTCCAAGCCTGTAATCAGGTTCAATTTTCTTCTAGTAAATAAAATCTCTCATTCCTCCGCTCTCCTGCTCCGGTTGCAGAGAAAGACCTGAATCAAGTCAATCACAAAATATGGTTAGTAATACCATATATTTTCCTTCATCAACATGCACGGGAAAATTAGATGCAACTTCTCTGATCGACTGTGTAAATTTCCTGTCGGTAAGATTCTCAAAGTTTTCCTTGGCGATCATAATATTACAAACTAATAACATGACTTTTCGGGAAATTAGCGATTAAATTTCCCCTTTGCCTCGGGAAGATTTGTGAAAGTCCGAGGGCCTTTAATCGCTAATTTCCCTCAAGTCATGTAATTACTCATAAAAATATGGTTTGAATGATATATACGTAAACAAGGACCAACCTTCCGTTGAAGATTTTTCAATCCACGAAGCCAACTCGGGCTGTAACTGAAGTTTTAAGATATAATTACATAAATTAATAATGTCAAACTAACGGGAAGACCGGTCAATTACTGGAAAATAAGAGACCAGCACGTGACGCTTGTCAGTCAATTAGAGCACGCAATTTCATCGGAACTACTTTGTGCTATATAATAATTAAAGATTAAAGCACTCGCGTGAGTGTATTACGGCGATTTACATTTAGAAATTTATTATTAATAAATTTAGGTTAATGCGAGGGAGTAAGAGATAATGTATCTCCTGCCTCAAAGCGATCATTAAGTGTAGTTCCTGTGACAGGTGAACAAGGTCAGATGCAAAAGCCAGATAAATAAAGTGCATAAAAACATGTGCCAAAATGGATAAAGCCGAACCCAAACCTTTATCTAAAGATTCCCCCTTATCAAAACAAAATTCCCCCTTGAGGCAATGATATAAATGATGCGGCAAGGGTGACGGTGGTCATTCTATCACAGACTCACAGTCAGAGAGCTCACTCAAATCGTTCTGTAAAATAGCAGTTTAAGTTTTTGGGGATTTTTATGCCACCCACCACAACCCCTTTTGTAACAACATATAAATAGTCTATACTTATAGAAATTATAATAGTAAAAAAAAAAATGTAATCATTTAATTATCTAATAAATGAGTGGCAGGAAGTGCTGTCATCCTTATCACTTCACAGAAGTGCTGTGCCTCACACACTTCACCCACGTGAAGGATTTGGATGTGGTAAGGCATTTTCTGACCTACAAGTGCTGAGCACCCCTCAGACTTCGTCAATGTCTCTCTCTAAAATGGGCGATCCCCATTTTAGGCCGCTGGACAGGACACCCTCCTCCCGGTTCAGTTACTTCCTCGCTATCTCCTTTTGCCACAATTCATTACAATCAATGCCTCTGTCTCAGTTTGTATAATTAAAATACGACCGTGTTCATTAACCACAAATTTGTTATCAAGGAACGAGAAATATAATACCGTTCGAGGAAAACCGAGTGGAAGTATCGCATGGGGCCGAGGAAATTAAGGTTTAATTTCACGAGTGTTCTCAAAATTTTACAAAATTGCCTTAGTCGCGAAGCTTCGAGGGTAATTTGTAATATTTGAAAACACGAGTGAAATTAAACCTTAATTTTACCAGAACTCATGCGACTATGTGTTAATAATATAGCGGGCAAAATTATTCAAGAGCTATGTTATGCACTTATGTCCAAAAAATGTCGAAGACGTACATGTACCTTTAAATCACGGTCGGTGCTCGACAACATTCTAATTTTCCTCGCTTTATCGCTGTGCCTGTTGCTTTCTTTTTGTAAACACAGGCAAAAGTTCGTAAATTTTCTAGTGTATTCATTTTCACTAATAGTTTACACTCCTTCAGTAGTTTAAATTAATTCAAAGTAAACAAAAAAGCATTTTCAAACTGAAAAATCTTGCGGATTTTTTGAAAAACTTCAGTCCTCTGAGGTTCACTGTTGCTAATTAACAAAGCGACCAATCACATGCAAGTACTGCTGATCAAGGAACCAATCAAGTGCAAGTAATTTTGCCCTGAATTAAAAAAAAAATGCCCTCTTCATTGGCCAATCACATTCAAGTAATTTCGCCCTGTATATTATTAATTAGCATATACCTCGCAGGTGAATAGTGCTTTTCAAGCAATCTGATTGGTTCCTCTAGCTCGGGATATCCTGCACTATTCACCTGCGGGCAAAACAAAATGGTGGACAGTTTTGTTTTGTTTACCGAAGCAGGAGATTTTGCAGAATAACGAGAGATGTCAACAAAATTAAGTAGAAGAGTGTCCGCAGGTATGTTTCTTTACAATTTTCTAGCCATTAATATATTCAAAAGTTGTAAAAACTGTTTTGTCGACAAATATCGAGGACGCCAAGTGCCGTTTATAGTGCCCAAATTGCTAGCGGCCGTGCTTGTATAAAATATCGAAAAATATAGGAATGTTAAAGTTGTTATTTCATTTATGACGTATACTGCTAAAACAATTAAAGCGGCTCGGTGAATATCCAGCACTATTCACCTCCACTTCGGAGAATAATTGTTACTTATTTAATTTCGAGTTCCTGTGAGTAAACGAGTGCATAAGAAACAAAAATGTTTCAACTCTTTCATGTACTCTTTTCTGGTCATTGGTATTTGATTCTAGCTAACGCCAAACTATTTTGTTCCCCCCTAGAGAAACCCTGAAATAGGAACGACTTATAGTGCTTATGCAGTGAAAAAATCACTTCAAAATAAACTCTCTCACTTGAAAGAACTACAGAAAGTATAAAGATTGACGTTTACAACTCTTCCAAATCTCATGTAGTTCATGAGATATTAAGATTTGTTTGATATGCAAACGGTCCTCACTGTGACGACACACTGCATAATGACTTACTAAAAAAGCCTGTATATCTTTGAGATTATTAAATCATGGCACTCGAATAGTAAGCTAACGTTTTAGTATCATTGGGTACACTCTCACACGCACATGCACAATTTCACAATTTCGTTATATAATCCATGTATACAGGCTTTTTTAGTAAGTCATTATGCAGTGTGACGTCACAGTGAGAATCATTTGCATATGAAACAAATCTAAATATCTCATGAACCACATGAGATTTGGAAGAGTTGCAAACGCCAATCTTTATACTTTCTGTAGTTCTTTCAAGTGAGAGAGTTTATTTTGAAGTGATCTTTTCACTGCATAAGCACTTTAAGCATTTTGATATTCAATTTGAATACACAATACAGATATACAGTTTACGCTAACTAAATGAGTTGCGATACCGCAACACTCACAAAGCATTGTTTAAAGATCGAACAAGTCCCAAGTATATATTTGTATAGAAAACACCTATACTACCGTTAGAAATGGTAATGTTCCAAGCTGGTTAATCATTTGTATTCCTCCATATGATTAGCCGTGCTTTAATGAAATTAATGCACGGCTATTAAAGCATGACTGAACGTTGCCATAACATGGGGTATCACGTGGTTAGTGTACCAAGATTAAACATTAACTCTTTCCTGTCCGAATTGATGTTTAGTATTTTATTCTGGCTAACGCCAGACGATTTTATTCACCTCTGGGGAAGCCCTCAGATAGGAATGAATTAAAATGTGATACTGTTTACGTACCTCAGCCAAATCCAGAAACAAATGCTTGCTTTTCTTTACGGCGGGCTTTTGACTGCAAATTTTACACCTAGGAGACTAAACAAGACAAGTACATTCACTTGTCTGGAAAACTACAGGGTGTCCCAAAAAAATGCCCCCCATCCGTTTTTGTACTGCATCTTCTTAATTTGGGTACAAGAAGTAAATTTTTATATCAAGCCAAAAGCCCATCACTCCTTCTTTGTTGTCTGACATTTTCAGAGCTAAATAGTTATCTACTCGCTTCCTGGAGTCGTTTAAAGAGGCAACATCAAAATTTGAACTTGTCCAAATTATGCAAATTATATATGCCACCTACAGATTTGGAAAAATACAGGGTGTCCCAAACGAATGTCGCCCATCCCGTTTTTGACCACAGCTTTGTTTGAGTGCGGAATACAGGTTTGAATACATATGCATGTAAAAACTGACCACAGGGGAATAGAGTTTGATTCCAAATGAAGCAATGCGCCATCATCAAATCATGTGGGGTTCCTTGGGGTAATAACAATGCTCATGAGAGTTCCATGCACATGTTTGCCATGTAGGCGCAATTGCACTTTACTTCATCCGTCTTAAGATGGTTGGCCAACAATTCACTCCCGAGGAAAGAGCATTCATGGTACTTTCCTATCATGAAACAAGAAGCCCAACAAGGACAAGGGAAGCCTTTAGGAGAAGATTTCCAAATCTTGACGTAGCATACATAATTTGGACAAGTTCAAATTTTGATGTTGCCTCTTTAAATGCCTACAGGAAGCGAGTAGATAGCTACTTAGCTCTGAAAATTTCAGACAACAAAGGAGGAGGGATGGGCTTTCGGTGTGACATAAAAATTTACTTTTTGTACCATAATTAAAGAAGGTGCACCTCATAAATAGATGTGGGGATTTTGTTTGGGACACCCTGAAGTGATTCAATGGTTAGAGCGTCCGACTAATATACGACAGCTTGGAGAACAAGAACTACAAAGGATTACAGGTAATGAATTGATATGGAAGTAGGCAAAAAAGAATGGGAGAGGAACACCTTTTACCCCAGAGAATTGAACCCGAAACCTTCTGAATAGTGTCCACCAGAAAAAAGGAATTAGCCTCCTCCATTCAAAAGAGCGTCCATGTGGATTATTTCCTTCTAATAAGACCTTCCCCTGCTTAACAACATCCACAGCACCGAGGGGCAAGTCACTCCCAAAAATCTCGTACACCTCTAAAAATCCCCAAAGCTCAAAAAATGCGAAAAAAGTCGCTGGAAATCCCACAAAATCCAAAAAAATCTCAAAAAAAACCCAACAAAAATCCCACGGGATTTTGAAAATCCAAAAAATCTCAACACAACACAACACAACACAACACAACACAACACAACACAACACAACACAACACAACACAACACAACACGACGCAACACAGTACAGCACGACACGACACGACGCACCTCGACACAACACATCTCGACACAACACAACACAACACAACACAACGCAACGCAACGCAACGCGACGCGACGCGACGCGACGCGGCGCGGCGCGGCGCGACACGACACGACACGACACGACACGACACGACACGACACGACACGACACGACACGACACGACACGACACGACACGACACGACACGACACGACACGACACGACACGACACGACACGACACGACACGACACGACACGACACGACACGACACGACACGACACGACACGACACGACACGACACAACACAACACAACACAACACAACACAACACAACACAACACAACACACGTGCACTACATATGATAACGGATTTTTGAAAAGAAGTTGGTATTTTCACGAGTAGTAATGCCTTACCTTCAACTCCGTGGCGTTAATGAGCTTCCCACATGCATCACACTGATCGCCTCGAGCATCCTGCAATATACAGAATCATGATTATATAATAGTAATAACAGACAATTATTGAGTGGGACTTTTTTGGTAAAGAAAAAGTTTGGCAGCTTTGTTTATTGAGGTTAACATATGACAGTATTTACTTACTGATAACCTAATGGTCCTCGCCTACTTGATAAAACTAGTTCGTAGAATTAACTGGGGAAACTATGTTGTGGGTTTTACGCGAAGGCTCTCAAGGGACAGGAGGGAACCAGAGCCGTAGGAAGGATTTTTTAGTCAGGGGGGCAGTAAGAGTGCCCAATTATTAGGGGGTCTGGGGGTATGCTCCGCCGGAAAATTTTTGAAATTTGAGTCTCTGAAATGGCATTTCCCGCGATCTGACATCATATTTGAGAAAAATTTTTAATATTTTAAAACATACTTTTTAAGACACATTCTCTCATTTTAACAAAAGATTTTGTCTAAAACTACAGTATCACATATTTACAAAGACAACGACAGTCATTTGCAACTCACTTGTCACTTTTCACCAAAATGTTCAGAAGTTCGTTACGACGTTTGTGGTAAAATGAGCTTTGAACTTCCCAACGAACTTGTGGATTTCGGAACGAACTTCCGAACATTTTCGTGAAAAGTGAAATGACTGTAAAATAATAGTTAGGGATAAAGCGCGAACGCAACGCGAAAACTCATTGTCAGAGTTATGATATTAAACGACAATGGTTAGTTCTTTATTCTGTAACTCTGGTAACAAATGTGGTGTGTGACATTATAAAAATCATATTTTGGATTTTCTCGGGGGGGGGGGGGGGGGGGGGCAGTTGCCCCTGCTGAAGAAAACAAAAACAAAACAAAACAAAACAAAACAAAACAAAACAAAACAAAACAAAACAAAACAAAACAAAACAAAACAAAACAAAACAAAACAAAACAAAACAAAACAAAACAAAACAAAACAAAACAAAACAAAACGAAACGAAACGAAACGAAACGAAACGAAACGAAACGAAACGAAAAAAGGATGTCCGCATAATAGACCTTTTCACCAATAGCGGCGCCATCTTGAATTCGCAATGCATTATGGTCTATCCAGGGTAGCAAGCTCCATTAAAAGGGCGATTGCGTAGTGTTGAGACACGAGGCGGTAATATTTTCTTTATAAATACTTTCGTGGCAACAATGTCTAGATATGATCGTTGTCATACTGGAAATAAATAATAATTCTCGTATGTATAAGGATACATTTGTCATGAATCTATCCTCACACGTCCGAGAATTGTTGCTTTTACCAATATGACAATTATTATATTTAGATATTGTTGTCACGAAAGTATTCATAAAGAAAAAATTACCGCATTGTGTCTCAACACTACGCAATCGCCCTTTTAAAGATAGACCATAATACATTGCGAATTCAAGATGGCGCCGCTATTGGTGAAAAGGTCTACTATCAGTATTCTTATCTTTCACTCACATTGAATCCACAAATCGGACATATGCCTTCAACGAATCGGTCAGCTAAGAATCTAAAAACATAACAGTACAACATTGTAAAGTTTTGTTAGTTTTTGATGTACAAGCAGTTGTTAAACCGAGAAAACTCAGAGCTTCAGACCTGACTCGAACCCACAACCAATAAATACCGTAAACAACATCACCTGAGATCTGAGTTTCAGTAGCTCAATGGTTAGAACATCTCCAACAATCACAAGGTTCACGTTCAGCGTACAGAACTCTGAGCAAAACATTTTTCGGACAAATAGGTCGAAGAATATTTACACTCAATTCTTATATCCGAGCTAACATAACTATCTCTTCTTTTCTCTTAGACCCCGTTTACACGATGCCGGTACAATTTGAAAACGGAACAAAATCATGCCGGTGTGTAAATACAGGACAAAAAGTCTTGCGTTTACACGGTGCCGGTATAATATAATGACGGATCAGCATGTGACTATTCTTTTCCAATGAGAATTGAGAAGACTTTGTGAATACTGCTGACCCGAATACTGTGGTCGTATATATCGTGATTACCGTGATCAAACTGTTATGGCACGGGCGATTACACGATACCGGTTAGTGTTCCGTTTTCACTTCATGCCGTCAAGGAACACGTCTTCATTTTGTGCCGTTTTCATGTCATTTTTGTGCCGGTATCGTGTAAACGCAAGGCCTAAACGGCATGATTTTGTTCCGTTTTCAAATTGTACCGGCATCGTGTAAACGGGGTCTTAATTAACATATATCATCATACTTGCACATAGCAGTATAATGTCATACATCGAACTCAACCTCAGTAGCTCAATGGTTAGAGCGTCTCACCGGCAATCAGAAGGTCGTGGGTTCGATCGAGTCCCGCTTGTATAACTCAGAAATTTTTCTTAGTAAAATAGCTTACAGAATATTTACACCTAATTTTCATATCCAAGCTATCATATCAATCTCTTCGCTTAACAACATACATTACAACATTAACATAGCATTATATAATGTCATACATTGATATTAGACATTTACATCTAGTTGAAAATCCAGGTAAAATCTAAACCAAGTTACATACCTATTACAGTTTGCACAATGCAATTGTTCCACCGTTTCTTCCAATGTTAACTTACTATGATAGTTCTTCCAGAAAATATCTTGAGAAATTCTATATAAAAACGTAGAAATTATTTATTCACTCATTTATTCGTTCGTTCGTTCGTTCGTGCGTGCGTGCGTGCGTGCGTGCGTGCGTGCGTGCGTGCGTGCGTACATGCGTGCGTGCGTGCGTGCGTTCCTTCCTTCCTTCCCTTCCCTTCCCTTCCCTTCCTTCCTTCCTTCCTTCCTTCCTTCCTTCCTTCCTTCCTTCCTTCCTTCCTTCCTTCCTTCCTTCCTTCCTTCCTTCCTTCCTTCTTTCCTTCCTTCCTTCCTTCCCTCCCCTTCCTTCCCTTCCCTTCCCTTCCCTTCCCTTCCCTTCCCTTCCCTTCCCTTCCCTTCCTTCCTAGGAAGAAAAGCAGGGAAAGTGACCAAATAAAATAGAAATAAAATAAAGTGACATCACTTCAACCTACTTGGTTTGTTCTTCAGTTGTAGTCCTTCCAAAGTAATCAAACTTTATATTGAACCATTCGTAAACTTCGCTGTGGATCTTAAAATACTTTGAACAGATTTCTTGCGGTGTTACGCCTTCTTCCAAAGCCTGTATAAAGGCAAAGGACATCACATAATTTGATAATCGGTTCAATGAAGAAAATCATACCATACCAACCAGAATATGCAAGAGAAACTAGCTGCATAATTAATAATTCACGAGGAAAACATAAAAGGAAATCAGCACCATGTTCGTAGTTTTGATCCGATAAAAAAATCCTCCAGGTTTACATAAACTTTAGCTTTGATTTTCTCGGCTTAGACAACGTTATTTTCCAAACTTACTACGCCAATGAACTTACCAAATGCGTCGTTTTTGAAGCTATTCAAAACACTCGTAGTGTTTAATCAGATCTAAAACACCCAGCAATGGCCTTGTATCCAATATGTCTGTCTTACTTGAAAGAACACTTAACATGACAAAGTAATATCTTTTGCAGCTTTTCGTTTCCTTGCTTCGTTCTGGAGATATTTCAGTTTGTTTGATATATAAATTAAACATCTTGACGTCACATGTGCATAATGAGTTATTGGAGAAGGTTATATGTCTTTGCTATTATCAAACCAAATTAATTCAAGGGAAGCGTACAACACTAAACATGTAGAATTTCAAGTGATTATATTTGATAATAGCAAAGACATAATCTTCTCCAATAACTCATTAGAGAACTTAAGCACATTAGGCGTTTTTGAGACACGGACGGTGACCGGAAGAACAGGAATACAATACAGAACTACTGAACCGCATATTCTTTGAAAAGACTTTTTTTCCCAAAACAAAGGCTATGAATAATCACATTTCTAAACTGTTAGCTCATAAGCTTAAATTTCATCCTTATATAAAAATACAGATCCTTTATTCTACATTGTAATGTAATGAAATTATCCCCTTCAAATACAAGTTTTCTACTTTAAAAGTATGTCGCATTGTAGTAAAACAACGATGACAGGCCTCAATGTTCTAGAAGTTCCCGTCTTCTCAAGAACGTGAAAATGCTCTCAATGACGTCTTGTGTAGAACGACGACGGCGTTCTCTTTGGCCTTGGGATTTTAAAGTGCTCATTATCATTGTTGTGAATGAAAAATGCTATTGAATTAAATCGCCATCCGTGGCTCTAAAACGCCTGTATGCTTAAGCTCTCTATTATCCACCTGCGACGTCAAGATGTTTAATTTGCATTTCAAACAAACTGAAATATCTCAACAACGAAGAAAGAAAACAGAAAGCTTAAAAAATGTTACTCTGTCATTTTAAGTGTTCCTTCAAATAAGACAGACTGTTCAATTTTTTGTTTTCCTCATTATGCCAATTTGGCAAACGTGCTTAAATTATCCATACTTCAATGAAATTAAAGCACGGCTAATAAAACATGACTGAGCGTTGCCATGACATAACAGGGTGTCACGTGGTGCAAATTATCCAATGAGAACTCGCAAAATACGTTAGCGTACAAAAATTGGAGATTGTATTTTTTAAAACTACAATTATATCAAAATGAAAACTATCAAAAAATTGAAAATACTACTCACTTTGGTTTCTGAAGCAGTTCCATATTCATCAGTTCCACAGATGTATAGAATGTTATACTGTTTAATACGACAAAATCTTAAAAATACATAAAATAAATTAATTTAGAAATCTCAAATAGGGGCGAATGTTCAGAATTGTATGGAGTCCGAGCAGGCTCTCTTCGATCTCCAAATCTTTAAATATTTACCTGGCATACACATCTGCACTCAAAACACAACCAATAATGTTTCCCAAATGGGGAACGTTGTTTACATAAGGCAATGCTGACGTAATAAGAATGTTCTTTTCGCCATCTTTGGGCAAACTAAAAAAAATAATGCTATATTTTAGGTCTGCGCTAAACGTTGCACAATAGACAAATTTAATTCAGACGAATTTAATTGTTTGAATTTTATTCGACGAAACTGCGAGCATAGTTAATAGAAAATATACATGGTTTGGAAACCCGGCAAACTTCAAAGCAGTTAAACAATTAAGCTACGATTCATGTTGAAAGGTACACGAAGGTGCTAAATCCTTTGTTTTAGGTACGGTTGAGTGATTTAACCCAAAAGTGTTCTTTTAAATAAGACAAACTTAATTTTCGTTTCATAGGCACTTTAAAAGAACTTTTGAAGTTATGAAGACTGACGTTTGCAGCTCTTCCATATCTCACTTCGTTCTCGGGATATGCAAATAATTATCAATTATTGCACGAGTCGGAGCAAAATATCATGATTTGTCAGTGGCGAGCTACTACTTATTTGCCGATGCCGAAGGCAGAGGCAAATAACTAATAGCGAGACGCTGACAAATCATGATATTTTGCGATAGACGAGCTCAATAATTGATTTATCATTCACAAAATACTTTAAAAAAATTTGAAATGCCTGAAGGAAGAAATCGCCACTCTTCTCTCTGTCTTCGGCATACTAAAATGTTTGTAAAACTTACTTTTTGTTGGCACGAGTCTTGCTTTTTATCTCACTAAAACTTCCTTTTCACTATTTCTTTTCTGAAATACATTGTCATTAAGGATGCTTCCAAATACTCTCGATTATTTCCTCGGATAGCTGAAGAACTAGCCGCCATGTTTACGAAATGTCTATTCTTGCAATAACTCAAGTAAATCACTTGAAACTTTTCAGGTATAGTGTCCTGCGATACACAGAAGCACATGCACAGTGAAAAGTGAGTTCGTTAAATAATCTCAAATTGATATTCAAGATTTTCCAACAAGTCATTATGCATTGTGACGTCTAAGTGATGTTGTAGCGATAGACACACCAGGCGGAAAACGCAATTTAAAAATGAATATCAGAGCCCAGCAAATGACTTTGAAACAAGACATAATAAAAAGAAAAAAAATTATTTACTGACGTTTCGTTGTTACATCACAACATCTTCAGAGCTTTTAAACTATATTACAGTTGGTTCACTATATATACTACAAAGATATACTGGTTTAAAATTACAAGAACGGTTACAAAATTTAAAGTTCAAACGGACAAATGAATGTCAAGAACAGACAACAGAGATTGAATATCAATAACAGACAACATACTTAAAATAGATCAAGAGGAGTTGATCTTATAGTGGCGTTAAGAACTGGATTAAGTTTGGAGATTAGAAGGCTTCCACGTATAAGTAGATCATATTCAGAAATGCCGGATGAAAGTGTTTTAAAGTCAGAGGAGGAGACAGTGTGTTTGAGGAGATGTTTATGTGCAAGTATACTTGACACAGTGGTATGCTCTGAGATACGTGTGTGAATATGTCGGCGTGTTTGGCCAACATACAATGCACTTTAAATTTTGTAACCGTTCTTGTAATTTTAAACCAGTAAATCTTTGTAGTATATATAGTGAACCAACTGTAATATAGTTTAAATGCTCTGAAGATGTTGTGATGTAACAACGAAACGTCAGTAAATAAATTTTTTTCTTTTTATTATGTCTTGTTTCAAAGTCATTTGCTGGGCTCTGATATTCATTCTTAGTGATGTTATTTACATATAAACAAATCTCAAAATTTCAAGAACGAAGTGAGATATGGAAGAGCTGGAAACGTCATCTTTCAAACTTCAAAGTTCTTTTAAATAAGACAAGCTCATTAAAGTGCCTATGAAGCGAAAATTATTATTGTCTTAAATGATAGAACTCTCAAAACGACAAAGTAACATCTTTTGTAGATCTTCGTTTCCGTGCCTCGTTGTTGAGATATTTCAATTTTTTTTGATATGCAAATTAAACACTTTGACGTCACATGCACGTGTATAATGAGTTATCAGAGAAGGTTCATTATCTTTGCTATTATCAAACGAAATCAATTAAAAATCTGTATGTCTAATGCTGTATGCGAATAGATGCACAGGATCGGCTTCGAAGTGATTTCGTTTGATAATAGCAAAGATACAGAACTTTCTCCGATAACTCATTATACACGTGTGATGTCAAAATGTTTAATTTGCATATCGAACAAAATTGAAATGTCTCAACAACGAAGCACGGAAACGAAGATCTGCAAAAGATGTTACGTTGAAGTTTTAAGAGTTCTTTCATTTAAGACAATAATAATTTTCGCTTCATAGACACTTTAAATAAAGACCAAAAAATGTACAATAACTAAACTAACAACAACAACAACAACAACAACAACAACAACAACAACAACAACAACAACAACAACAACAACAACAACAACAACAACAACAACAACAACAACAACAACAACAACAACAACAACAACAACAACAACAAATTTTCACAAAAGCTACATAGTGTATGTAGACAAAAGTGTAAACATACATTGGTTGTTCAAGAATACGACGTTTAGGAATCGTTTGAGTATTCCAGGCCGTCAAAGATTCAACAACTTCCTTGTCGTCGACTTGACACTTCTGATAGGTAATCTAACAAGATATTATTAAAGACTTATTAACCGAGTGCGAGGTCTGTACGGGAAAGTATTTGCCTGAGGTTTTCGTACAGACCGAGCGACGAAGGAGCGAGGTTTGTGCGATAAAACCGAGGGCAAATACTTTTCAGTACAGACCGAGCAAACGAGGTTAAGAAGGAGTTTATTATATGGCTATTGGTTCAGTTTATTTTTAAGCTTCGAGCGTGGTTTTCGTCTTCGGAGTATGCTGTTTACCTTACCTGTTGACTTTTTCGTGTCGCTTCTTGGTCTTCTTATTTACACAAGTTCGGCTTTTATTTGTCATGTTTTTAGATAAACAGCTTTAAAGAAAACCAGTAGTGATGTTCCAACACATTTTATTGTTCAGAATATTTGAATAAAGATACCTACTTCCCTTTTGTTTGTATTCAAATCAACTCAGAAATGTTCCCGCCAAAACTTACAGGGCCGAGAAAAAAAAGTATTGACCGGTCGGTCAATATCGTAAAATCCCGACCTCTTTCAGCGTGCGTCGTTTTGCGTACGGACCGGAAATCAAACCCAGCCATATAATAAAGACTCCTTAATGTATGGAGCAGAGTGAAAAGTATAGCAAACTGTCGAGACTTTTAGCAACGAAATACTGACGTTTCAAGCGGAGCCCTTTACATTTTACTCTGAAGAAATCACCGAATTGTGGAACGGATTAAAAAATTCGATTCGATGCCACGGGCACAAATGTTCAACAAACGTGATGTGATGGAAATGTGATCTCATCTAACTTGACTTGACCTAGCTCACCCGACTTCCCCTGACCTCACCTGACTTAAGCTCACTTGACCTGACCTCACTTCACTGCCCTAACCGACCTAACCTGACCTCCCAGCACCTTACCTAACCTGACTTCACCTCACCTGACCTCAACCTCACCGCACCTGACCTCCCCGCACCGCACCTGATCTCACCGTACCTGACCTGATCATCGCACCTGACTTCACCTCACATGACCTCACACAGCACCTGACCTCATTGCACCACACCTCAACCCAACCTCAACCCAACCTCACCGCACCTGACATCACCTCATCCTCGATCTCACCTAGACTGTACTACAGTCGCTTTTAGGGGTACACGTGGGCAGAAAGGGGGCCACAGGAGCGGGAGGCGAGCGGCGAAGTGCATGACCTGGCATGGCCTAACCTAATGCAATTTAACCTAATTCAATTTCATAAACAAAATCAAAACTCCTGTCACTTGTCCCAATCGTCAATGTTCTTTACATTAGAAATTTGAAATAATTTTGTAATAAAAAACTAACCTCGTCTGATTCGTACTCTGTTGAACCTAAAAAAACACAAGAAAATATCAAAAATCAGTATGGTCAACAACAGGAGGTACGTAGAATCACTTTCAACAAAATCCAGACCTGTTTTCGAACTTTCGTACCAAGTACGTTAAAATTTATGAGCAAATGACTTATTCGAGCTAGAAAGTTGTAAAAAAGTAGAGTGCTGCGTTGGCAGTGTTTTGAACCGGACGCTTGGAGGGAGAAAGGGAGTGGAATGCAGCCAAGAGAAATAGAGCCTGCACGGACGCTATAGAATTTTAGATATCTGCGTCCCAAATCATGACGCAAAACTCTCATTGGTCGGTCTGTCTTATAACGTCAATCATAAATGCAAATCTTAAAGTGGGTTATTAACTTATTCATGAAGTTGGATGTTGTGTACTTAAATCTCAAGAGGCGAAAGATTGGATTTTGGAATGAAACTCGAAAATGCGAAATAGTATATAGTCAAACCATCACCTAGACTTGGAGTGAAACGAAGAAACAGCGTACTTATTGCAATGGTTCAGTAAATCTTGTAAAAAGGAAGAGAAAATTGCCAAAAATACCAGTATGCAAACCATATATTAAGAATAAGAATAACAAAATATTCAATAATGCACGCACAATGGAAATTTTCCGTTTGATCAGTTTCTCGCAGTCGACAAGAAAGAAATGCTATTTGATTTGCTTTGTTCAGTTACACACGAACGAGCACACGTCTGACATGTATTTATGGTTGATTGGCTTTATCTCAAATGGGGGCGGATGTTCAAAATTGTATGGAGTCCGTGCAGGCTCTTTCCTCTTTCTTCGATCTTGCAAGAGCCTGCGAGCAGGCTAGATGCTTCATAACTCGAAGTCGTCAAAAACTATACACCATTAAGGTTTTTGGTGAATCTACCCTGCTCCACTGTCCACTAAAACGAAAAAATGCCAACGAATTTTTAACTTCAGACAGACACTATAAGATGACGTAGAATAAATACATCAATGCCGAAGTAAACGAGGGCCTTCGTTCGAAACGTTAGAAATCCACGTTCAATAATTTCGGCACTCAAACCTTACTATATTTCAATCTCCGATTTCAACACTGCCTACGCAGCACAATACTTTTATTTAAAGTGCTTATATCACTTGTGGGGTTTTAACGTATTTGAATAGAGCAAAAAAAG